>OW804099.1:95999233-96599233 GCA_942159475.1 Sthenelais limicola
AAGGAGTGGTAACTAGGTTGGGTAAAGCTGCACTCTCAGCTAACGTCGGTCAAGACCTGAACAGTTCTATTTTTTGTTCCATTCTTTTCCAACTCATCTAAAATTCAGTTGATCATAATTTTGGAGGATTCTGTCCAGTTGTTTTTACGAAATAGCTTCTAAAAGTAAAACGCCCCATTTGTATTTGGAGGACCCGCCCGAGCCTAATATCTGAGAATGCAGCTTTGAATAAGGGAAAGAATCATGACAGTCCAGGCCCAAACCCTCAGATCCGGATGATATGTCAGTGATTGGACGCCTACTGCGCTAATGAGTTTCCTGGCCGAGGACTAGGCGTCGCAATGGGATTATAATGACATTGTGCGGTCCTGATGGAATTGTAATCAGACTTTGCGGTTTGGAGCGAGAGGCTTTCCCCTCAGTGTGAAGGGACTCTGTCATCTCTGGGCCTAGACTGATGAGCAGTTTTGACACTCAGATATATGCATCTCATTAATAAACAAGATGTCAGAGAAAGTTTAAACAAACAAAAAAAAATAATTACCATAAAGAAGAAAAGGATTGACGAAGGAGTGGGAGTAGTTCTAGGGAGGAAGGAAGCAGCACAGAAATAATTATTATAATTAGTAAATGGGTCAGACTTTCAGAAAATGTACAATTGGCAGCTGTACACATTTAGTAAATTCTGCTAAACTAACCTGCAATTTGGCCAATACTAGGTAAATTCGAGTATATTCACCATTGCATTGATTCTAGCAGTCAGTTTGGTTATGTTGAACTGTATTTTGAACTTTATTTTCGTCTGAAATTCGGGTTATTTGAGAAGATTGGTGAAGTTGAATTGTACATTTTCTGAAAATCTGACCCATATAATGATATAATAATAAAGGAGTTGGTGTCGGTAAAGGTCTAAACACAAGGCCTATATTAGCATAGTGTGCCGTACACCTGCCGCTCCGCCAGGCCAAAAACTCCAGCGTTTGTGCACAAATAAAATGATTGCAATACGATTAGTCTCTTCGTCATGACTTATTCATTTATTAGCCTGAATAAAACCGTCATTTATTACACAAATTATGACTTTTATATGCTCTATCTCACTCCTCGTATTCACCAGTTCGGGACACAGTAACTAGACATGTAGCTCTGGTAAAGCGTTGGGTAAAAAAAAAGTACTTTCGAGATTTGTTTTTCTTTTTGTCAGGCTTTATTTCCACAACAATGCTATTAGGGTCAGATCTTCAGAAAATGTACAATTCACCTTCACCAATCCTCTCAAATAATTCATATTTAAGACAAAAATGAGCTTCAAAATACAGTTTAACTTAACAGAACTGTGATACTTTAAATCAATGTGATACCAAATATACTCAGATATACCCAGTATTTATCATTTTCCAGCCTAATTTAGCAGAATTTCCTAAATGTGTAGAACTGCCAATTGTACATTTTCTGACGATCTGACCCATTAACACATCATCACAAATTTCTTAGATATGTCATATAACGTATCTTTCTCCCGGGTGTTGACCAGCATTATATTTCCCTGGTGTATAAGTACCAGATCATTTTAATCATATGTCTCATCCATTTATTTTGATAATACTATATATCCTCATTCTGCCCGGAAATGAATAGAAATACATCTGTGCGAATGTGTTGGAGTGATGGACTTTGACAAGGCTGTCTCAATAGCTCCGATGTTAGTTATCAGAAATTCGGATAATAATTGTATGAAATGATTTATTATCTGACTTGTTTATGATTAATTTAGTCCATAAGGTTTTATAAATACATATTTTTTTCCCGAAATCAGGGAAGTCTGGGAATAGCATCTTACTTGATGTAATCAGTCCAGGCCCAAACCCTCAGATCAGATAAGAATCATATGTCAGTGATTGGACGCCTACTGCGCTAATCAGTTTCCTGGCCTAGGACTAGGCATTCTAATGGGAATATACTGACATTTTACGGTCTTAATGGAATTATATGGCACCTTGCTGTTTGAGACGAGAGGTTTTTCCTCCGTTTGAAGGGACTCTCTCTTCTTTGGGCCTAGACTGTAATAACCCTTTTATACCTAATGGCACGATGGAGTTTTGTATTCGATCGAGATGTTTGGTCAAATTGCATGACACTCCAAAATGGTAGAGTACGATTTGACCCAACGTTGAGATGTATTTATTACATGCTAAATCAACAAGAGAACTCGATTTTAATAGTATTCTACCTTACTTTCCATCAATCTTGTGGATATTCGGCTCAAATAGCACATAGGTGCATTTGACTTCTTTTCAATTCACTTCATAGATTCTTTATTTGCAGATCTTGAGTTTACAAAGGTAATTCTATGTCTGATTACAGAAATAAATCTAGTAATCAGTTCTTCCAGAGAACGCCTGACCTTTCAAATAGCACCCCTGAATAACACACCTGAAATCACATACGTATGTAATAATCTGTAAAAAAAAAAAAAAAGCTTTTTCAAATCAAATGATTCTAACCAAACTCATGTCTTGTATTTCTCAGTTATCCAAAGAGCGTGAGAGGTTACAAGCGATGATGTCACATCTCCATATGAAGCAGCCGGGAGGTACCAATGGAGACGCAGCTACCACGCTCTCCTCCAGTACCTCCTCCAGTACCTCCTCCAGTACCTCATCCCCCTCATCAGCATCATTAGCCACAATCACCTCCAGTACCTCCAGTAAACCCGTCAAATCGGAACCAGTAAGTACTTTATGCTTGGCTTGTCGTGCACTGTCCCGGGTGTATGTTTTTAGCTTTTTATTTTTATTTTTGCTGAATTGTCATTGATTCGGTGATTAAGATGTATATCTTATTACCTCTATATAACTATGTGTTTGTATAGGTAAATGTATTTTTCTATGAACTTTTTTCTATCTGATTTAAATCAGCCTTTCTGTGAATAGTGCATACCCTGCATAATGTCTTGCTGAATAAAAATCTTAAAACAAACAAACTTTTTTTAATTACAAAATTGGCTGTACATTTTAATTCCTTATCGAAAAACGCATGTCCACCATGTGAATGTATTCTTGCGTCGCTACTCAATTTATACAAAGTAAATGGGTGAAATCGCCAGAAAATGTACAATTGACCTTCACTAATCCTCTCAAATAACCCAAATTTAAGAAGAAAATTAGGTTCAAAATACAGTCCAGACCGATTTATTGAATGAATACAATATGAATGAATACACTTAGATATACCTAGTATTGATCATTTTTCACTCTAATCTAGAAGGATTTGATAGATGTGTAGAACTGTGCATTTTCTGAAAATCTGACCCAAATAGCTAATAATATTTTACCAATAACATTATAACATCACAAAGTTATTTTGAAAACGGTTACATTATGAATACTCAACTCAATACAAATCATATCCGACCCATTTTTCTTACTCACATAAATTCGCTATAAATACTACTATACCTGTACTTGTAACCCTTTAAAAGACAAATAAAAAACCTCTTAGTTTTAATCTTAATTCAAGGTATATAAGAGAATTACTAAATAATAATCACTCAGTCGGTTTGATTAGTCAATATCATCACAGGAAAAGTACATAATGTCTTACACACTGATTACTTTGATTACTTAAACATATGGGTCAGATTTTCCGAAAATGTACAATTCTTCTTCACCATGCAATTCTTTCAAATAACACACATTTAAGACAAAAATCAGGTTCAAATTACAGTTCAACCTAACCAAACAGATTGCTAGAATCAATGCAATGCCGAATATACTCGAGTTTACCTAGTATTGACCAAATTGCAGCCTAATTTAGCAGCATTTACTAAATGTGTAGAACTGCCAATTGTACATTTTCTGAAAATCTGACCCCTAAGAGAATTACTAAATAATATTCACTCAGTCGGTTTGATTAGTCAATATCATCACAGGAAAAGCACATAATGTCTTACCCACTGATTACTTTGATTACTTAAACATATAAGGAAGGTAGTAGGCATTACAAGTATAAAACTAAGAACATTAAAAATGTATTTTTTTCAATTTTTAGTTAAAATAAAATCATTAAAAAAGTATTTTTCCCAATATCTAGTGAAAATAAAATCATTAAAAAAGTATTTTTCCCAATTTCTAGTGAAAATAAAATCATTAAAAATGTATTTTTCAAAAAAAAATAATAAAAAAAAATGTATTTTTTTCCCCATTTTTTCAGATAATCACACCAACAACACCAAAGCAGATAGTCAGTCATCAGCATCACCTACCGGTCACACTGACAGTCTCTGCCCCTCCCCCCTCCCCCCTCAGCCTTATCACCTCCCACTCACCCATGTCCCTCCTCGTCACGCCCACAGTCCAGGTGGCAGCCAATCACAACCATCATCATCATCCAGGGGCGGGGCCACAACCTCCCCAGGCCCCGCCTCCTCCACCTCAAGCACCAATCAGCATCCCCACCTCACCACAGCACTCGTCCATGAGCAGCGGGCCTGGACCAATCAGAAGGCGTGTTTCAGACAAGTGTAATCTACCAATATCTGCAGGTATGTATATTATCACTTTTTTATTTTTTTTTGTATTATTTAGAATTTGTATACATTATATTATATTCAAAATGACAATTGAACCGTCGACAGGCACACACAGTGTACAATGATTGTTATAATCAATGGAGTTCAATTACATATTGAACTCCATTAATACATTATCTCTTTTTTTAATCAAATTAGGGACTGTTCATAATTAACGGGATGGAGGAGAATTTGTAAAAAAAAATCCTTGTGTAAAATTGTATAAGCCCCCTTAAATTCTTGCACAACATTTCTTGCCCCCCCCCTTGAAAGTCTGTGCAAAATTTCATGACCCCCCCCCCCCCCACATCATTGTAGTTCTGAGTCAATCGATGCTCCACTTTTAGAGTATGCAAAAAAAGGTGCCCCCCCCCCATTCAGAGTCTGCACAAAAAATATCCTCCCCCTGAAAATTCTCCTCCCCCCAGTGGTTAAAAATGAACAGTCCCTTAGATTCGAAAGTTGAAAGACACATTAAGTCCACGATATTTAATAGTTGGTTCTTTAATAAGATAAGATAAGAACTACTTTATTCATAAGTTACATATGACAGTTACATATGACAAATAGGTATACAGACGTCTAGAGGTGGCCTCCAGTTCTCCCTGCCGTTACGTTGAAGTTGAAACCAAAGTTATTGAAACCAAAATGTGTGGTGTTTTAGGAAAATGAGTCACAAGTCGCGGAAATTTGATTTTGAGATATTATCATATTTGAAAAGATGAGAACAACCCGATTCTAATGATAGTAAACAATAGGACATCTAAGTAGTATTTCTATATTTTAAGTTTGTTATCTTTATTTTTGAGAAAAAAAGTTATTAACATTTTTGGGTGAATCGTAACCACTAGTGAAATACGCACTATGGGTAACTCACTCTAGATACGTTGTTTTCAGAGTAATACGTGTATAATAAATGTATCATAATGTTTTAAAATTAAGGAATTTATTTTGCAGAGATCCAACGAAACCGAGACTTTTATAAAACGACAGACGTCCGGCCACCATTCACCTACGCTTCACTCATTAGACAAGTGAGTTCTATTTTTATTATTTTT
Source organism: Sthenelais limicola (assembly GCA_942159475.1). Lineage (NCBI taxonomy): Eukaryota > Metazoa > Annelida > Polychaeta > Phyllodocida > Sigalionidae > Sthenelais > Sthenelais limicola. The sequence continues at coordinate 96,004,862 of OW804099.1, forward strand.
TTCTACCTTTTTTTATTCGTTTATACGCCAATATTTATTTAACTGTTTATATTAGAACTTATGTAAACAGATGTCCAATGTTTTAATATTGTGTTTTTTGTTACTGTTATATTTGTTTATATGTGATTTAGGTTCCTTACTATGTATTCCACTATACCTCTTTGAAACAGAAATTACAATTTATAATGTTATGATGAAAAGAATCAAAACATTTTCTTGGTTTTAGAAGCAGAATACCTTTTTGATTCTTCTTAATTTGATCTTTTAACATTCATGAAATGGAGCCTGAATTGATAACAGTTATATGGGTCACATCTTCAGAAAATGTACATTCAGCAAATATATATATACATTTAGTAAATTCTGCTAAATTACTCTGAAAAACCGTGAATACTAGGTATACCTGAGTATATTTGGTATTAACTTGATTCAAACAAACGGTTTGGTTATGTTAAACTGAGTTTTGAACTCCATTTTCATCTTAATTTTGGCTTATCTGAGAGGATTGGTGAAGGCGAATTGTACATTTTCTGGCGATTTCGCCCATATAATGGTATATTACTGATGTGGGCACTGAAATAGATGCTTTCACATCGTCAATTATACAACTACAGAGAGAAATAGTTGAACAATATTGTACTAGATTGAGGACTTCAAATGGGTCAGATTTTTCAATTGTGCTCTTTTGCTATTATAACCTGTTTTGCCAAGTACATCTATATTATTGAGAGAACTTATTTCGACTATAAACATCTGTATTCCCCCACTGAGAGCTTTCATTCCATATATACTTTTCTATATCTAGAGTCACATTTTACCTCAATAAATGGGAAAATCCAATTTTTAACCCCTAGTTCTCAAGAATTTAATAAATAAATACATTTCATTCCTTTATATTTCATTTCGATCTACAGAAACCTCACTGTTTAATGGTTAGGCTCTAGACACGTAAACAACTTGTGAGACTGGGTCATGACATCTCACGCTGTGGGGTGGTTGTAACTGAGGCATAATAACTTTATTAGAACCAAATAAAAACAGCACGCAGGCTACGGCCACATACAAAAGCCGAGTAGGGGTCAGATCTTCAGAAAATGTACAATCGGCAGACATACATATTTAGTCAATTCTGTAAAATTAGACTGAGAAATGGCCAATACTAGGTGTATCTGGGTATATTTGATATAGCCTTAATTCAAACTATCTGTTTGGTTTTGTTGGACTGAATTTCGAACCTTATTTTTGTCTTAAATTTGGGTTATTTGAGAGGATTGATGAAGGTGAATTGTACATTTTCTGACGATTTCAGCCATATAACATTCTAGAATAAGAATTCTACCTGTTACCTGTGGATCCTATTAAATTGAGTATGCGACAAATTGTTATGACAAAGAAAAGAGATAGGACGGTCTAGGCCCAGAGCCTTTCACATAAGCTAAGAATGATGTGATTGGACGCCTACTGCGCTACTGGTTTTTCTCACCCAGCAGTAGACACCCGAATGGGGTTATAATGTCACGGTTTGGAGCGAGAGGCTTTCCCTAAGTTTGAAGGGACTCTCTCAACTTTGAGCCTAGACTGAGAGGCTTGGGCAATATTGTATTCTGATGTCTCTATAGTCTATACTCTTTTTTTTTGACAAATTTATTTATTCAGGAAGTTAACAAAATTACAGCAATCCCACCCTTAGGTGATTTTCGTTGTGCCCTGAAAATATGGACATGTTTAGAAAATACATAGAGGTGTGTGGAGTGAAGAAGATTAATCATCCGACTACTGTACTACAAATTAAACATATTGTTACAGGCAATCAAGTTGACAATGAAGAGAATAATGAGATGAAATGAAATCAATCCAGCCCATTAAATTATTCACAAAGTATTACCAATCGGAGTGTCTTGTACAGTATAGTATTGGTATACAAATTATGTGAAATATACCGTAGGCAAAGAGAGCAATATATCACTCTGTTTGAAGGACTCTCTCAAATTTGGGGCTAGGGCCAAACAAACATTAATAGGTGTGTTTCCGATTTATCTGGCTGAAAACTAGGTAGGGGGTGGTAACTTTTATTTTATTAGGAGTCCTGGGAGGTGAAAAAATGTCTATTTTATAACAATAGTGGTTTTAAACAAGGGAAATGTGTTTTTTGACAGTTCCAGGTTAGGAAAACCTGTTTTCCTGTTTTTATTAGCTTTTTTTGTCAAAAAATCCAACCAAAGTAAAGTAGGGTATTAAAAAAAATCAGGTATGGTAAAAAAAATGTACAAGATATAACATGTAGTATTTATAAGTACGATTAATTAAAAACAACAGTGTATCAGGGATTCTTAGCTCGTTTCATTGTGTATTTCTTCACCTGACAGTCAGATATTTGGTCTTCGACCAGATTATATATGGTAGAGAGGGGAGTTATCGCTGTATATCGATCTTGGTCGTTCGGTAAATGATGATTCTGGTGAGGGATGTAATAAAGTTGTTTTTTATGGATTTTATTTGACACAATATTTGACAGATTATATATGTCTACATCCATTCGTTATCATTTCTCAGGAATGTTTTCAAGGAGTTCCAATCTCCATTTCTGAGTCGTTTATTAAGATTGTTCCATAAAAGCGCTCCTTGATAGTGTGCTGATTTTTTAAATTTTTCATTCGTCGGTTTTACTACCTTTAATACAGTTCCAGATTGTAGTCTGGTTTCTTGAGTAATCAGGATAACATTTTTTAACGAGTTATTGTTTTGCGGACATATTGGATTCTGCGGATTCTTTATTCAGCAAGATTTAAGTTCTTGGCATTTTATTTAAATTTGATTGAAGTTTTTGTGGTCAATATCCAAGAGCGCATGAGAGGGATGTTTGTGTAACCTTTCCAGAATTGTTATTGTGAAACATAATATAATTAATTTTCTTAATAATCCTCTGAGTTTTTAGCTGGTTTTAAAAGGTTAAGTGGTATGAGTGTGCTCTTTCTCAAGAAAATATTGTTCATTTTACCTAGAAAGGTTAATAAAAGCTGACTCAAAAACATGTAAAAAGAATTACTTGACTCGGAATTTTATTTGGATTTCATGGATCATTTAAAGTAGCGAATTCGAAAATATTCCATCATTTTTCTTATAAATGTTGATCATTATTTGTGATGCTTTACAGGAAAATGAGTTACATGTCGCAAAACTTTTAAGATTTTAACTTTTAAGATTTTAAGATATCATCATATTTGAAATATGAGATGATAGTAAACAGTAGGACAGCTAATAAGTATTACTAAAATTATTTTAAGTTTGATATTTTTATTTTTGAAAAAAAAGAGAAGAAATCGTAATATTTCTGGGTGGACAATTACTAGTAAGGTAGCTAAATATCCTCTATAAGATGACCTTAGAAATGCATAGATATATTTATTACACCGTTTGGAAATTTTGTAGGTTTATCCATGCTACCAACAGCATTAAACACCCAAAAGAAGATGAAAATATTCCCACAAATACATCTTGTGAATAACCAACTTTCAAAATCTCAATTTTGCGACTTGTGACTCATTTCCCTTTAACACATCACACCATCTGATCATTATTTTAGTGTCAGATTTAAAGTGAATCCATTTCAGTATGCACTGTAACAGTGACACATGCAAACCCCCCTATTGTCGCTATCAATTGTCGCTCAGATGAACAATGAACGTGAGCGAGAATGTTATCCAGAATATTTTTCTGTTTCCATCTTTTACCCGACCTTCATATGACCTTGACCTATTTTGTTTGCTCTGATTGCTATCCCATAATAACAATCGGGACTTGTTTGTGTAAGGAAAGTTCCATTTCGGTGTTAATTGCTTTTTAAGTGGTAGGATTTGATAGCTGGTATTAGTATACTCCTCGTATGGTATGTGGGTCAGGTTTCCAGAAAATGTACAATTGGCAGCTGTACACATTTGGTAAATTCTGCTAAATAAGGCTGCAATTTGGTCAATACTAGGTAAATTCGAGTATATTCGGCATTGCATTGATTTTGGCAATCTGTTTGGTTAGGTTGAACTGCATTTTTAACTTTATTTTCGTCTGAAATTTGTGTTATTTGAGAGGATTAGTGAAGGTGAATTGTACATTTTCTGAAAATCTGACCCATGTACAAGAGAGGGTAGGTAGGATCTGAATAAAGTTTGTCAGAAAACCCGCCCAAAAGGTTCTGTAATTGACTGGATAGTTGATCTCTCTTTCACTCCCTCACTAAATGGGTAAGATTTTCAGAAAATGTACAATTGGCAGCTGTACACATTTAGTACATTCTGCTAAATTAAGCTGGAATTTGGCCAATGCTAGGTAAATTCGAGTATATTCCGCATTGCATTGATTCTAGCAATCTGTTTGTTTAGGTTGAACTGTATTTTGAACTTGAGTTTTGTCTGAAATTTGGGTTATTTTAGAAGGGTTGGTGAAGGTGAATTGTACATTTTCTGGCGAATTCACCCATATCTTTATCTACACTCCTCTCTCACCAATCGTCTCTTAAGCCCCTCCATTCCCTTCTTCGCTCTCTCTCTTTCTCTCTTCCTTTCTCTCTCCCTTTCTTTCTCCCTTTCTGTCTCCCTTTCTGTCTCCCTTTCTCTCTCCCTTTCTCTCTCCCTTTCTCTCTCCCTTTCTCTCTCCCTTTTACTCTCCCTTTCTCTCTCCTTTTCTTTCTCCCTTTCTGTCTCCCTTTCTCTCTCCCTTTCTGTCTCCCTTTCTCTCTCCCTTTCTGTCTCCCTTTCAGTCTCCCTTTCTCTCTCCCTTTTACTCTCCCTTTCTCTCCTTTTCTTTCTCCCTTTCTGTCTCCCTTTCTGTCACCCTTTCTGTCTCCCTTTCTCTCTGCCTTTCTCTCTCCCTTTCTCTCTCCCTTTCTCTCTCCCTTTCTCTCTCCCTTTCTCTCTCCCTTTCTCTCTCCCTTTCTCTCTCCCTTTTTGTTCACTTTCTCTCACCTTTTCTAGGATAGTGTCCAGTCGTGTTCATAACCTCACGTTTTATTATGTACTTCTAGCAGTTGTAGATTTATATATAATTTAAGAGACGGTTGATGGGGTTCACTTAAAAAATGAAAATGAAATATTATAACCGATATTAATATAGTTACATTACAGAAAAAGGGCCTGACATATATATTTATTTTCATGTATGAAAAATAAATTGTGAGGTGAAACATTTTACTTGATATGTTACGTTACATTTTCCCCGCCATGTTTCTTTTAGCGTATGTTTGTATATCAGAGATATGTTTACGTTTACGTTTAGGTTAGACTTGCTAAACCTCCCTACTCTCCTCTCTTCTCTTTCTGTTATTCTCCCCCCCCCCCCTCTTCTTCTTTCACGCCCCCTCTTCTTCTTTCACGCCCCTCTTCTTCTGCTTTCCTGTCCCCTCCTCCTCCGTCTCTCTCCATGCTCCGTGAAACAAACAAGTTTTATTACATATTTATAGCAGCAATGAAACTATTTGTGTTTCGCGCCTGTCATGGCGACCTCCCAATGATAAAGTCTTTTCTGTTTTTATCTAATATTCGTATACAGCAAATCTACTGTAAAACGACAGTCGAGATTGTAATAAACAAGTATGTACAATGTACGATGTAGTTACAATAATCAATTGAAGACATTTACATTGAGATGTTAGTCAGTTTTTCTCCCTATAGATGTACAGGTACTATATATGGGTCAGATTTTCAGAAAATGTACAATTCACCTTCACCAATCTTGTCAAATAACCCGTATTTCAGACGAGAATAAAGTTCAAAATACAGTTCAACCTAACCAAACAGATTGCTAGAATCAATGCAATGCCGAATATACTCGAATTTACCTAGTATTGACCAAATTGCAGCTTAATTTAGCAGAATTTACTAAATATGTACAGCTGCCAGTTGTACAGTTTCTGAAAATCTGACCCATATAGTGTTATATTTATTGTTTTGTTTTGTTTTAAATATTTTATTCAGCATTGAGCATTATGTAATACACTATTCTCAGAACATGCTGATTTACATATATACAAAAGACAAAATAATAGAAAAGGCGATACTCAAATACGTGGAGTTTATAGTGATAGAATTTTTTTTGTGTAAAAACCATAACCTAGGGCTGTGTCACTGAATTCGACATTCAAACTTTGATTTGCCACTTTGTTCTGTGAATAACTTTAATTGAAATACTATTTGATGGTGACCTGATACTCATTCGAATCAATCCATTGTAAATCGATGCATTTGTTGATAAATATTTGATGAAAATGGATTATTTCTACAGTCCGTCCAGTTGAGGCTAGGATTAGAACAGACGTTCATAGCCCCCACATGTGGGTCAGATTTTCAGAAAATGTACAATTGGCAGCTGTACATTTTGAGTAAATTCTGTTAAATTAAGCTGCAATTCTGTCAATACTAGGTAAATTCGAGTGTATTAGACATTGCATTGATTCTAGCAATCTGTTGGGTTAGGTTGAACTGTATTTTGAACTTTATTTTCGTCTGAAATTCGGGTTATTTGAGAAGATTGGTGAAGGTGACATTGTACATTTTCTGAAAATCTGACCCATATATGAATACTGTATACGTACGTTAGTTGTTACAGTATGTAATCTGATTTTGCCGTGCTTTGAAATGTGTTGAATGTGGATTAGAATTTGGAGGAGGGTGCAGAGGGCGCAGTCTGAAGCTGTGGAAGTGCATGAGGAATATTATAAGAGGAGGAGAGGGGAATAAAGAAAGGGAAGGAGGAAGTTGAATGGAGGCGGGTAAGAGATGGGGATAGGAGGGAGCTAAAGGTAGGGAAGAGTGAGAGAGAATAAGAGCTGAAGAGAGAGAAAGGGAGAGAGGGGAGAGAGCGAGTCAGAGAGAGGGAGGGGGGAGAGATGAGGGAGAGAGTGAGAAAGAGTGGGGAGAGAGTTGGGGAGAGCGAGAGGGAGCTGGGAGCGAGAGAGAGGACAGAAGGAGAGAGAGAAAAAGAGGGGAGAGAGAGGGGGAGAGAAAGAGAGAGTTGGGGAGAGCGAGAGGGAGGTGGGAGAGAGAGAGAGGGGGGAGAGAAAGAGAGAGTTGGGGAGAGCGAGAGGGAGCTGGGAGCGAGAGAGAGGACTGAAGGAGAGAGAAAGAGAGGGGAGAGAGAGAGGGGGGGGAGAGAAAGAGAGAGTTGGGAGAGCGAGAGGGATGTGGGAGCGAGAGAGAGGACAGAAGGAGAGAGAGGGGAGAGAGAGTGGGGAGAGCGAGAGGGATGTGGGAGCGAGAGAGAGGACAGAAAGAGAGAGAGAGAGAGAGAGGGGGGGGATAGAAAGGGAAAAGCGACAGAGAGAGAGAGTCAGATAGAGAGAGAATAGAATGCCCCCAGCAGAACACACACACACACACATATATATATAGCACCAGCCTCACCAACACATCTCCCCTCACATGTAGACAATATTTACCCTGCCATACGGTCATATTGTGCTGCCAGATTTTGTTTAGCTTCCCCCGCCACAGATGGTCCAGGGGCGGCCAGGAAATGCACTGTTTGTCCGTATTGGTTATTGGCTCCATGTATACTTCCCCCGTCCACGCATTGATATATGCTCAACCATCATATATATGAGTCAGAATTTCAGAAAATGTACAATTGGCAGCTGTACACATTTAGTAAATTAGGCTAAATTAGACTGACAAATGGTCAATACTAGGTAAATTCGAGTATATTCAGCATTACATTGATTCTAGCAATCTGTTTGGTTAGGTTGAACTGTATTTTGAACTAGATTTTCGTCTGAAACTTGGGGTATTTTTAAAAGATGATTGGTGAAGGTGAATTGTACATTTTCTGAAAATCTGACCCACATACGTGGGTCAGATTTTCAGAAAATGTACAATTCACCTTCACCAATCCTCTCAAATAACCCAAACAGATTGCTAGAATCAATACAATGCCAAATATGCTCTAATTGATCTAGTATTGACCAAATTGTGCCCTAATTTAGTAGAATTTACTAAATGTATACAGCTGCCAATTGTACATTTTCTAAAAAAATCTGACCCATATGCTCCACCATCATCTATACGTGGGTCAGATTTTCAAAAAATGTACAATTGGCAGCTGCACACATTTAGTAAATTCTGGTAAATGCAAAGGCTTTTCTCTGCGTTGCAGTTGATTCTGTTACCTAGTATCTGGTTGTGTCCATTTGTGTGGGCCTCTCCGCGCAACCTTATTTGATTATTTCTTTTTATTGAACTTAATTTTGCAACAGCTGCACTCTTCAGATTATAGAATGGATAAAAATGAAACAGAAAATGATAGAAGCAGAGACCGAGGTCTTGTGGGTGGGACTTACATTTAGAGAACATAGTTAGCAACGGAGCAAAGGGAAAAATGTAGAGTGGGGACAGGGACATGAGACACAGAGGGAAGAGGGACAGGGGAAGGGAGAGAGGAGAGATGGGAGAAAGGCAGAGAGAGATGGAGAGAGGGGAAAGGGAGGAGGAGAGAGGGGAGAAAGGCAGAGAGAGATGGAGAGAGAGGAGAGGGAGAGGAGAGAGGGAGAGGAGAGAGAGAGGAGGGGGAGAGGAGAGAGAGAGAAGGAGAGAGTGAGAGAGAGAGGAAAGGAGAGAGAGAGAGTGGGGAGAGATGGGAGTAAGGTACAGGGAGAGAGAGAGGAAGCGAGAGAGAGAGGGAGAGGAGGGAGAGGAGAAGGAGAGATGGGAGAGAGACAGATGGAGAGAGTGCGGGGGGGGGAGAAAGAGAAGGAGACAGAGAGAGGGATCAGGAAGATGAAAGACATATATGCAGAGGAGCAAAGAGGGGTATCTATAGTCTCTTTGAGAGGAGGGAGAGGGGTAAGGGAGGCAAAGGGAGAGAGGTAGAGGGACAGACAGAGAAGCAATAGGGTACTTGCATGTCTCACTGCGCATGTCTGTCACAGTGCATGCTGGGATGGATTCACCTAAAATCTGATATTCAAATATTTGCCATCATTTTAATCAAAAATTGCAAAAATGTTTTCATCAATATCATTGCTTGTATACATGATCAATGAAACCCAAATGCATGATGGGAAATATGGGGACTTGTGTCATGGAAACATGTATAACACATAGATATTGACATTAGAGCATTGATAAATAGTCCATGCTGAACATGGCATGTTTTCTATAGATATTACACTGTACCATTAGTCCCATAATTCCATGCTAATCAAGATTCAAAATGGCGGCTATGCAAATCCCCTATTGTTGGGGTCATGCAGGAGCTAATCCATGAGATAATGGAGAGAGTACAAACAAAGATGGCGGCCATGTTTTACACAAGTTGATTAATTGTAAAATGGCTGCTGCCCGGCTCTGCGCCAGGTTTTATTCCCATCTCTAGATGAGGCAAATATTGGCTTATAGGATTAATAATGATTATCTCCACCTCCCGCTATAACTAGTTACACCTAGTGGCAGCTGGCGAGCAGGCCTGCTCCTGCTCCTGCACCTGCTCCTGCTCCTGCTCCTGCTCCTACTCCTGCTCCTCCTGCTTCTGCTCCTGCTCCTACTCCTGCTCCTGCTCCTGCTCCTGCTCCTGCACCTGCTCCTGCTCCTGCTCCTACTCCTGCTCCTCCTGCTTCTGCTCCTGCTCCTACTCCTGCTCCTGTTCCTGCTCCTGCTCCTGCTCCTGCTCCTGCTTCTGCTCCTGCTCCTGTTCCTGCTCCTGCTCCTGCTCCTGATTCTGCTCCTGCTCCTGCTCCTGCTCCTACTCCTGCTCCTGCTCCTGCTCCTCCTGCTCCTCCTCCTGCTCCTGCTCCTCCTGCTTCTGCTCCTGCTCCTCCTGCTCCTGCTCCTGCTCCTGTTCCTGCTCCTGTTCCTGCTCCTGCTCCTCCTGCTCCTCCTCCTGCTTCTGCTCCTGCTCCTCCTGCTCCTGCTCCTGCTCCTGCTCCTGTTCCTGCTCCTGTTCCTGCTCCTGCTCCTGTTCCTGCTCCTGTTCCTGCTCCTGCTCCTGTTCCTGCTCCCGCTCCTGCTCCTGCTCCTGCTCCTGCTCCTCCTGCTCCTTGTCCTGTTCCTGCTCCTCCTCCTGCTCTTGCACCTGCTCCTCCTGCTCCTGCTCCTCCTGCTCCTGCTCCTCCTGCTCCTGCTCCTGCTCCTGCTCCTGTTTCTGCTCCTCCTGCTCCTGCTCCTCCTGCTCCTCCTGCTTCTGCTCCTGCTCCTCCTGTTCCTGCTCCTGTTCCTGTTCCTGCTCCTGCTTCTGCTCCTGCTCCTGCTCCTGCTCCTGCTCCTGCTCCTACCCCTTGTCCCCGGTGTCATCCCTGCCAGATTCTGAGGCCCTTTTTCTCCTGTCTACCTGTACATTCCCTCCCTCCCTCCCCTGTCTCTCTGTCTTTTCCCCTCTCTCTCTCTCTATCTCTCCTTCTCTCTTTATCTCTCCTTTTCTCTCTCTCTCCTTTTCGCTCTCTCTTTCTCTCCCCCGGTCTCTTTCTCTCCCCCGGTCTCTTTCTCTCCCCCCGTCTCTTTCTCCCCCTGTCTCTCTTTCTCCCCCGTCTCTCTCTCCCTCTCTCTCTATCTCCCCTTCCCTCTCTCTCTATCTCTCCTTCTCTCTCCCTATCTCTCCTTTTCTCTCTCCCTCTCTTTCTGTCTCTCTTTCTCTCCCTCTCTCTTTATCTCTCTCTTTATCTCTCCTTTTCTCTCTCTCTCCTTTTCGCTCTCTCTTTCTCTCCCCCGGTCTCTTTCTCCCCCCCCCCCCGTCTCTTTCTCCCCCTGTCTCTCTTTCTCCCCCGTCTCTCTCTCCCTCTCTCTCTATCTCCCCTTCCCTCTCTCTCTATCTTTCCTTCTCTCCCTTTCACTCTCTCTCTTTCTCTTTCTTACCTTCCACTGCGTCCCTTAGAACAATTCCTTTTTTGCTTCTCCTCTCTTTTCTCTCTCCCTTTCCCTTCTTCCTTTTCTCTCTCCCTCGTTCTTTCCCCTGCCTCACGTCTCTCTACCCCACTGGTACTGCCTTTACTATCGATATCCTATTATCCTTATATTATCGAGTCTATTTATTTCACTAAAATGAATAATACGAATAGACTTTTAGTTTATAAAAGCCTGTCCAGAGCAGGGTACAGTCGCTGTATTGAGATGAATCGCGAATAGATCACTCTTGCATTTGGTCACCCCCTCACCCCCCCCCCCCTCACCCCATACACACACCCCCACCCCCACCCCCAGACACCACCCTGCCCCGTGTTGACACAATGTCATGGATAGTTCGTGACGTTTTGTTCCTTCACACACATGTGTCATTTACACACTCAAAATCACCCCCCTCCTCCGCCCCGCCTCCCCCCCCCCCCTCTCCTCCGCCCCGCCCCTCTCCTCCGCCCCCCCCCCCTCTCCTCCGCCCCACCCCGAGTTAAGAGTGAAATTAGTTGTTCTAATACATGCTGTGCATGCTTCTCGTTGCCTTGTCTGCTTCATCAGCAGTCTTCCTCTTGCCAGGTTTCGGGGCTTAGACTGTACCTGGTGTTCTTCAAGAGGTGCCCCAGCAGAGCTGATCAGGCTCCACTTAGCGACTGCAGGTTTCCAGGGGCCGCGCCGTAAGTGAACCCCCTTCCACCTACAGTCATGGCCATTCCAGATGTTATCCTCCAAGGCAATGCCGTTCTTTTGAAGTTGTGGTATAGGCTATAAGCGCTATGGTGTGTGTCCAGGCTTGTCTCCTATGCTGTCTCACATCCATTTCTGGACTGCATTCCACAACTTAACCTCCTGTGCAGCCCCATGGGTGTTCCGGACCGTGTTTCATGCCCGCAGAGCCCACCGGCAAAAGCTGCACAATTTGAACCCAGTCTCTCCCGGTGTCACTAGTCTTTCCCAGTAGTCAGCTAGCCTATTCCTAGTCGTCAGTCAGCCTTTCCCAACAGTCAGCCGTAGCAGGTTCAGTTGTTCTAATACATGCTGTGCATGCTTCTCGTTGCCTTGTCTGCTTCATCAGCAGTCTTCCTCTTGCCAGGTTTCGGGGCTTAGACTGTACCTGGTGTTCTTCAAGAGGTGCCCCAGCAGAGCTGATCAGGCTCCACTTAGCGACTGCAGGTTTCCAGGGGCCGCGCCGTAAGTGAACCCCCTTCCACCTACAGTCATGGCCATTCCAGATGTTATCCTCCAAGGCAATGCTGTTCTTTTGAAGTTGTGGTATAGGCTATAAGCGCTATGGTGTGTGTCCAGGCTTGTCTCCTATGCTGTCTCACATCCATTTCTGGACTGCATTCCACAACTTAACCTCCTGTGCAGCCCCATGGGTGTTCCGGACCGTGTTTCATGCCCGCAGAGCCCACCGGCAAAAGCTGCACAATTTGAACCCAGTCTCTCCCGGTGTCACTAGTCTTTCCCAGTAGTCAGCTAGCCTATTCCTAGTCGTCAGTCAGCCTTTCCCAACAGTCAGCCGTAGCAGGTTCAGTTGTTCTAATACATGCTGTGCATGCTTCTCGTTGCCTTGTCTGCTTCATCAGCAGTCTTCCTCTTGCCAGGTTTTGGGGCTTAGACTGTACCTGGTGTTCTTCAAGAGGTGCCCCAGCAGAGCTGATCAGGCTCCACTTAGCGACTGCAGGTTTCCAGGGGCCGCGCCGTAAGTGAACCCCCTTCCACCTACAGTCATGGCCATTCCAGATGTTATCCTCCAAGGCAATGCCGTTCTTTTGAAGTTGTGGTATAGGCTATAAGCGCTATGGTGTGTGTCCAGGCTTGTCTCCTATGCTGTCTCACATCCATTTCTGGACTGCATTCCACAACTTAACCTCCTGTGCAGCCCCATGGGTGTTCCGGACCGTGTTTCATGCCCGCAGAGCCCACCGGCAAAAGCTGCACAATTTGAATGTTGTATGAGCTGAGAAATACACATTTGTTAGAAAATAACTAGTTTTTGACAAATAAATCGAAACCTTTTGTGCAGACACTCATACATAGGGGTCTATATGTATGTATATATACTGAAAGCGTGATATCTATTCATTCCAGTATATATCACCATCATCTAAGCGCAATTAATCAATCAATCAATCTATTACACAGCTATAGTCTGTATTCCTTAATTTACTATCCTCATCTTTTGAGCAAATTTCTCACATACATTTTCAGCTCAATACATGTTGCACCTAAACGGATGTCACAAACATACGCTGTGTGGATGTAATATTGAGTACAATTTAAGTGTGGAAGAGATAAAGGACATCTAATGGAAATAATCATGAATAGAGAATAATGGGTCAGATTTTCAGAAAATGTACAATTCACCTTCACCAATCTTCTCAAATACCCCGAATTTCAGACGAAAATAAAGTCCACAATACAGTTCAATCTAACCAAACAGATTGCTAGAATCAATGCAATGCCGAATATTCTCGAATTTACCTGGTATTGACCAAATTGCAGCTTCATTTAGCAGAATGTACTAAATATGTACAGCTGCCAATTGTACATTTTCTGAAAATCTGACCCGTATCCATTAATCTGCTTTGTTTTGGGTCGACGAGGTTTGGGGCGGAGATCTGTGAAGGCATTGTGATTAGGAAAACCTTAGGCCGGGTATGTGTGTTTAGGAGTGAGGGGTTGATTTGAGGGGTCCGGGGGTGGGGGTTGGGGGTATTGTAGTGGACAGCACACAGAGCCAGATGACCGCATCCGTGGGAGCGTGCCTGTGTGGTCCTTTATTCACATGACCTTGTAATGACCTTGAGATTATGAGTGACCTTGTCATGGCCTTCACGTTATTTGCTGACATTTGGTTGACCTTGGAGTGGTGTTTTCTGTCCTGGCCATCCACTGGGTTTTTTGTCCGTCTGTTTGTGTTTGCTCTTGGCTTCTCTCTCCCCTCTGCCCCGCTGCACACTCGTTTACTCGTTTTCTCTTTTTCTGTCTCCGCCCCCCCTCCTCTCCTCGTCACTCTCCGTTTTGTGTTCTTCTTCTGCTCTATATATCACCTCTAAGATCCTGTTCTTTTTCGTTCGACAGACCTCTTTCCTCTCTACTCTTAATTATTTTAGCTTTTGTTCTCCCTCTCCCTAGTTCCCCCCCCCCCCCCCACCACTCGCTCTTTATCTCTCTGCCCTCGCTCTTCTACTTTCTCTCCTCTTCCTCCTCTCTCCTCCTCCCTCCTCTCTCCTCCTCCTCTCCCCCCCCCGCCTCCTCTCTCCTCTCTCCTCCTCCTCTCTCCTCCTCCTCCTTCCAGCGACCCCTGAATACATCATCGAAGGATAGTGCGTTTTATTGTAATTGTAAAATAATTATTGGCTTAAATTGAATAATAATACAAGGAAAATCTCCTCCCTCCCAGTCTCTCTCTCTTTCTCGCCCGTTCTCAACGCACTCTCCGCCCATCATTTATGATCCGTTTTAGGAAAATGAGTCACAATTCGCAAAATATGGATTTTGAGATAGCATCATATTTGAAAAGAGGAGATCAAGCCGATTCCAATGATAGTAAACACTAGGACACCTAATAAGTATTTTCATATTTTAAGTTTGATATTTTTATTTTTGAGACAAAACGTTTGCAATGTTTCTGGATGGGTAATTACCAGTAACGCAACTATTATACTCCATGCAAAGGCCTTCAAAACGCATTGATATATTTAATACAATGTCCTGAAATTTGTTACATGGATTCATTATGACTACAAATGCTAGACCCTCTAAAAATCCGAACATTTCAATAAAGAGATCTTGTGAATAAAACACTTTGAAAAATATCAAATTTGCGACTTGTGGCTGATTTTCCTGGAACACATCACATTTGTCCCCCTCTATCTCATCACCTCCCCCTCCCCCTCCTGTCGCTACAGGTCACATCATCCAGTACTTAATCCCTGTCCTTTGTCTCTGACCCTCGCCCACCTTTGACCCCCCACCCTCCCCCCTCCACACACACAATACCATGTTTATGTGCCTACTCATGTTTAGTGGTAACATGATGCAAGCCTCACATCCCCACTGACCATTGTCCCCCCCCCCCCCCCACACACACACACCCAGGGGTGGGTAGGGTGGGTCAATAATACATGGGGTGAACAACAGAGGGCGTAGCGAGAGGTCAATAGGTGAATTGTGCTTGTGCCACTGTTTACCTTCAACAGGGGCATTGTGTCGTGTGTGTGACGTCAGTTCCGGTGCATTATAGGATGCATTCATGTCGTAACTGAGGTACAAAATATATATGTATGATGTGTTCCAGAAAAATGAGTCACAAGTCTCAAAAATGGATTTTGAGATATCATCATATTTGAACAGATGAGATCAAGCCGATGCCAATGGTGGTAAACATTAAGGACATCTAAAAAGTGTTTCTATAATTTATATTATATATGGTTGAAATGAAGTTTGCAATATTTCTGGGTGTGCAACTACCAGTAATTCAATGTACTCCATGCATAGAACGACCAACAAAGAGATCTCGTTAATAAATGACTTTGAAAAATATCATTTTTGCGACTTGTGACTCATTTTCCTTTTCACACACATGGGTCAGATTTTCAGAAAATGTACAATTCACCTTCACCAATCTTCTCAAATAATCCAAATTTCAGACGAAAATAAAGTTCAAAATACAGTTCAACCTTACCAAACAGATTGCTAGAATCAATGCTATGCTGAATATACTCGAATTTACCTAGTATTGGCCAAATTGCAGCCTAATTTAGCAGAATTTGCTAAATGTGTACCGCTGCCAATCGTACATTTTCTTAAAATCTGACCCACATAAAGGGGTCAGATTTTTCAGAAAATGTACAATTGGCAGCTGTACACATTTAGTAAATTCTGCTAAATTAGGCTGCAATTTGTCAGAGAATTGGTTGAGGTGAATTGTACATTTTCTGGCGATTTCACCCATAGGTCCTCGTTGCAACAAAAACAGATAAAATTTGTTTTCTTATCGATGTCCATGGAAATTCTTAGGAGTAAATTTATGACGATAATCAGAAAGCGAAATGGCGGCTAATCAAACCCCCTATTAGTACAGGAGTGAACGACAGGGGGCGTGGTGGGCCGGAGGGCAAGGATTTATAGAAGGAGGAGGAGGAGGAGGATTTCTTTTCTCTTTTTTTGTTTTGTCAAGGAACAGATGTTGTGGACAGGGGCTGAAATAAAAGGTCATGGAGCATGCGCAGTGGCCAGGAGGATTAGTATAGACTCATGCCCTGGTGACAGTCTCTGACATTACTCCTTGTCTCTAGTGTCTTATGGTTCCATGGAAAAACAACCTAATCATTCTTATTTGATTTCAATAATTTATGGAATGAATATAAAATTGTCAGAAATGGGAACTATTTCATTTGTAATGGTATATAATGCAACCTCCACCATAACGAGTGAAATTGTTAAAAATTCATACAAAAACCTTCAAAACTTATATCATAGATATTTTAGAGATGAACTAGTCTTTGGGTACAGAAGAAACCCAAATATCTGTAATATCCAAACCCGGTTGATGTGTAATAGGTTTATAGCATATTTGTCTCCTACTGCACGAAACTATGCTGAACTGCCAGCGGATTGTGCAGTATTGCAACTTGTGGAAAAACCTCTTCTTTATTATTTATCAGTTCTCCGTTAAAATTATCCCATTAGAACGCCTCGTCCTAGGCCAGGAAATCAATTAGCGAAGTAAGCGTCCAATCACTGACATACCATTCTTATCTAATCTGAGGGTTTGGGCGTAGACTGGGATCATATATATAATTATTTATTATATGCGCATTCCATATGAGAGGTGCAATAAGTGGGGTGCTATAAAAATATTCATATAGTACACATACTATAAAAATGTAGTTGTCTAAAAATAGCTCTGATGTTACCTCCACACTTCCACCGTCTTCGTGGAGACCCAAGGCGCTCCACGAAGCATGTAAACAAAGGCCACAGGCATCTGGGTCAGATTTTCAGAAAATGTACAATTGGCAGCTGTACACATTCAGTAAATTGAATTGAATTGAATTGAATTGAAAAATCTTTTATTTGTCATAAATATCATAGCAGTTACATTATAAATAGAAAAATGACAAATTGGTCGACAGACTTCTGGGATAGTCCCAGTTCTTCCAGTCGTTACCATTATTTTTGGAAGAATATAAAAACATGAACTAAACTAGAGGTCATAAATGGCAAGTTGGCAATTCTGCTACATTAGGCTGCAATTTGGTCAATACTAGTAAATTCGAGTATATTTGGCATTGCATTGATTCTAGCAATATGTTTGGTTAGGTTGAACTGTATTTTGAACTTTATTTTAGTCTGAAATTTGGGTTATTTGAGAGGATTGGTGAAGGTGAATTGTACATTTTCTGGTGACTTCACCCATCTAGACAGAGTCGGCAGTGCTTGATACTTGATATCTCTGATACTTGTTTCATACTTTTTCAGCGATATCAGATGATATTTGATCAAGTTTTATGCCCATATAATAAATAGAGAATGGAATGAGCCGGCAATAATCGAAAAGTTATTGGACCAGATTTGTCCGTATAAGCACTCTGCCTACAGCATCATGCTTATGCGGACGAATCTTGTCCAATAAATTTTGTATTATTGACGGCTCGTTCCATTCTCTCTATGTATACCTTTTTATTTTTAAAAGAGTGTACTCATTCATAGATCGCATATAAATCTGTCATGTTTCCTAGCTTCATTCTATTCATTTATTTTATGTTTGAGACTTTCTAAACTTCTAAAACACGGAAGCTAAGCGTTACAAGTCCAACGCTCTTATCAACTGAGCTAAATCTCCTTCTATATGGGTTTGCTCATCCATTACCTTCACCACCCCTACCCACCTACCCCTAATGTTGTCATTGCTTGACCATTGCTTGCCCACCGGTCACTCCACAAACCAACTCCTCTCCCTCTGTACAAATAACATAGAAATGTGCTAAAATCTCCCCATAATAAAACTCCACCGCTTCCACCCCCAACCTTTGTAACAAATCACATCTCTCTGCTCCTCCACCTCCATCACCTTCACTTCCACCCTACTGTTGTCCTTAGATGACCAGTGTTGGTCACTCACTGAATCCTGTCCTTCTCCCCCATCCCCCTTACGCAGGGGATGGTCATGGAGGGGGTCAGGGGGGTTGGTACTGACCGTGGTTTTAGTCCGAAAATAAATTGTTCTTTTATTTTGACAGGTAGAATTTGTTATGTCTTGTATTATCGGTGGTTAAATTCCTGCTCCTCCTGCTCCTGCTTCCCGTTCTTCTTCTCCCTCCTCCTCCTCCTCCGCCTCCTCTCCGCCACCTCTCCCATCCTGCTCCTCCTCCTTCTCCTCCCTCCTCCCCTCCCTCCTGCTTCTCCTCCCTCCTCCCCTCCCTCCTCCTCCTTCTCCTCCCTCCTCCTGCTCCCTCCTCCTGCTCCTCCTCCCTCCTCCTCCTCCTCCCTCCTCCTCCTCCTCCTCCTCCTCCTCCTTCCTTCTCCTCCCTCCTCCCCTCCCTCCTGCTTCTCCTCACTCCTCCCCTCCCTCCTCCTCTCCTCCTCCTTCTCTTCCCTCCTCCCCTCCCTCCTCCTCCTTCTCCTCCCTCCTCCTGCTCCCTCCTCCTCCTCCTCCTCCTTCTCCTCCCTCCACCTCCTCCTTCTCCTCCCTCCTCCCCTCCCTCCTGCTTCTCCTCCCTCCTCCTCCTCCCTCCTCCCCTCCCTCCTCCTCCTTCTCCCTCCTCCTCTCCTCCTCCTTCTCCTTCTTCTCCCTCCTCCCTCCTCCCCTCCCTCCTGCTTCCCCTCCTTCCTCCCCTCCCTCCTCCTCCTCCTCCCTCCTCCCTCCTCCCTCCTCCTCCTCCTCCTTCTTCTCCCTCCTCCTCTCCTCCTTCTCCTCCTCCTCCTCCCTCCTCCTTCTCCTTCTCCTCTCTCCTCCTCCTCCTCTTCCCTCCTCCTCCTCCTCTTCCTCTCGTTCTCGTTCCTCTAGTTGTGTCTCTATTTCTCGCCCTTTGTCCATCTCTCCACACAGTTCTCCTCACTCACTCCCTTCTCTCTTCTTCCCTTCTTTTTCTCCTCTCGCCCTTCCCTCCTCCTTTACCAATGTGACAAAATACTGAATAATATCTTCCTCTTTCTCTATGATGACATGTAATATTCCTTGATAGATATTGAGGTTTGGAATCACCTCTCTCTGGTCCTCCACCTCCACCTCCTCCTGCACCACCTCCCCTGCTCCTCCTCCTCTTCCCCTCTCCCCCTCCTCCTCCACCTACTCGTCGACCTCCTCCTCCTTATCCCGCTCCCCCTCACTCTCGTCCTCCACTTCCACCACCTCCTCCTCCTCCTCCTCCTCCTCCTCCAATAATATAGATAATATATACATTTCCTGATTTTGGAATCACCTCTCTCTGGTCCAGTCCCCCCTCACCCCACCTCAGCACATATTTTTTGTTATTCCCTCTCTCTCCCCCTCCCCCCTCCCCTTCTCGCTATTGGTCAGCCTTGATGGACAGTGCATCGACTGACCAAACCCTGGATCAGTTGACCAGTGTTTACCTTCCCACTCTCCTCTGCCTCTCTGTCCATGCATCCAGGACTTCTACAAATATGTACCCCCCTACCCCTCACTGACCACTCACTGACCACTGGTGCCTCTGGTCAGTTTAGATAAACCTCTCTCCTCCAAACCAGCGTCCTCTGCGTGTCCGTTCAGCGTTTCTCCTCCTACCAGTGGTTTCAGGCTAGACAAATACATGACCGCTGCCTCCTCCCCTACTCTTCCTCCTCCTCTTCCTCATGTCGTGTGTTTGTTTGAGATCACCCCGACCCCGAGATCCTACTTGCATCGGTGGACACTGAACAGATTAAAGGGGGGGGGGGAGTGGGGGAGCTTTTTTTCCTTTTTTTCAAATTTCTTTTTCTGTTGTTTTTTATTCTCTTTTATATTCTGTTTTATAAAAATATAAATTTATATTTTTTCAAATTTATTTTTCTGGGTTTTTTTTACATGTTTGCAAAGTTCATTTGATTTAAAAAACATATATATTTATATATATCATATTCTGCAATTCTGACTAGAACCGTATGTATCTTCAAGTTGGGGTTAGAGGAATTTTTGTTTTATATTTTGATTTTGTTTTATCATATTTTATATTGTATATGTGGACAATTTAAAGGAAAATCACAATTGTTACGCAATAGCTGGCGCCCAAGGAATATGAATGCAGTTTGTTCATGTGGGTGAAATCGCCAAAAAAATCTACAATTCACCTTCACTAATCTTCTCATATAAACCGAATTTAAGACAAAAATATGGTTGAAGACCCAGTTCAACATAACCAAACAGATTGTTTGAATCAAGCCAATATCAAATAAATTCAGATATACACAGTATTGACCATTTTTACTGTCTAATTTAGCAGAATTTACTAAATGTGTGCAGCTGCCAATTGTACATTTTCTGAAAATCTGACCCATGTAACTGGCCTGCACTCCTTGGTCTTGAACTGGTTCCACTTCCTGAGAATATTGCCTTCCCGTCTTTTTATCTCTGTCTCTCTTCTCTCCTCCCCCCGCCCCACCTTTCCCCCTCTCTATTTTCTCAACAATTGTCTCGTCCCCAATCAGTAAGGATATCAATGTGTAATGGTAAATATCAAACATATCCAACGCTTTTCTTTTTCGAATATCACTTTCCTTTTCTAAGATATTCCAACACATAATCATCATGACTTATGGATATCTTAATATCCAAAGAGATACTATCTTGGATTTGGGATATTCTTTATAACACAGAGAAATATTCTTTATAACACAAAGAAATCTCAAATATGCCTGAGTGACTCCCTCATTTGTATATACTACTATGTGGTGTTTGACTATTAGCTAGTAGACTAGCACTAAGTCACTTAGGCTATCCTCATAGACCAGAAATCGAACCAAAGTGAAGTTGGTTAATATACGATACATTTCATTTGTGTTAATGAATAATTAGTCGAACAATTATTTGTAAGTTATGCCCAAGAAATAGTGGTTGTGTGTGGATACATTTTTTGAATTGTAAAAATAAACAAGGTGTGCAAGTCTATCCATTACCATTAGGAAATAGGCGAAAAAGGAGCCAATCCTAACGGTAATAGTTGAAAAAGAGCAGCTGAGATCTGTCATACCAGCAGATAGGTAAAAGCTGAGTGGTAATAGTAAGAAAAACTCCTTGTAATCTCTTTGTGGTGGTTGGTAATGGGAGAAAAGATCTCAGTAATGAAGAAATAGTTGGTGCCATGAAACTATTTGTTCCAGAAATAGCAATATCTGGTCGGTAATAGGAAAAGGTGTCTTAGTAATTTATTTTGGCTATGTGTAATATGTGAAAAAAGAGGAAAAGTCTGTAATATTAACATATATATTGTACAGATTACGACTATTGGACGCAACGCCCATCTTACTTTCTCTCTCGCTCTCCTCTTTCTCCCTCTCCTCTCTCTCTCCCTCTTTCTCCCTCTCTATTTTCTCTCCCATCTCACTGTATCTCTCCCTCTCCCCCTCTGTCCCCCCTTTTCCCCCTCTCTCCCCCTTTGCCCCCTCTCTATTTCCTCTGCCATCTCACTTTTTCCCCTCTCCTCTCTCTCCCCTCTCCCCCTCTCTACTTTCTCTCCCATCTCACTTTGTCTCTCTCTCCTTCCCCTGTATCTCGGCCCCCCTGTCTATTTCCTCTCCCTTTCTCTCTTCCTCTCCTCTCTCTCCCTCTCCTCTTTCTCTCTTTCTCCTCTCTCGCTCGCTCTCCCTCTCCCCCCCTCTCTCTCTCCTTCCCCTGTCTATTTTCTCTTACTCTCCTCTCCCTCTCCTCTTTCTCGCTCTTTCTCCCTTTGTCCTTGCTCTTTCTCTCCCTTCCTCTTCCCCCCTCTCTCTCTCTCTCTCTCTACTTCCACTGTATCTCAGCACCCCCCACCCCTGCCACCCCTCTACCTTCCCAGTCCCCTGGCCTCCCCCGTCCTCTCGGCGGCCGGCTACCACTGTTGATCGGTGCCACTAATTGTTACTGGGTCCCGAGTTTACTGAAATTGATATCAAACACACCCAAGCACAAATGTAAACCTTGGTTGCCATAGAAACCAATCTCTGGCCTCCGGAGCTGATTAATTTTTCCATGGTGACCGCGCTCGCTCCAGCCAAAAGGATGCTTTCCCAGAAAATTGGCCAATGTTGTCTCTGCCTGGCCTGGCGGTGGCGGGGTGGGGCGGGGTTTGGGGGTGAGAGACAGAGAGAGGATGGAGAGAGATGCGGTGGGGGGGGCGGATGAAAAAGTCAGGAAGTCGACAGACACTGATAGGGTGGTGGTGAGAGTTAGAAAAGAGGGTGAGAGAGAGATAGAAAGAAAGAGAGACATGCAGTTAGAGGGTTAGGGAGAGAGAGAGAGAGAGGGGGGGGGGAGAGAGGAGAGAGAAAATCTGAGATAGAGGAGAGAGAGATAGAGGACAGAGAGAGAGAGTGGAGAGAGAGGAGACAGAGAGGGAGAGAGCGAGAGAGAGAGAGCGAGAGAGGGATATTCAGACCTATTCGTTAGAAGTGAGAACACAAAGAAGCTAAAAACAGTTCAGGGGTTCCAAATATTACTCATGAAGATCTCATAAAAAGGGCGTGGGTTGATCCAGGGTGGGTGATATTTATATCACAGAGGAAAATGAGCACCGAAAATAGGAGAAGAGACAGACAGAGAGAGGCAGAGAGAGATTGAAGGAGAGAGAGGAGGCAGAGAGAAAGATGGAGACAGGGAGAGACAGAGAGAGGAGAATGAAAAAGTTAAAGAGGGAGAGACAGGGAGGGAGAGAGAAAAAGACAGAGAGGGAGACAGAGACACAGAGAGACAGAATGTGGACAGCAGTAGACAAACTGTGGGTAGCGTTAATTAACACCCACGTACTGTAGACTGGGGAGATGTCTGTATATGGGTGAAATCGCCAGAAAATGTACAATTCACCTTCACCAATTCTCTGACATAACCCAAATTCAAGACGAAAATAAAGTTCAAAATACAGTTCAACATAACCTAACAGATTGCTAGAATCAATGCAATGCAGAATATACTCGAATTGCAGCCTCATTTAGCAGAATTTACTAAATGTGTACAGCTGCCAATTGTACATTTTCTGAAAATCTGACCCATAGGGTCATGATATGTCACACATAGTTGATGATGTATTGCCGCATGGACCTCTATTGATTTCTTATTTCCTAAATAGGTCGGGAAATGGGTTACTATGTGTCAATGGGCCATTTCTCATTTCTCAAAATCTATATGGGTAAGATTTTCAGAAAATGTACAAATGAAGAATCATGTATATGATGTTCCACCATTTGTGGTCCGTTTTAGGAAAATGAGTCATAAGTCGCAAAATCTGGATTTTGAGATATCACCATATTTGAAAAGAGGAGATCAAGGTGATTCCAACGATAGTAAACACTAGGACACCTTATAAGTATTTCTATATTTTAAGTTTGATATATTTTTTTTTAAAAGGTAGTTTGCAATGTTTCTGGATGGGTAATTACCAGGAAAGTAACTAAATATACTCCATACAAAGGCCTTCAAATCGCAGGGATATATTTAATACAATGTCCTGAAACTTGTTACATGGATTTATATGACTGTTAGCGCTAATCCCACTAAAAATCATTACATTTCAATAAAGAGTTCTTGTGGAAAAAACACTTTGAAAAATATCAATTTTGCGAATCAATTCACTAGAACACGTCACATTTTAAATCTAGTGAGCTTCACAAGTACTTTATTACCAAATAGGAGTATAAAATCCACCTGTCCATCGTTAACATCTGTCTTATAAAACCTTTCTATTAAGTCTATAAATATATCTCATTTAATATCATGTATCAAATCGTCTCGGTTACATAAGCTTTTCAATCTATTTATTATATTTACGTACAACAGTTCGACCTAGTATATGACCTTTTTATATGGGTCAGATCGTCGGAAGATGCACAATCGGCTGCCCAACACCATTACCAAATTCTGCCAAATAAGTCTGAAAAATTGTATATCTGAGTATATCTGTTTTTTTTGTTTAAAAATAAATAAATTTTTTGTTTAAAACTAATTGAATAAAAACAACAAAAACGACAGTATACATAATTTCATGGCGTCGGATCGATGCGATTTTATGACCACCTGTCTTAAGTTCTAAATCAATGTGACATTTACCGAAAAATACAGTTAATCAGTCACGTTCTAATTCAATGTGAAATTTACTGAGAGATTAAGTTGATTAATCAGTCAAGCCGTAGTCATTTGTGATGTGTTTCAGAAAAATGAGTCACAAGTCGCAAAATGGATATTTGTCAAAGTGATTTATTTATAAGATATCTTTGTTGGAATGTTCTAATATTTGGGGTGTTTAATGCTGCGAGTAACGTTAATACATGTACAAAATTTCAAGGCAATGTATTAAATATGTCTATGCATTTCTAAGGTCATCTTATGGAATATATTTTGGTACTTTATTAGTGATTACCCACCCCAAAATATTAATAACTTTTTAAAAAAAAAAAAAAGATATCAAACTTAAAATATAGGAACACTACTTAGATGTTCTACTGTGTCTGACATTAGGCTTATTGGAGAGGATTGGTGAAGGCGAATTGTACATTTTCTGGGGACGACACCCATATGTGAATTCTAGCTATTTGAGTGGCATCTTAAAATGTCAAGGTCGCGTCAAGGACGGCTATATAAGCTGTCTGCTGTGTTACTATTAATAGCTCTCTATACTATGGGTTACTTAACTTTCCAATATGTGATTTGTTTCAGGGAAATGAGTCATAAGTCGCAAAAATGATATTTTTCAAAGTGTTTATTTTATAAGATCACTCTATTGGAACGTTCTGATCTTTGGAGGGTTTATCACCTTTAGTTACATCAGTCGATGTATCAAATTTCAGGACAATGTATGTACACATATATTTTTTAAAAAATGTTTGCATATTTTTGGGTGCACGGGCAATTACTACTAAAGTAATTATAAATACGCCATAGGATGACCTTCAAAATGCAATGATATATTTAGTGCACTGTCTTGACATTTGGTACATCTATTTATATGGCTTACCCCAAAGATGAGATTATTTTGTGATATGGACTCATTTTCCTTGAACACATCACATACCGGTATATCAGAGGTTATTGGAAATATATATATGGGTCTGATTTTCAGAAAATGTACAATTGGCAGCTGTACACATTTAGTAAATTCTGCTATATTAGGCTGAATCTTTGTCAATACTAGGTAAATTTGAGTATATTCAGCATTGCATTGATTCTACCAGTCTGTATGGTTAGGTTGAGCTGTATTTTGAACTTTATTTTCGTCTGAAATTTGGGTTATTTGAGAAGATTGGTGAAGTTGAATTGTACATTTTCTGAAAATCTGACCCATAAATCTTATTGTACATTTGGGGAAGGATGGGACGACCGACCGATAATCTTATTAGCTTAACGGGTTTGGGGGAAATCTGATTTGCAAAAAATGTCAGTTTGACCCAATTATACTCATGTTGTACAATCAATTTGATACATTTATCAATTTAATTATCCATATGGGTGAGATTTTCAGAAAATGTACAATTCACCTTCACCAATCGTCTCAAAAAAACCCACATTTAAGACAAAAATGAGCTTCTAAATGCAGTTTAACATAACGGAACCAATACTTTAAAACAATGCGAAACCAAAATACTCAGATATACCTGGTTTTCTTCCTTTTTCAGCCTAATTTAGTAGAATTTACTAAATGTGTAGAGCTGCTAATTGTACATTTTCTGAAAATTTGACCCATATACTGAGAGGATGGTATAGTAGTTCAAGGCATAAGCCTAATGTAGCTTTACTAGAAGGTGGCCATTAGTAATGAATGGTACGTGATAGAGCCAGTTGAACTACCTGTACTCGACTAACTCTGTACAGTCTAGGCTCAAAGATGAGAGAGTCCCTTCAAACGGAGGGAAAGCCTCTCGCTCCAAACCGCATAATCTCATTATAATCCCATTAGGGCCGCAAAATACCATTTTAATCCAATTAGGACGGCTACTCCAGGGCCAGAAAATGCATTAGCGCAGTAGGCGTCCAATCACTGACATACCATTCTTATTTGATCTGAGAGGCTTTGAGCCTAGACTGTGTAAATCACATTGAGCTGGCAGCTCTCAGCGACTGGAATCTAACACTTGCGCCCTGTCTCTCAATAGGTTGTAAAATTCTAAGTAAAAATTTAATTATTTTTGGGACATTGATAATGTGAAGGGGGGAGGAGGTGGGAGGAGGAAAGGGTGCACTTGTTACACTAATGCTAAATTAGGTTGAAAAATGATGAGTACCGGGTATATCTGAGTGTGTTGATTTAAAGTATCTATTTTGCTATATTAAACTATGTTTTGAAGCTCATTTTCGTCTGAAATTCGGGTTATTTGAGAGGATTCGTAAAGGTGAATTGTACATTTTCTAAAAAAAAACAGACCCATATGTATAAATGGGCTCAAATAAAGTGATCCATCCTCTTTTGCTCTGGACCGAAGTTCAATATATTTGTTGCGTTGCCTTTTTCTCTCCCAGCTGGGGAAAATACATTATTGGCCCGAATTACTTCAGGGTCGTTCACCATAGTTTTCACTACATGCGAGTAACTTGAACCCAACTAGTGGGGTTTTTTTGTACTTAATGTTGACAAGTTGATGCTCTGCTATTGTTACTTATTGATTATGCTTCCTTACTTACTTCTTAGTATATTATATCAAGAGGCAACAAGCTTATATGACAAATATGTCATTTTGATATTTGGTGTATTGTAAAATGTGACTTGGGTCAGATGAAAAAAAAATATAATTGGGCATCATATAATTATTCACATATGCTTATAACCATTTTTTTTTAAAGAATTTTATTTTCACATTTACCAGAAAAATTGCAGAAAAACACTTCGCCAAAAAGCAATTTCAGGCGATTTTCAAGGCAATCTGCCCTTATCTATGTAGACATTGAATACTATATATTATGAAAAATGATATGCATGTTCAAAAACAGATTCAGGCGACCTAGTGCCAAGATTTCAGATTAAATTGTACATGTTTTTGTGTTAAATTGAATTATTCGCATATTGATATTTCTATAACTAATATTTCCATGTGATTGCTCTTCTTCCAGGCCATCATCGAGTCGCCCGAGAAGCAGCTAACGCTAAATGAAATATACCAGTGGTTCCAGAACACATTTGCTTTCTTCAGAAAAAACCAAGCCACGTGGAAGGTACAAAACACAAACTCCTCCTCCTCCTCCTCCTCCTGTTTCAGAGCCTGCTGCTGCTGCTGTTGCTTGTAGACAATACTGCTGCTGCTTCTCCTGCTGCTATAGTGTAGTGGGAATGGTTGTACAGGGGTCTCTTCATCAAATGGTGTACAATTGGCTTGTGGAAACCCTCAAAAGTACCTTAAAAAGCTCAAAACCCCTCAAAATGACCTTTAAAAGCTCAAAAAAAACCACCAAACCCTCAAAATGACCTTAAAAAGCTAAAAAAAAAACCAAAAAAACCCCCTCAAAATGACCTTTAAAAGCTAAAAAAAAACCTAAAAAAAACAACTTTTAGAAACATATTCAAAATGAAAGGAGCAGTTTGGCGCTAATTGGCGCTAAAAAAAACTTTAAAAAACGAGTATATTTCAGCTTGGAAGCATATATACATGGGGCAAGATATAGAAATTCTTTTTTTTTAACAAGAATAAATTGGTTTTAGTTTATCATTCTCTTTCTACTTATCTATGACTGGCGATATTATTGCAAAAGAAATATCATCGCTTTTTAATTATCTTTTTCTCAAAGTTAGTTTGAAGATAGAACTAATCGGTCAAAAAACATTCTGAGATTTCCTTTACACAAGGAGAAAATGGCGATTACTGTTACCTTTAATTTAGAAATACAGCTCCTTTTTCATATGAACCTCAATGAATAAAATATGAGAACTAAAATCCTTGAAACTTTGTATATAAAAAAAACTGATACGGTCATTCGATGTTCGATTTTGCCTCCTGAAATTGTCTATGGTGACTGACTGCTATGATACTGACTTCCGGCAATCGAAATTTGAGAAATTGCTACCTAGGCCTTCTGTGAAGCTTCCATAAAAGATTGTGGCCAATGTTCTCAAGAAATATGAGATGCTGTTCAGCCTCGGGAAATGATCTCTTATGTATTTTTCCCCAGCGATCAACTATACAGATAAAAATACAACTAATGGTTTTACTTCCTTTACATCTTTCACATTTTTTTCCTAATTTTTTTGGCGATATTATTGCAAAAGAAATATCATCGCTTTTTAATTATCTTTTTCTCAAAGTTAGCTTGAAGATAGAACTAATCGGTCAAAAAACATTCTGAGATGTCCTTTACACAAGGAGAAAATGGCGATTACTATTACCTTTAATTAAGAAATACAGCACCTTTTCATATGAACCTCAGTGAATAAAATATATGAACTAAAATCCTTGAAACTTTCTATATATAAAAAAACTGATACGGTCATTCGATGTTCGGTTTTGCCTCCTGAAATTGTCTATGGTGACTGACTGTTATGATACTGACTTCTGGCAATCGAAATTTGAGAAATTGCTACCTAGGCCTTCTGTGAAGCTTTCATAAAAGATTGTGGCCAATGTTCTCAAGAAATATGAGACGCTGTTCAGCCTCCGGAAATGATCTCTGACGTATTTGTCCCCAGCGATCAACTATACAGATAAAATACAACTAATGATTTTACTTCCTTTACATCTTGCACATTTTCTTCCTCATGTTTTTTCAAATTTATCTACGATTTCACAGATAGTGCTACATTTCAGGCAGAGAACAAAATACATAACCGATCAAGTGTACATTTCTTCATGAGAACGGGAAAAGATGTTATAGTTATAAGTTTAAGTTGTACATTATCATGAGGTCGTTGACCGAAAACCTTTAGGACTGACTATACTGACACCCTTTTTCGGGTATTTTGTTGCCAAACTAAAAACAAGTTACAAGTAAAATTCAAAGCAGAGAATAATACCAAGAAAATTTGATTTCGATTCCCAGATAGTTTCTGTACATACGTCCTTCAAAGGTTGAAGGTTAGAACCTAGAGCTATCACAGTTGATACTAAATGGCCATCTCGGAATCAGTATAGCTTGACCTAACATGAATTTAATTATTCATTTCAAATTTTAAAAACCGAATCATATATAAACATTCCATATTGCAGTATACCCCCCATAGCTACCAAATGAGATCTAGCAACCTGATGATTTGGTATAAAATACATTTTAACAGTGGATTTTAATTCTGTAAATTGGTAATGTTTATAATTGTATCAATAAGCCAATTGTACACATGTTGATGCGCTGACCCTTCAATGACCTCTGACCCCCTGCTAGTACTCCCAGTCACCACCAGGTTTCCCCTTATTGTGTACTCACAACCTTAAGTAGTGAACTTTATGGACAAATATGGTTCTTACTTCCTTAATGGTAACTTTTAAAAATAAATTAAAATTCCTTTTTTGAGTTAATTCATAGATTCAAAAACAATTTGGCAGGAACAGAACGTAAGGGTCTCGTCCACTAAGCCGATTCTCATGCGATTCTCATAGTATTTAGTGTAAAAGAGTCCTGTGCGGCACAAAATCGCATGAGAATCGGCTTAGTGGACGAGGCCCTTTAGCCTTTCCCTTGTACTACATTTGTCCATAGATATTATTACTTAAGGGTTGTGGAAACTTTGTAGCTATGTTGTAACTATGGTAACGCTTGGTAGATCACCGCTTTGTAGCAGCAACCTCTTGTAGTGACCACGGGCGAAAAAGGCAGGCTTGCCTTTGGTGGGATTCGAACCCACAACCTTCCGATCACATGGTAGTACCTTGAGCTACCGGGTCTACCTTGTCTTGCTATTATACCTTTATCCCCACACCAACCCATGGTCACTACAATCTCTTTCTTTTTATTTTTAATCGGAAACAGGCCATTGTAGAATCTCACCACCGACAGCTCACCCTGAACGAAATCTACCAGTGGTTTCAAAAGAACTTTATATACTTCCAACAAAATGAATCAACTTGGAAGGTACCAAAATTTTGAAATTAAGTTTTTCTTAAAATTTAAGATTAACACTACTATTTGGCATTGTCTGGCGTTTTGGTTTTTCGTGTTGAAATTTTCCTTGCACCAAAGATTTTGTTTATTTTCTATTATTGACTTTTTTTTTAAAGAATTTTCTGTATTAACTTTGACATTATGTGGACTTGTTTGTCCTGGAAGATTTCAGCTGGGCGATGTGACCGTATTTGTACACTGAGTGAATTCTTATTTCATAATTCATCAAGTTATTAACTTCTATATTTGTGATCCGTTTTAGGAAAATGAGTCATAAGTCGCAAAATATGGATTTTGAGATACCATCATATTTGAAAAAAGGAGATCAAGGGGATTCCAATGATAGTAAACATGAAGGACATTTAAGAAGTGTTTCTATATTGTATGTTTGATATTTTCATTTTTGAAAAAACAAGTTTGCAATGTTTCTTGATGGGTAATTACCAGTATAGTAACTAAATATACTCCATACAAAGGCCTTCAAAACGCAAGGATATATTTAATACAATGTTCTGAAATTTGTTACATGAATTCATATGACTATAGGTGTTAAACCCTCTAAATATCAGAACATTTCAATAAATATATCTCGTGGAAAATACACTTTGAAAAATATCAATTTTGCGACTTGTGACTCATTTTACTGGAACACATCACATTTAACAACACTAGACATAACTGAATAAATGGAGTTCCTTTCACCCGAATACCCTTAAGAAAGGGCTCTTGTATCGAGGCCTTTTGAATCTAGACAAAAAGAAATATAATGAAGTATGTCTAAGCTATAGATGGTAGTATACTTCCATAGAGCTAGTTGACACAAATCCTCATATCATTGATCTGATAGTTTCCTAGTGTTTCTCGCCTAGTCTGAAGCAGCAAATGAAACAAAAACAGTTTTAAAAATATTTTTAAACACTAGTATACTACCCCACATGAATATATAGCTGATGCAAGTTCCCGAATTATTACCATAGGACTTCTTCTGATAGCAACCTTATACCTTCTACCTGATCCATATAACTCTGCAACTTCTAGTTAACATGTGTTTCAGGATATTGAGTCAAAAGTCACAAAAATGATAGTTTCCAAAGTGAATTATTCATAAGATCTTTTTCATTTTGTAGGAGCTTAGCACTTGAAGTCATACTAATTCATGTACCTTAATCTTAAGACAGTGTATTAATATATACTTGCGGTTTGAAGCTCATCCTATGGATTATATTTTGCTACTTCACTAGCAATTGTCCACCCAGAAATATGCAAACTCTTTTTTAAACATAAAAATATCAAACATAAAATATAGAAACACTTATTAGATGTCATTAATGTTTACTATCATTGGAATCGGCTTGATCTCATCTTTTCAAATATGATGATATCTCAAAATCGATTTTTCGCAACTTGCAACTCATTTCCCTGTAACATATTTATAAGGCGGCTTTTAGTTGTTGTTTATAAGTTTGTGGTGCTTGGCTTATTCCTCTCACTAAAGCTTCATGTGTGTTTAGTTGTGTACATAATGATTCTAATAGCGGAACTCCACTAGAGGAAAAACGCCGGCGACAAATTTTGTTGTTGCCCACTAACATCAGTTCATTTCATGTTTGCAATGAAAACGCAAATGGAGGAGCGTCAGATGTGTTGCCACATTCTCTGGGAAGTGTTGTTTTTGTATGGATATTTGTTGCAACAAATTAGTGGGCAACACAAAAATTTGTCGGCGCCGTTTTTCTCTCTAGTGGAGTCGCCCCATAATGTTCACACATGGGCCGGGCCGTGTAAACAGGTGCAATTGGCATATTTTAATAATAATATAGTAAATATGATACCATACTAGGCATTAAATGAAAGACCTGGTTTGAACCAGAAAATAGAAATCCACCTTTTTTGTCAAAATATCCATCATTCTCTCACTGTACTACTATCATATCTTTGGCGAAATAACAAAAAGATTTTCTTATCTTATCTTATTTTAATAACTGCACTTAGGGATATCAGGTATTTTAAAAATTCAATTATTTCAAAATGTTGATTTTCACTGAATTGCATGAAATTAGATGATGCGAATTCATGTAGATTTACCATGGGAACCTATTTGATAAGTAATTTTTAGAATTTATCAATTTATTTGAAAATAGAATTTGAAAAATAAACAATATTTAAAGTGAACCTTGGTGGAAAAATTTCCCAAGTGGGACTTGAACCCACAACCTCTATGTGACTTGTTTCATACTGACTGAGAGGGCTAGTGCAGTGCACAGGGTAGTGGGTTCAAATCCCATGAATGGCTTTATACAAATGTTTCCTCCCACAAAAATACACACAAAAAGTGATAATTAATATTGCAATTGTACCGATGCCAACGGCCTGGCCCATTTTTTATATAGGCATTTACCAAAAACCCTTTTATCCTTGTCACCATATAATACAATATTGAACAAGCTCACTTGAATATTGAAACCTGTCACTCAAATGTTGTATCTGTGTTTTGTGAGTTGTTAATTATTCATGGACACGCCCACAATGGCAGTGTCTACCACTTCTTTATACATGTTCACAATATTTTAGCTGTTGTTATGGTGGATGAAATGTTTAATAGGGGAGTTGTATAAACCACTGTGGTTGTCTGAATTGAAGGATTGTTGAATTAGTGACATTTTATTTTCTGGCCAAGTTATTAGAAATTTTCATAATGTTTCAGTATTTATTTGGGGAATGATGTAAAACAGTCTTATTATTATCACAACGAATTTTCTTTTTTTTTCTTTGTTTAAAAGAAATAATTTTACTTCCAGAACCTTTCACATTTGGGATTTTTCTTATTTTGAGATAAAATTAAAAAATTTCAGAACTGTGTGGAACTTTGTCATAGAAAAGATCCAATCAAAATATCTAATATTCACCTTACTAATTTAATTATCAGATGCTATATGCACGATTTCACACTTGGTTATGCTTAAGCTCTCAACAGAAAGCCCTCAAAACAATAGGAAATATGTACCTAAACAATAGGTAACTTTCTACCCAAAAACCTGAGGGTACTGGGTTCGAATCCTGTAGCGAGTCCTGGTTGAGTTATAAGGCCCTAGTCAACTAACCCGATTCTCTTACGATTTTGCGCCTCAGAGGACCCTTTTCCACTACATTCTGTGAAAATCGCATAAAAATCGGCTTAGTGGACTAGACCCTTTAGGCCACTACAAACTCATATATAAATTGAAGATATTTCTGATCTGCAATTTGCCAAAAATAAAAAGGGAAAATGTCATCAATTCAAAAATCCTTCACTAGCGACATATGCAGTGGTTTAAATAACCACTCTATAGTACCAA
This sequence comes from Sthenelais limicola, assembly GCA_942159475.1. Lineage (NCBI taxonomy): Eukaryota > Metazoa > Annelida > Polychaeta > Phyllodocida > Sigalionidae > Sthenelais > Sthenelais limicola. The sequence goes on from OW804099.1 coordinate 96,038,275, forward strand.
GAGTATAATTGATTTTCTATATCGTGTATGTTTTTGCTACATAATCGATGCAACGAGTATAAGCAGTGTATTCTATAACTAGCAAGGTGTTTAACTTGACGAGACTGGCAGAACATTATATACATTCAAGCTATCATTAACTTCGACCGATGGTCTGAAATTGGATCAATCGATTGAGGTTTCTGGCGTGTAGGCCTATCAAGCAATCTTCCCCCTGTATCCGACACTTACTCATACCTAGCCTAGTTAGATGTATTACGGATAACAGCTTCCCTCCCTCCCCCCTATTAAAAAAAAGAAAAAATCCTGATTAATTTGTGCTGGTTTTTGCAGCTATGATGTATACAAACTGATTTTCCACAACCTTATTTACCTGGGAATGACCATAAATATTAGGGTTTTTTACTCCCCCCCCCCCCATAAATATTTGTTAATATTGGGGCATAATATCAAAGTTCATACGACTCGATGTGAACACATAATTATATCCAATTTCAATATATGCCTGTCCAATTAAGGAAAGTTGAAAACATATAAATTATCCACATTAATCATAATATTTTATTTGCATAACCAAACCACATAAACCATTAGTTGAAACCACACGAAAATATTTTTTTCAAAATCCACACGAAAATATTAATATACATTGACATGTATAACTATACATATATATACATGTATCAATGTTATAATGGAATATATAATTAATGGATTTCTATATCAGCATTTGTATACACATGTACATACATACATGTCAACCATTCCGTATATAATGCATATTGTATATAATCAATGTATTGACATACACACTATACATAATCACCATCCGTATAGACATTCATTCTAACAACAAACGCCTATAGCTATAATAATACCACAAAGTTAACGCAAACACTCGGGCCTTGATTTCATATATGGGTCGGATTTTCAGAAAATGTACAATTTACCTTCACCAATCTTCTCAAATAACCCAAATTTCAGACGAAAATAAAGTTCAGAATATAGTTCAACCTAACCAAACAGATTGCTAGAATCAATGCAATGCCAAATATACTCGAATTTACCTAGTATTGACCAAATTGCAGCGTAATTTAGCAGAATTTACTAAATATGTACAGCTGCCAATTGTACATTTTCTGAAAATCTGACCCCCATATAAAGGGCCCCAGGTTTGCACCAACCCAATTCTCCCGTATTTACTTTAGCTTTGTTTTTATAAGTGCTTTGACGGCCAAGCTTACTCGGCCCTGCTATAAAATATTTGTCTTTTTTTCTAAACAAAATGGCGGCCGATCTGGTTGGAGTAGACGACGTGTTGTTTGATCGCCTTGTTGTTGTTTGTTGGTATCTAAACATGGCCTGGCCTAGAACATACAATCCAACCTGGGTCAGATTTTTAGAAAATGTACAATTGGCAGCTGTACACATGTAGTCAATTCTGCTAAATTAAGCTGCGATTTGGTCAATACTTGGTAAATTCGAGTAGGTTGAACTGTGTTTTGAACTTTATTTTCGTCTGAAATTTGGGTTATTTGAGAGGATTGGTGAAGGTGGATTGTACATTTTCTGAAAATCTGACTCACATACAATCTCTCTCTAGTCGACTCACTCACTCACTTACAAACTTCACCCTCCCTCCCTGCTTACCCGCTCCCACCTCCCTCCCTCCCTCCCTCCCTAGACTAACTTAGTTCTGTGGAGATCTCATTCTGTATGTCGGGGACGGGCGGGGGCTTGGAATTATCCAATTCAATAGGGGAGTTACATGTTTACTGCGCATGTCTGTCACAGTGCATGCTGGGACGGATTCTGTTCAAGTCTGACATTCAAATATCTGGCAACATTTTTATCAAAAAATACAAAATTGTTTTCACCGATATCATAGCTTGTATAGATTGCTAGAATCAATGCAATGCCGAATATTCTCGAATTTACCTAGTATTGACCAAATTGCAGCCTAATTTTGAATAATTTACTAAATGTGTAAAGCTGCCAATTGTACATTATCTGAAATTCTGACCCACATGCTTTAACTCATGAATGCCTAACAACCATTCGTCGTTCCACAAACAACAACATCAGGTCGGCTTCACCCACACAAGGAAGGTTCAGCAAGTCTAACCTATACCTAAACGTAAACATATACGTATCTCTGATATGGGTCAGATTTTCAGAAAATGTACAATTGGCAGCTGTACACATTTGGTAAATTCTGCTAAATTAGGCTGCAATTTGGTCAATGCTAGGTAGATTCGAGTATATTTTGTATTGCATTGATTCTAGCAATCTGTTTGGTTAGGTTGAACTGCATTTTGATCTTTATTTTTGTCTGAAATTTGGGTTATTTGAGAGGACTGGGGAAGGTGAATTGTACATTTTCTGAACATCTGACCCATATACGAACATGAAAGGACGAAAGTGGTTCAGCAAAACATGGCGGGAAAAACGTAACCTAACATATCAAGCAAAATGATCTCACAATTTATCTTTTATACATAACTATGCAACGTAATTCACACAAAAAGATACGGTTACGTGATCGCATTTCTGCGATGTTTACAAAATTAACAAATAAATTATTTTCATGGGGCCCCTTACTGTGTACTCCAATCGTTCAAATATTACAAAACTAAGTCCTTTTTTTTATAATCAAACTAAAGGAAGTCAACCCAGAACATAAGAGGGAAGGGCCAGGTTAATTTTGTATGGTTTGTTATTTTTCATAATTGATAATTCTTTATCAATTAATAATGATGTTTAATTTCCTTGGGTTCAATCACCTACATGTGTAGTTAAGGTTTCTAGGAGGCTAATGCCATGGATATTTAATGAATATCGACGCGGCATCCATTAAATGTGCACCTGCTGTGCCCGCAGTGAATAAGGTAATGGGTCAAATTGTCAGAAAATGTACAATTGGCAGCTGCATTCTGCTAAATTAGGCTGCAATTTAGCCAATACTAGGTAAATTCGAGTATATTCGGCATTGCATTGATTCTAGCAATCTGTTTGGTTAGGTTGAACTGTATTTTGAACTTTATTTTCGTCTGAAATTTGGGTTATTTGAGAAGATTAACGAAGTTGAATTGTACATTTTCTGAAAATCTGACCCTAATATGCCCACAGTGAATAAGGTAGCACCCACAAACTAAAGAAGTACGTGGGCAATGCTTAATACATAATTCAAAATTAAATAAATTCAATGCACATAAATTAATGTTTATAGTAAAATTTGGCAATGAAAGCAATAATCTATATTAGCAGCCATAAACGTCAATCATTACTAGCCATGATATTTATAATTTATATATGGGCTTTCCCAACCTTTACAAAGAACCACTATTTACGGGTTTTAATTTGGTTTTTAATCTGATCTGTTTTCGGGACAGTCTAGTACACCATGGACAGAAGCTGAATGTCCCAGAATTAGTTGTTGGACTTGGTCCTTGTATCAAATATTAAGGACTTATTGGTGCCAACAGGTGTTGGTCTGTATATGGGTCAGATTTTCAGAAAATGTACAATTGACAGCTATACACTTTTAGTAAATTCTGCAAAATTAGGCTGCAATTTGTTCAATACTAGGTAAATTCGAGTATATTTGGCGTTACATTGATTCTAGCAATCTGCTTGGTTATGTAGAACTGTGTTTTGAACTTTATTTTCGTCTGAAATTCGGGTTATTTGAGAAGATTGGTGAAGGTGAATTGTACATTTTCTGAAAATTTGACCCATATATGCTGCATGCGGTTGTGGCGTTACGGAACCTCCTTGCATTGTGTACAATTCATTGTAAATTGATGATAGTTTACTCAACTCTGTTCTGCCAGTCTCGTCGTATTAAATATGTTAGTGGATAATCTATAAATAATACTATTGTTCTTCCTTGAGCATTGAGGTATGGACTACCAAAAGGTGTGCATGTCGAAGTGACTTTCCCCGATCAAAAAGTGATATTTATATATTTGATAGCTCAATATCTCTTGACACATTTGGGCAAGACAGCTGGATTTTCTTTTAAAAATTTAAAAAGAAAATATTAGTAATGTCTCTATTTTTGGCTCTTCATTGGAATCGATGTTTTTCAATTGTGCAGATTTTTGGTAGACCAGCCTATGATATAAAGTTACATTACGACCACTATGAAGTGTGTGTTGTTACACTATCCCCATCCAAAGATTTTATACTAAAATCTAATTTTCTCTACGATAGCTATAGTATGTAATGGACTTTATTGCCAGACTTATTAATCATTTAACATGTTATAAGAATTAATTAACATGTTATTAGAATTTTGGTTATCAAATGCTTTAGTCCCATTTAAGTAGTTCTAGTAAATTATAGTAATTTTTCCCATCCGTTACTTTTATATTGGAACGTGCCTCATTTAGTTTACGATTTTTAGACATCAACAGTGTTTTAGAAATTTCAAAAACTGAAAGAAAAGGACCATTTTCTGTAAATACTATGTCCCAATAATTCATACATATGTCCAAATATTATCCTAACCTACAAACCATATCCCAAAGTAGAGATTTCACACTTCCAAGTTACAATGTCAAGTTATAATTTTCTGTTTTCAAATTGTCCAAGGGATGGGAAGAGTGACTTTTACAGAAATATTCGCCCCTTTTTTCCTCTTTTTTTTAGAGAGAATTTTACTTGGTCAAAGTTTCACAAATGATAATTCTCATTTGCCAAAGATTCTCTTATAACATCCCAAATACATTCTACCTTCTTTCATCCCAATATCTCAACCAAAAATGAAACACATACATAGATTGAACCTAGCAAGGGGGAAGTCTGTACACTTGTTAGTGACCGAGGGAGTGCGGGAAGTTAGAGGGCATTAGCCCGAGATCTTCCACACTCCCGAGGTCACTAACAAGTGTACAGACTTCACCCGAGCTTTGTTCCATATTTATTACACCCCATTAGTGAATAAAAAATATAAATAAATGAATATAAAAGAAGTAATTTCACTTTTTGGCGGACCGGACCTACTTGTTGTATGCGCCAAAGGTGACATAATTTACATGTTATGCACCACTTTGACCAAGTGTGACATACAATGCTGAAGGTATAGGCAACTGCAGCACAGGGGTGTGATAAATATCCTTTACAAAATTCAAGACACACTATTTAAATGGTTACTGGAATGGTTAGATAACATCCCTCAGGGATGTTTGTGTGCGTTGCCTATTTAAAGCATGCCTTTTCTTTTTCATTTTTGTTAATTTTTCAATTTTTTCCCCTGGTTAGAATGCGGTACGACACAACCTTAGTCTGCATAAATGCTTTATGCGAGTAGAAAACGTTAAGGGGGCAGTATGGACGGTGGACGAGATAGAGTTCTACAAGCGGAGGCCTCAGAAGATGAGCGGGTATGTCTAACGGTGAACCCCCAAACAATCTCACACACTCTTATTTGTTTTATATATAATTATGTGTGTGTGTGGATTGGGTTACCAAACCTTGTACAAATGGCATTTAAGAATCTGTTTAAAAAAATCAGCAAAAAAATCGAAAAGAATAGCCAATAGTTCAAAAATGTTTGTTTTGCTTGAATTAGATGCTAAAGAGATACTGATAGATTATATCTAACATTCAAAAGCTTTTCCTAACTTATCTGAAATTATTTGACTTTGGCTCACTGGATTGTCCTAAATAATGTTAAAGCTTTTTTTATAAAAAAACAAAGTCTTAAGGAAAAAAATTAAATGAATTATAGCAGAATCCACACTTGATGTATGTACACTCTGCCTATTATACAATGATTGTTAACCCGAGCCACCGGTACACACTAACTTCCCCCACGGCCACTACATTGGACGTACAACATCTACACTACTTCACCCCAGCTATGGTTCATGTGTGGTGGTTTGTGTCTGTTACTATGTATATATTTATATATTCAGCACATCACAGCAGCAGTATACCACCTCCCTTTATTGTGATTATCTATCAAATTTCCCAATCTGGAAGACCATCTAAAGGAAATGGGGTTCAGATTGGTATAGTAGGGAAGGCCCGAATCCCATGGTTTTCAGAATTACCATTCCTTCTCTCTTTATGCCCCCCCCCCCCCCAAAAAAAAAAAAAGAAAAAAAAAATGAAGGAAAAAAAAATTAAAATTAAAAAAAATGTATTTTAAAAGTATTTTAAAAAATTATTCAAAAGAATACTAATTACAATTTTTTAAAAAAAATCCAGTTTATATTTTGGAAACTTCCTTTACTATAAGACATGGGGAACATTTAAAGGGCATTTGTTGGACAATCTGTCTTAATGACTATCACAAGACTCACAAGGACTGGTATAACTACTTCTGTGATGTGTGCCTTTGTTTTCTACTTCTTCACCTCCTTTTTACTATTTGCTATTTTATCTCCATATTGTACTGCCATCTTTGTACCACCACCACCACCACCACCACCACCACTGCCGCTACTACTACTACTGCCGCTGCTACTGCTGCTACTACTGTCGTTGTTACTACCTCAAATTTGTACCTGTTTTTGATCTATTTTATTCCCTTTTTCTCTTCTCTTCTCTTCTTCTCTTCACTTGCACAGAATGCTATTCGCACCAATTTGTCCCTACATAAATGTTTTGTGAGGTATGAGGATGATTTTGGATCGTTTTGGATGGTGGATGACTTAGAATTTGTAAGGAGGAGGCACTTAACGCGAGGTCGGCCAAGAAAGTATGACAATGACACTGCACAGTAAGGTTCTTTCTCTCCCTCCTCAGCCTGCGCCTCTCTATCTATCTTATCTGTCTATCTCTAGCTCTCTTTTACAAATAGCTAGCCCTCAACCTCTATTGAGATATAGATATATATACCAGTATGTCCATATAGCCATACTTGGGTGTATCTATGTCTATATATATAGTTATTATGAGGATTAGATACCACAGGCTGTGGAAATAACTCATCTCCCCCTTCCATTTACCAATCTTTACACTCTAATCTCCCTCCCTTCACACTCTAAAGATGGGTTCTGAGAATAAGATGTTTAACTGTAGCTTGCTCCTGGAAGACCTGTGAAGTAGATATAATGTTGTTTTCTTTGCTACTTATTCAACTTATTTTATTTATAGTTATTATATCCTCATATAGCGTTCATTCACTTATTTTCGAAATTCATATATTATCATAATACTTGAGATAAAATGTGAATATTTTTATACTAAATGGCACAATGTAGGTTTATAATCGGGTCGAGACAAATTGTGATGTGTTTCAGGAAAATGAGTCATAAGTCGCGCAAATTAGATTTTGAGATATCATCATATTTGAAAGAATGAGACCAAGCCGATTCCAATGAATATAAACATTAAGGACATCTAATAAGTACTTTTGTCGTTTTAGTCATATATTTTTATTTTTGAAAAAAAAGTTTGCAATATTTCTAGGTTTACCAGTAAAGTAGCTAAATATACTCAATAGGATGATCTAAATAACGCACTGATATCATTATTAAACAGTCTTGAATTTTGGTACATGTATTCATACAACCACAATGACTAGACACCCCAAAAATGAAAATATTCCAACAAAGAGATCTTGTAAGTATACAACTTTGAAAAACACCAATTATGCGACTTGTGACTCATTTTCCTGAAACACATCACAATTTGATGAACAGAACAAGTCCGAAGGGATGAGTTCTATTCTTTAGATCATTGAGACCTGATTATAAACCGTGTAGAGTGCCATTCGGTATTTATTACACACTGATTTGGCGATTCATTTAGTATTTACCTGAATAATAAATAGAAACTTAAGAAAACTTTCAAAACTGACAAGCCAGCCAGCGCTACGCAGCTGCCGCTAAGAGCGCAACGTCATAAACCAATCAAATTGTATCATATGGGTCACGTGTTACTATGACAAGCGTAACAGCACATACATGTGTGCAATTACAAAAGTTTAAGGTACCCCTGAACATTACTGTTGTAACTGATCAACTATGTAATAAGTACACAAAACGTCATATCTAATGCATGTCTCTAGACTCTAATGGGCTGAGAGTTGACCCTCTTATAAAGTCTATACTAGTAAGCGGGGAAAAAGTAGATCCTGCATTTTAAGGGGAGCAGGAGAAGCCAGGAGAAGCTTTGCTAGATAAAGTGATCCAGATTATAGTCGCTTTCTACTTTTCTTCCTACTAGGATATCATGTAATAGATTTACACATCTTTATTCAATATTGGAACCCATCTTTAAGGTACCCACAGCTCACACCCAATGCCACCCTCCAAAGTATGGGCCGTACAAGTCCATTGCCACATTGCCACATATCCAATAGGATAAAGACTCTAACCCTCCCCAAACCCCCCTCTCTCTCTCTTCAGTAGTTCCTGGCTGGCCCCTTCTACAAACTCTGAAGCTTGACTATAACAAACCTCCCTTTTAGTAAAAGGCTGATACAACAGGTTGGAATATTCACATGCCCAAGAGTGAAAATTCCCACTACCGGAAGCAACCAATTCAGCAAGTCCCAGCACTGCCCTGACACCGTGTGGCAAAAGTCTGAACCAATATCAAACCATGCAGCCCTCTAGCAGACATGAGCAGAACTAAAAGGACTGACTTCCGCCTTCCTTCCCTTTATACCTTAGTTGTGGGATGATGTAGTTCAAAACAACCGCTATAGAAATGACTTTCCCTTAGTAGTTAACATTATAATTAGTCAATTAGCTATGAGTGTTAATTAAATACAAGAGTAGAGAAAGAGAAAATTATTACATGCATGAGAAGAGAAAATCTTCAAGCAACTTTAGATCATCCCAGAGACATAGTGTATGCAATGAGAACCTATAGTTCGCATAGGGAGAAAACGTATTGATAAGTTTAGTCCTTTCAACATAACAAACGGTTGGATATATTTTAAATTGCAATTGATATTTAGATAATTTTAAATAATATTTAGACAATTTTAAGAGAATTACATTGTTTAATCAATTTAGATCCTGAGAAGCATGTGTTATTTTAAAAACTCATTAAACACCCTTTAAAATACCCCTTTTAAAACCCCCTTCAGTACCCCTTTCCCTCTATTTCTGTTCTTCTTATTTTGTGCAGTGTTATTTTCACTTAGGTCCTTCTTATTTGGTTACTTTTTTGTTGAAAGTTGATAGATACAATAATTGATTAAATCGGAAAATGACATCTTGAGCATCATGTTTTGTGAGAAAGTTTATAATTTAATAAACTTGCTGCAGAGCTTTGCTATATTTACTGCAGGAAGTGACGTCACTTCATCCTCATTCCTTTACAGCGGAGAATATTTCTAGTGGACAACCAGCGTTCTGTTTTTTATGCTTTTAAAAAGAATCATTCCATCCATTTTACACTTATACTCTGCCATCAATTCATCATCTTTCCATTGTAATTATTGCTTGAATGAAGAATATTGACTTACAATTTGTAGGTTTACAATATCACCTTTTGATGGGGGGGGGGGGGGATTTGTAATAATCCATAACCAATGACCTGAGTTGCAGAGAGTGGAATGTACTTGGTGCTTTGTACAATGGATGGAATGAAATCTATCAATAAGGATTTTGCAAGTGCCATTGTGTATACATGTCAACTACTTAGTGCATAATGGGATACTTTCAGGCAACATTAGACATACAAATAATTATTTGTCCTTCAAAAAAATCATTTTTATATTGCATTGATTGCTTTGGTCATATCAAGCACTGACATCAAAATGTATGATGCTATCCCATGCAAATCATGATTCAAATTGCACAATGCAAATTATCCTTATTGCTTCTGTTGTTTGCCATGGAAGCGATATGACATGCAATAAATCTGCGGCATATATGTCACATGCAACACAAAAACGATCAAACCTCTAATAATTATAAAACATATTGCACTGGGGGTCACTCCACTAATGCAAGAGTTGTCGCACATTTGTCGCTAGTTATATCGCATAAATGGAGTCCCTCCGTAAAAGCTTTTCCTTCTGTTTGTCACAAAGGATATTAATCAGATCACCATGTGCTATATATTTGTGAATTTTATTCATTTTTAAAAAAAATAATAAATCTTAGAAAATAAACTGAAATATTGGGAATATTGGAGTATTATACACAAAATGGGGACATGTAATTATAATATATACTAGTAATTAATGATTTCTGTTCCAATTTCTGTCTATATTTGTTTAAAATAATACCCATATTTAATACTACATATATTGATATCACTGAACTCTAAAGCTAAAGTTCTGTGAATCATATAGAGTTATGACTAAGTTACTATCCCACTTGTCTTTCCTGTAGGCCAATAAAAATATTTTTTTTAAAAGTTGGCAGACTACAGCAAAGCAATAAAATATGATTATATAATAAGAGAACCTGCCCTACTCCAATACGAAATATATTTGAATATATCCTTTACTTCAGTTTATTTCTGTAAGTTTGCAACTTTTGCCAATTCCAGCAAATTTGACATTTTGAGCATACAAATGGGTGAAATCGCCAGAAAATGTACAATTCACCTTCACTAATCCTTTCAAATAACCCAAATTTCAGACAGAAATCAGTTTCAAAATACAGTTCAACATAACCAGGCAGACAGCTTGAATCAAGGCAATACTAAATATACTCAGATATATCTAATGTTGACGATTTTTCAGTCTAATTTAGCAGAATTTACCAAATGTGCTGATCTGCCAATTGTACTTTTTCTAAAAATCTGACCCAAATGTAGGTAACCTGGCTCCTTTACTCTCCCATCTTATATTGTGTTCTGTTTCATTTATCTATACTTTATTGCCGTACCTTTCCAATCTTGAAACCTTACTCCTCACGAAGTGGACAAGTTATTTTTTAATTATGCAACCGATATTCGAAATGTAATAACTGAATATCAAACTTCCTGATAGACATTATTAGGTAATATGTGATGTGTTTCAAGGAAATGAGTCATAAGTCGCAAAAATAATATTGTTGTTGTGTTTATTTTATAAGATCACTTTATCGGAATGCTCTGACTTTTGGGGAGTTTATCACCTATAGTTACATCAGTCGATGTACCAAATTTCAGGACAATGTATTTAATATATCCTTCCGTTTTAAAGGTCCTCAGATGGAGTATATTTAGTTACTTCACTGGTTATTGCCCCCCCCCCCCCCCACGCCCCCGAAATATTGCAAACTTTTCAAAATAAAAATATCAAACTTAAAATCTGGAAATACTTATTAGATTATTAGACTGTTTACTATCATTGGAATCGACTTGGACTCATCTTTTCAAATATAATGATATTTCAAAATCCATTTTTTTTCGACTTGTGACTCATTTTCCTGAAACACATCACATATAAAGGCCAATATATTTTATATCATGTTCCTAGCTATGAATAAGATTGAACACATCTTCAAAAACAGATATCACAGTCTCAATGTTCCTACTCAATTCAATGTCCTTTCTTCTAAAACAAACCATCAGTATATTCATGAATATATTTGAGTTTTTCCTTCCATGAAAGACAAACGTTTGTATGGTTTCGGACATGTTATATTTCCTTACTTCATATTTCTCATTTCAAGTATGTAAAGTTAAAGCAATATTTGGTGTATTTTGGCAATCTCTTATCTACAAAGATCTTTCAGACGTCAGTATATATAATTCATAGTCAAATCAATCGATGATCATATTAAAGAGTATAGATTTTAAACTTTATAAGTTGTATAATCTATGAATATGAATATGATGTATGTATTTTGGTGCAGGAATCTTCAACTAAAGAATAGCTCTTCAGTCCCTCAAAGTCCTTCGCTGTATGGGGAAAGTCTTAATGCCAGCCTTCGGGTAAGTAAAGTTACAATTATATAAATATAGACAGAAATATGAATCCAGTAATACCACTATTATTGGCCAGAATCGTTCTTAATCAATTATAAAGCTGCTAAGGCCTGTTCTGTATACTAATATACCCATCCAAATGATTTAGAATTCACTTGAAATTAGGTCTCTAAAAGATTCAGTTCAGTTCAAACCATTTTTTTTCTTTCCATTCTATATTCAGGCAAAGTTATATCATTATATTTACATCATCATATCAAACAAGTTTGCACATAACCTTGCGGTGGTCTTCCGCTTTCTTCTTCTTCTTCTTCTTCTTCTTCTTCTTCTTCTTCTTGTCTGTCTCCTGCCAGAGGCTAGCTCTGAAAAAAATAATGAACCTATTTATAATGGAGCCACTGTTTAACAAGCCCTCCTTATGTCTGCAGGCTGCCCTAGCAGAGAGTAACCTGCCCATGCTGAGCACAGTCTCCATACCCATGGAGATGGAGTCAGAGTATGCAGAGGATCTGTCCGTCTCCAGCAGCTACCGTCATCCACAGCATCCCAGTGACATGGATGGTCACCGGCCGGACGATGAACCAGAGGACCTCAGCAAGTAGGTTATTTCTGATGAATTTCAGGAAAATGAGTCATATATCGCAAAATTGGTGTTTTTCAAAGTCGTTTACTTACACGATCTCTTTGTTGGAATGTTTTCATTTTTGGAGTGTCTAGTCCTTGTGGTTGTATGAATACATCTACCAAATTTCAAGACAGTTCATTAATTATATCAGTGCGTATCTTAGAGGGAGGGTTAAACATGTAAAATGTATAAATATTAAATGGTTAAAAATTAAAAACTTTCAGAAGTATATAATTGATATATTGATCAAATGTAAATCTGTAATCGTATTTTTTATGTGTATCACGGGAATATAAGGTTCACCTAAGACTGAACACAAATAAAATTTTATAAAAAAAAAATATATATAATATATATACAAAGCTATAATTAAGTTATAACAGCAATGCCTTGTATTCACCCTGACAGTTCATTCCCTTGCTCAGACCCATTTCTATTGCATTTGCAGTGACCAGCCAAGTGGTTACCACTTCAAGCTGGAGAAGATGGAGTATGGTGCACAAGAGAGTGACTCACAGATGAGCAGGGAGGTATCTGGGAGGGAGCCCACCTCCTCATCCACCTCCTCATCAGCTCCACCACTCACATCCTCCTCCTCTCCACCCAGCAGCCTCCAACCATCAGCCCAACACACCGCCGCCGACATGGACCACCACCACCCTGACCACCACTCTCACCACCACTCTCACCACCACCCACACCACCACCACCATAGAGACCACAGTGCAGCATCCAGACTCAGTCCAGAGTCTAGAGATACCACCAGGGAGGCCAGCAGCAATAGAGAAGGTGCTCTAGAAAGTTCAGGTCACAATAGAGGAGGGGAACAAATATCTCACCGCCACCACCCACTCCACCCACACCCACACCACTTGCATCAACACCAGCAGCGAGAAGCTGAACTCTTGCAGCAGCAGAGAAACCTCGAGGAAGATATGCTGCTGAGGAGGCATCATCGAGGGGTGGAGGAGGGCGAAGAGTTAGATCTCTCACCGCAACATCCCCACCACCATCACCACAAGCAGGCTGAACTGCATAGAGAGTCTGTAGTTCTCCATGAGGCAACAGCCGGAGCTGCTAGAGAAAGTGATGTAGTAGATTACCACCACCATCACCACCACATGAGTGAGGAGAGCTATGAGGAAGAGCAACAGAAACAGCAAGCAGCCAGGGAGGCCATCATGAGACAGATGAAAACCAGCTTCTGTGGACTTTCCAGTCCGGAGCCTGAACAGCACGAACAAGATGCCAATAACATAATGGTGGAGAACCCAGCCTCCACAACATTAGCCCCAGCTACCAGCAGCAGACCTCAGCCATCTCCACCTCTTCACTCTCCACATAACACTAATAGCCCCCCGCAGGAGCATTCAGCTGCTGCAGCACAATCTCCACCTCAACCTCACGTAATTGCACCAAGAGATGAAGATGATGGTCATTCTTCATCTCCACCTTTACATGATGATGACCTGACTGCGGACAGGTCACCGTATAGTTCAGGCAGCCCCGGTCTGGTTATCAATGAACAAGCCTCCTCTCAACAACAACATTCCAGCCTACCCTCAGATTAATCCAACTCTTAATGAATCAAATTATCACTCGTGAATTACAAAGGGCTTAAAGTGTGTTGAAAAAATATATTATATATGAAGGAGAGGACATTGTGTGCTTTTGTTTTGCACAATATGACAGCTAGACAACAAGTTAGACAACATTACAGTAAAAAGGTCCAATGTTCCTATTATGATAATTACTGTAAAGACTGAGCTATCGATGAAAGGTTGTGCTACAGACTTGCCTACAATATGATCAAATCATTAAAAGAAACTGATCACAGATTTCTGCTTCTTATCAGGCCATTTATACATCTGCAGCTCTTCTACCCTTCTCCAAGTTGACAGGTAGAAAAGTGAAAGTGGGATTAAGGACAGTGAAGATATATTTGTACACATCAGAGCTTTTCCCCTTAATTCATGATTGACTGGTTGTTCTACCTGCTGCACTTTGTTCAAACAAATGGACTGAGATTCAGCAGGTGTGTGCTGCAGAACTCCTCAGAGAAGCCCTTTTCTATCAGCAATCTCTAACATCAATGGTCCCTCACTTATCAAATAGCTAGAAGCTAAATGCACACCCTTAAACACCTCTTAATCTACAACAGCTGTGAGGCATACCAATCAAGAGTATGGAGAGTTACACTGGGCTTTTTTACAGTCTGGCGGAGTCCCGGTGGTGATCGCAGAGCACAATTTGTGAACTTAAGTGTGACACAGTTCCCGTGATGAGCTGCCAATTACGTTCTGATGACTTTTGAGTGTTTTTGCCATCGAGAACTCACTACAGTGAAATAAAACTTGTTGGAGTTTTTGTCTGATAAGTAATCATCTGGCCACCCAACAGGGCAGTGTAACACCTCCTTGAGAGCTTGAATTGCCATAAATAGATTTATAAAATCATAACCACTCCATGTTATTATATACACCTGAGAAGGAGGAAGAGATTGATATTTATCATAATGAATAGATGACATAATGTGGATTACTGTTTGCTAGCTTATTACTATATATAAATGGCAGCTTCAGTATAATCATTCACTGGGTTTAAATAAATTCTGTCTCTTGGATCATCATCCTTCTCTCAGAATGACTACTGTATATTGGTGGTACAAATGGACATAGTGCCACCTCTAATGATGGATGAAATGATATACAATTATCAATTATCAAAGACAGTGGCCTCGATGAGAATATGAGGCAATATAGATAATCTCATATCTCTATACATGGTCATGACAGAACCAAGGAGAGAACAATGGTGGAGAAGAAAAGGGAACAATGAATACAGAAATAATACAAAAATATGTTTCCATGGTGAAAACGAAGACATACAAATGAAGCTTTACAAAACTTCAGCTTTAGATGATATATACCCCAGAGAATTATATAGAAATGTTTCTACATGTAATTGCACACCATATGAAATTGGTAGTAGCCAAGGTATACCACAAAGGAGGGTGTTATGTCATTCATTAGCACTGATCATCAAACTGAGAGCAGATTATGGATGTATAATGGCCCACTGGACACTAATAATGACTGCTTCTTATTCTCCCAGCTGGAATCTCCGCCCTCATGTTGTCAAATCGACTGAAATTTTGAAGAAAAGAAATTGACAACATCACCTCAAACCCCTTCTTCATTGTCTTGATATAAACAGATTTTCTGTCCAGTGCTAAACTGAATATATATAAAGACTAGAGACCCATTTATGTAGATAATGTAGCGAGGGTTGAACTAGGACCATTGTATACATTTAATGCTGAAAATCATATTGATTGTGGATTTTAATCATTTGTTATATGGAAAGAATGTCTCGCTAACGGTGAATTTGTTGATTATTGTAAATAACATATTATAACCATATATATATAGGTATGTATATGTATAGATCATTATAAGGAAGACAGACTTTGATAGATGACAATCAAGTAATGATAACGCGGAAGATTATTGTTGCAGTTTATGAGTCTTTATAATTAACCATTAATGGAGTCCTGTGTTTTGTTTGCTATATATAAAGCATCCGTCAGTTACTTCTCCCAGAAATTGGGAAATTAGGACAAAGGTGTAGCTGGGGATCCCTTTGAAAATTCTTCATATTTTCTATGATGCTCTTGAAGATCACACTTTTTAAATACTCTAGTTTGCACTGTTTTCCCTGCTTTCACTTCACTTTAAAGACACTTAAGGGTGGTCTCCACTGGCTGCGGTAAGCCTTGCGATGGTTTGTGTTGGTTCTGTAGGTGGAGAGGAATAATGAGGTCCTGCCTACATCGTTCACTGGCCATGTAGGCAGGACCTTACCAATTCTCACCATCACAGCACCATCGCAAGGCTTACCGTAGAGCTTACCGCAGAGCTTACTGCAGCCAGTGGAGACCACCCTTTATGGGAAGGCAGGAAGAAAAGACATTTGTTGATGTACCTTTCCCTTTAAGATCTCATGGAAGCACGTGCTTCAGTCACTTCATTAAGTCATTAATTAACACATGGGTGATACAAACACATTAAGTACTTAGTTAGGCATACCAAAGTTGGGGCTTAAATATATCCAAAATAACTCTCAAATATGAACCTTTCCTCAAAGTGAATTAAAAATGGGGCTTTTTATTGGAAACTGCCCCAGAGATTATGTCACAAATTCCTGAAAGCTTTAACAAAATCAAATTATATTGATTGCAAATGGATCAACATGATATGAGGGAATGTGGTTGTATGAATGGAAGTGATAAGACTCAGAATGAATAAATAACCAAGAGATTCTATCACGTTTTCATTTGGTTTTACGTCCATTTGTTCATTTGGTATTACGTCCTCGCACCTTTCAACTTTTAAAAATCTGAATATTTTCTTTAACAAAAAAGAAATGTTTACCAGACTTTGGAAGCTTGATGTATTCGGTTCCTATGCTGAGTGCAGTAGAGAGATGATATTTTATCCTATCTTTATTTCTCTGTAGTAAACTTGTCCTAAAATCTAAGCTTAAGCTGTTGTATTTGTGCTTATGATTTGATGTGAGAATCTGTAAAGCGTTCACTAGAATAATAGTGCCTCAACTGCTGTGTCGTACTGTGAAATATGTGAATAGAAACTTATTTATCTGGAATTTTCTTTTTTATTTCAAAAAGTGCCACTATTCTTGAAATCGGATATTTTAGTCCTTATTTCTATACATCAAAGCTGTTTTTATTTTTCAAATTTGGAGCATAGAAGCGCGCTGACTTAGCCATTTCATGAAAAAGGTTGGGATGTTATATCTTAAAAATAAGAGAATTATTGTTGCCATTTTCTGTTGGAATTAACTGAGGGAATGTGTCAAAATATATTAACGATTATCACAAAATTTTGCTGATCTTGAAGAATATCAAACCTATTTTCAAATCTGAAATATAGATAGATAATATTAAGCAGGGCTGATAATTAAACTGGGATTTTGGATTTCCTTAAACAATTCTTTAAATAACCCGGCTTAAAACTAAGGCTTAGGAGAACATCTTAGAAACCATTCTCAACATCGCTAACATATTTTGGCATGTTCCTGGACATGCGCTTCCATGGCTGCCATATGCTGTCATAGAATAGAGAGAGTTTATATTTTACCAAGAGTATCATTTCTCCTGGCATACCTAATAAAATGAGCGTGATAAAAAGTGCAGATAAAAGTGTCATATATATATATATGTATAGGTACATTTGAATGCATGTCCTTTATTATGGTTATTGTACTACTACCAATACTACTACTTATAGATTCCTAGATTTGAGACTAAAGGGTTTAATTGTAACAGTTGATGACTAGATATGTTAAGATGAGGTGGAGGAGAGAGGTATATAATGGTGGATGTGATAATGTTAATAATATTTAGCCCACACCTATGGGTGTTTTAACAGCTTTGATTCATAGCAAGAATAATAATGATAACTACAGAGGTTATAAGTAACACATACTATGGCTTGCCATTAGAGATGAGTATTTCTTTTAAAGAAACATGTATATGACCCATGACCGTATTGCTTAATTTGATATTTTTGTTAATTGGCTGCATTTATGTCATGATTTAAGTAACATGTACAAAGAGAAGTTGGTAGTCCAAGCTTTATTTCTGTGGTATGACACATAGAGGTAAATTTCCCTGGAGGGTCAGATTTTCAGAAAATGTACAATTGGCAGCTGTACACATTTAGTAAGTTCTGCTAAATTAAGCTGCAATTTGGTCAATACTAGGTAAATTCGAGTCTATTTGGCATTGCCTTGATTCTAGCAATCTTTTTGGTTGTATTTTGAACTTTATTTTCGTTTGACATTTGGGTTATTTGAGAAGATTGGTACATTTGCATTGTACATTTTCTGGAGACTTTACCCATGAGTATTTGACCAGACCAGACTGTGTTGTTTTTTATGTATATTCGAGATTATGTTGTGCCTTTTTGTTTGGAGATAACAGGGAGGCAGATTAGAGGGAGTTGTATCAAACAACCCAGGCTCTGGTTAGATCTTAAAATTGAGTGACTCACACTTAACGACTATATAGGTCAGATTTTCAGAAAAAGAACCTAATTTGGGTTATTTGAGAGGATTGGTAAAGGTCATTTGTACATTTTCTGGTGATCTGACCCATATACAGCCTGGCTACTGCGAAGAACTTTTATATCATTAATTTCATAAAGGTCGAATCTGGAAAAAAGCTTTTCCTATGCACAGTCTATCCAACATGACTTGATTACCAGTCCAAACTTGATTACTAGTCTAAACTTGATTACCAGTCTAAACTTGATTACCAGTCAAAACTTGATTACCGGTCTAAAACTTGATTACCGGTCAAATCCCTTCCCACTATCAGAATCATTACTTTAGAAGGTGTAAGCCAGATAAAATAATTGCCTCTGTCTTGTTTCTCTTGTCTTTATTTTGAAAGAAAATCTTCTCCCTCTATAATACCTCCCTGTGAGTACAACCTCGCCCCTTAATGGGATATGGGAGGGATTTATTCTACTCAGTACATAAGCTTGTGTTAAGCTAGTATGTAGGCCAGGGTTGCCCAAAATGTGGGTCATTTCAAACAATGTCTCGGTCACATTTGTGCTCCATTTTAGGAAAATGAGTCATAAGTCGCAAAATATGGATTTTGAGATATCACCATATTTGAGAAGAGGAGATCAAGGTGATTCCAATGATAGTAAACACTAGGACACCTAATAAGTATTTCTATATTTCAAGTTTGATGTTTTTATTTAAAAGAAAAAAGAAAGTTTGCAATGTTTCTGGATGGGTAGTTACCAGTAAAGTAACTGAATATACTCCATTTGAAGGCCTTCAAAACGCAAGGATATATTTAATACAATGTCCCGAAATTTGTTACATGGAATCATGTGGCTATAAGTGATAAACCCTCTAAAAATCAGAACATTTCAATAAAGAGATCTTGGGAGTAATACCCTTTGACAAATTTCAATTCTGCGACTTGTGACTCATTTTCCTGGAACACATCACATTTGGCTTGAACTGGATCAAAGTAAAGTGTTAAATAATGCCTGTTTACTAATCCTCTTAGGTATGAATTATTATATATTTAAGAAAGTTTACAAAACCAAACTGACATTCAGTTTTTTAGTGTTGCCACATGTTGTATGTTGGAAAAGGTACTGCTTATAAAAGGAAAGGCCCATACTTGAGGTTTAACTGCAAATTCTTGATTAAGTTGAACTAAATATTGAAATATAACATATTTGATAGTCCACTGAATACCTCTGACACAACTGGATGTTTTAATCAGTTTGATACATGTGCGTTTGATATCAGTAGAGACTTATGTGTGTTAGGATCAAATCACCAACATAATCAACCACTAATATAGTTAAGGATGAAGATCACAAAATATGTTACATCATATCATGCTAACCTCAAATTCTAGCCAGGAACAAATATAAAAAAAATTATACTTTAACATAAGTAAGTATGTTTACAAAGTTTGTCTGACATTTGGAAACAGTCATGTGTCCGATTTGATATATCTTGGAAATTTGATCTATACTAGTGTATGTAGCTCATAATTACCAAGGCAGACTGAACATAGCAGTTTACTTATTCAGGCATTTGTGCTGGAATGTGAAACAATGGACCGGCATTGGTTTGAAGGGTGTCATAGACCGTAGAGTTTGCTATGTCTTGTGGGCTTTGTTCAATTTGAGATTAAACTTGCTGAAATTGACCCGAAGCTTTTGGCTTGGTTTTGGAGGTCCTTTTATATTGAAAAATATAATTATTTTATGTGCCATAGACCCATAGATTCAGTATGGTTTGATAGATTTGTAAGGACAGCAACTCCCAAAGTACATAGCAACTTAATGTTCAAAATGGCTGTCTGCAACTATCCTCTATTTGTGGTTTTTATCAATGGTATAAAGTGGTTGTTTTTAATATAAAAGCAGGAAGCATATATGGAAATAACAAATAGGCAATGATAATAATATTTTTGTACGTTTTTATCTCTTGTGGAATAGAAAGAAATATTCTTGTATCAAGTACCAATACCTCAAGATATAAAATAGAGGCCTATCATAACATGACTGGAAATAGGGGTCTGAATATTACAACACACAACATTTCCCTTTTGATATGAAAATATATATGAAAGGATGTATGTATTCAGTTACTATAATGTGAATTAACATAAAATTATGTTACAATTGTGTGCTCCGTTTTAGGAAAATGAGTCATAAGTCGGAAAATATGGATTTTAAAATATCACCATATTTGAAAAGAGGAGATCAAGGTGATTCCAATGATAGTAAACACTAGGACATCTATATTTCAAGTTTGATATTTTTATTTTGGAAAAAGAAATTGCAATGTTTCTGGATGGGTAATTACCAGTAAAGTAACTGAATATACTCTATAGTTTTAGAATCTTTTTACATGGATTCATGTGACTATAAGTGATAAACCCTTTAAAAATCAGAACATTTGAATAAAGAGATCTTGGGAGGAAAACCCTTTGAAAAATATCAATTTTGCGACTTGTGACTCATTTTCCTGGAACACATCACAATTGTCTGTCTGTTTTGTATAGGGACTAAGGAAAATGGTAAAACTGTGCTTACTTTGTCGTGAAAATTGAGTTAATTGAATTTTTGTGTTTGTGAGAGAATAAGTAATCATTTCCATGACGCACATTCTTCGTTTATTTTTACCGGTGGTTTACGATGCACACAATTTTGGAGGCATGTCTTTTAATACAACAATGTGAAGAAAGAAATATTTAATTAGAATATTATAGAGGTGGATTGATGGTCCATTATATATATAGGTTTGGCATACTTGTATATTGTCAACCTCACATATATATATTATACACATGTTTAAGATATCCGATCTAGTCAAAAAGAAAGGAAATCACTATTGTCAAAAATGAAAAATAGGGGTTTACCTGTGTCCTGTCCTTTACTGAGTGTAAGTTTGATATGATTATATAGGCTGTATCCACTATGGCATGGCTGTGTCCTGTCCTTTACTGAGTGTAAGTTTGATATGATTATATAGGCTGTATCCACTATGGCATGGCCCCCAGTTATCAGGTTTGCGCTTATTTACAACCATCCTATTCTGCATTACCAAACGGGTCAGATTTTCAGAAAATGTACAATTGGCAACTGTACACATGTAGGAAATTCTGCTGAATTAAGCTGCAATTTGGTCAAAACTAGGACAATTCGAGTATATTTGGCATTGC
Source organism: Sthenelais limicola (assembly GCA_942159475.1). Classification (NCBI taxonomy): domain Eukaryota; kingdom Metazoa; phylum Annelida; class Polychaeta; order Phyllodocida; family Sigalionidae; genus Sthenelais; species Sthenelais limicola. Next base: position 96,060,024 of record OW804099.1, read on the forward strand.
CTTGATTCTAGCAATCTGTTTGGTCGAACTGTATTTTGAACTTTATTTTCGTCTGACATTTGGGTCATTTGAGAAGATTAGTACATTTGAATTGTACATTTTCTGGCGACTTTACCCAAAGATCCTGGCAAATCTAATGTTGCTGTATCAGAATGTTAAGAACAACTGTGAACTGTCACATCAAAATTATTTGTTAAAATTGGGCCAAATTCTCAAACCGGTTGATGAGTAGCCATATGCTGGATCTTCACCAAGCTCTTAAGAAAAGCATCAGTCATTAGTATTCTGGTCATTCTGGGTTAGATTTTTAGAAAATGCACAATTTACAGTTCTACACATCTCTCCAGTTCTGCTAAATTAGAGTGAAAAATGATAAATACTGAGTGTATTTCGTATTGTATACATTCAATAAATCTGTCTGGTTATGTTGAACTGTATTTTGAAACTAATTTCCTTCTTAAATCTTGGTTATTTGAGAGGATTGGTGAAGGTGAATTGTGCATTTTCTGGAGACTTGACCCTTTTGCGAAACTTGTAAGTACAATATAAGGTCTTACCTTGCATTAGGGTCAGATTTTCATAAAATGTACAATTGGCAGCTGTACACTTTTAGTAAATTCTGCTAAATTAAGCTGCAATTTCGTCAATGCTAGGTAAATTCGAGAATATTTGGCATTTCATTGATTCTAGCAATCTGTTTGGTTATGTTGAACTGTATTTTGAACTTTATTTTCGTCTGACATACGTGTTATTTGACAATATTAGTGAAATTGAATTGTGCATTGTCTGAAAATCTGACCCATTAACGTCAAACGGTGGCAACATGTGAGAGTGGATACAGGCTATTATAAGGAGACTATTTTATCCTCTATATTATGGGAATCTTAACCAAAGCAGCAGCAGTTTCCAGATAGAGAAAAATACACTAACTACAGCTATCCCTCATACCCATGAATATGCATCAACTGATGCTGATGAATATGTATATTATGTACAAGCCCCTCCCCCTTACTTGTATTTACTTATAGTCTGTGTTGGTAGTTATTTTAATATGGAATATAAGGGTTGGGTCTCTAATGGAGAAACATCTACTAATAATTATCACATGAAGAAGAAAAAGTAGGTTGATATTTGCTTAGTGGATGAATACCAGGCCTTTGTAAGGGTAGACAACGCCTGGTGGATTCATTATTATTGATAATAATGATAATAATAATAATAATAATCATATAATGATTGTGTATTGTTAGAAGCTACATTGTACCAAGTCATGGGACATATCATTCATTTATTGAATGTGTCTAGAAAATATTAAGTGCAGCAGAACGTATCATTATTATCATGAAGAGGAAGAAATAAAAAGGTATAAAACAGTTGAGAAATATAATTATTATGATATAACATACTTATAGATGGCAAGTGTAGCACTAGTGCAAACTACCGCGATGTTAAACGGTCAACATCAAACCAAGAATAAAAACTTGTAAAGGAAAAAAGAGCTTCGATGTTTTTTCATTCATTTGTTTTTACACATAATGACAAAGAGGATTTTCATTCATTTGTTAGCTCGAAGATATGAGAGCTTCTTATAGGCACTCTGAAATACTGTCAAGTCATTTCTTCGGCAGATCGGGTTGCTAATTGGCATTCCTGTAGATAAGAGACCCCCCCTTTATATGGGCATGAATTGTCCTATAATTTCCATGCAGTAAATATAGCCAAAGCGCCACCGTTTGGTCTAATTTTCGAAAATTTAAATTAATTTTTTCCTTTTCCTAAATTAAAAGTGTTGTTCCTCCAAAAGGGCACTTTCTTTGATGTATTATATATCTCAATCTAAGATGGAATGTTGATAATGCCCACCCTTGCCCTTGCCGCTTGACCGCCCTCACCTAATTAAGGGATAACAGCCAGACAGATAACAGCCAGACAGTTGACACCATCTGTTGTCACCCTATCTTTCCTCCACTGCCCATCGATGAGATAAGGCCTCCTCTAATGAGTTTACATGTCAGCCTGTAGCCTACTTCACTTTAGAAGATTTTTTGTTTGTGAAATATACATTCTGAATTATGTTTAAGCATATTCTGACAGACGTTAGAATCATTTTGATATTAATTTCTTCAATGTGGGATTTATAGAAGAAAAATAGTCTGAAAGTCATCAAGGAACAGAAACACTCATCTTCCTACAAAAAAAATCGGTTTTAAGCACAATATCTCCCCCATATGACACCTCAGGCAGGCCAAAATATCACAACAGGCAAGTGGGCACGCCCCCTCGCATGTTGCCATTTGAGATTCAGCAACAAAAAATTTTTTCCAGTTACCAAATTGCCAAGGGTTGGCAGAAGTTCGCAGCAAGTTAGCAGCAAACAATGCCAAGTGACCAAGCTGCAAAAGGTTTGCAGTGTTTGGCAACTAAAAGATTTCCAGAAAATAAATAAATAAAAAAAATAATGTCCCAAATCGCTCAGAAACAGAGCGTTTTCTTCTGAACTGGGAAGAAAAAAAGAAAAAAGAAAAAGATTTGAGTTGCTGTTTCTCCAGGCAGTGCCTAAAGCATCACATTATTGCTAGACGTAGTGACATACAGTGTCTAGCAAGGGAGAGCATTATGCCCATACTCCCAACAAGAAGAAATTTGGTCTTTGTTAGATCTTTGTGTGATATTTATAAGCCAAGATAATGTTTTATACATTAACCCTTCTGATATATGGGTCAGACTTTCAGAAAATGTACAATTGGCAGCTGTACACATTAAGTGAATTCCGTTAGGGGGGGCTGTAAAGCAGTGCAGGCCAAATTTCCCATCTTCGAGCTCATTTTCGCCCATGAGGCGAAAATCCGAAGCTATTAAACTTATACTTGTTTTTAAACATAATGACAAAGAGGAGGTGCACTTCCAGAAAATGAAATCGAGGCAACATGTGCATGTCCCTGGAGCAAGTAATAACGTCTTTGAAAGACAAGTAATGTGTGATCCGTTTTAGGAAAATGAATCATAAGTCGCAAAATATGGATTTGGGGATATCACCATATTTGAAAAGAGGAGATCAGGCCGATTCCAATGATAGTAAACACTAGGACACCTAATACGTATTTCTATATTTCAAGTTTGATGTTTTTATTTTCAAAAAAAGAAGAAAGTTTGCAATGTTTCTGGATGGGTAATTACCAGTAAAGTAACTAAATATATTCCATACGAAGGCCTTCTAAACGCAAGGACATATTTAATACAATATGTATCACATATGTGATGTGTTTCAGGAAATTGAAACGAAAATGAGTCCCAAGTCGTAGAATTGATATTTTTCAAAGTGATTTATTCACAAGGTCTCTTTGAAGGAACCTTCTAACAATTCAGGAAATTTGTGTGCGTTGATAAATACGGTAGTTGGGGAATCTTACCTGAAAATCTCTACTGGATTGGGTCAATATTTCTCTCTCAGCATCAATTTTAATTTCAACATCATCCTGAGTGCCTACGTCGGGGTAAGCCTTGTTGATTTATCAACTAACACTGAGGAATTAATGCCCAATATGAATTTGCTTTAACCGTTATACCGTTCCCTGCATATCGGATCACATATTTAATTTTTGAGAGTTTTGAGAGGGTCTGTAGTGTGTAGGGATTTGTAAAACTTAAAAGAAAATGGCCCGACGTAGGCACCCCACCCCGACATAGGCACCCCACCCCAATCATTAACAAAAAACGGCTGAGAAAATTTAGGTATTCGTCTAGATCTTGAAGTCACCACACTGAGAAGCATATGTATCTTATGAATAGTCTACTTGCTGCCACCATGGGCCTACATGAGGGTGGGTGCTTACGTCGGGGGTTGCCTACGACACAAGACACAAGGAGTTAGAATAGACACAAGGAGTTTGAAAGATGAATAGTAACAGACTAATTAAATATCATAATTGCACCCCGACGTAGGCATTTGCAAAATTCATTTCTTTTCAAAAGAATTTGTCTAACATGAAAAACTAAAGGGGCAGCCACACAAGTTTGATCTTTTCTTTCATGAATGTTATTGGATTTATATACATTGCCTATCATAGTTACCTCAATTGTGAGTTAATTTCTTATATTCGTTTACAAACCTTACTACCCCGACGTAGGCACCCTTCAATTTTACCCATTTTTTTAGCCAATATTTTCCCCCAGAAATGAACACTTAGTAAATGGTCGGATCACTTATACAAAGTACAAACTTTTACATAAATTCATCATTTTGAGTGCCTACGTTCTCATTTCATTTATTTCAGTACTTAAAGACGTCAAATTTCACCTTATTTTATCATTTTGTGTGGGCTACAAAATGCACATTTTCATATCAATAAACCATATATGGCCCGAAAGCTCCAAATAAGATCTAAATGATGGGAATGACAAATAAACCAAATGAATAAACATGTTTACAAGCTCATTGAACCTTAGAATACAACGTGCCACACCCCCATTGCGTTCGATGTTCCATTTTCCCGCTAGTTGGCGACACAGGCAGCTTGGCGAGTATCAACAACTCTATCAACATGGAGGCCGAGGATCGAACCCCTTGACCTCACTACTTCTGACTTATAAACATTACCCAGTTGTCCAACATGACACCGTATGATCACTACCTGATCATGTGAGAGTTCACTGAATAGATTATCAGTGAGGAGAGAGATAACAGACAGTAACAGTTCATCTCTGAATGCAACTAGTTGCAACTTCTTCGCCTTTGGTCTCAAGCTGAACTGCTAGAGTAGAGTGTGTGTCGAACTGTTTGTATAACCAAATTTGGATTTAAAGGCTGACACAGCCTGGTCTCCATAGATTGCTTGAAGGTAGGTGAGGGGAATATGGTGGCTTGAAGTGATTCTGCATTTTAGTTTCGTGTGTTGAGAAGTCCGAAGTACAGCAGCAATGCCAAATTGGTACATGATTAGCCTAATGTAGGCCACGTTCCACACTAACTAGGTCATAGCGTCATACCTGACCTAGTTGTTCAACGCGCACATGAAAGTAGATTCATGGTTCTTACTCTAACTTGCTAATAAAAATATACACCTTGATTGTTCTAGGACATTCACTATTTCTTATATAAACTTATTTAAACCATGAATTGCATTCACTTGATGAGCATACATGGCCCGTCATGGGCATATTATAGGCTATCTAATTAATTACGGTATAGACTACAATTAAGCTTGATAAAACCATAATGGAAGGCCAGGATTTATATTCAGATATTATGGCTCCTATTTGTATAACACCCTAGAGTTGAATTCAGTACATGGGTCAGATTTTCAGAAAATGTACAATTCACCTTCACCAATCCTCTCAAATAACCCAAATTTCAGAAGATAATAAAGCTCAAAATACACTTCAACCTAACCAAACAGATTGCTGGAATCAATGCACTGCCAAACATATTTGAATTTACCTAGTATTGACTAAATTGCAGCCTAATTTTGCAGAATTTACTAAATGTGTACAGCTGCCAATTGTACATTTTCTAAAAATCTGACCCACATATAATTACATTTGTTATCTGCAGAAATGGCGCGGATTATAGAGAAGACCAACACATCATGTGTCTACTCCATTCCATATCTCTCCCTGTCCGAGTTCGACAGATCAGGTCAGTTCTACATCCCCCAAGTGTTTCAGAAAAATCTTGCAAAAAAATGTTGGTCAAAGTTTGAAAAAGAATTATTTTAAATGAATAAATAAATAAGTAAAGAAAGAAAGAAAGAAAGAAAGAAAGAAAGAAAGAAAGTAAGTAAAGAAAGAATATTTACTGTATGCATAACTACACACTTCAATACATTAGTTTCCTATGCACTAATGAATTGTAAAATGTTTTGGCCTTTAACTGAATATAAAAAAATAAAAAAAGGTAGTAGTAGCAAGTCCAGAGTAGCCTATATGTAATGTGTAATAAGTCACAAGTCGCAAAAATGTATTTTGAGATACTATCATATTTGAAAAGATGAGAACAAGCTGATTCCAATGATAGTAAACATTAGAACATTTAATAAGTATTTCTATATTTTAAATTTGACATTCATATATCATAGAGTGTATTTAGCTACTTTACTAGTGCGTTTCCACCCATAGATACTGCAAACGTTTTTTCCAAACATAAATATATCAAACATAAAATATATAAACACTTCTTAGATGTCCTTAATGTTTACTGTCAAATATTAGAATCTGCTTGATCCCATCTTTTCAAATATGATGATATCTCAAAATCCATTTTCTGACTCATTTTGCTGTAACACATCACGTTTATAGATATATTTTAAAATTGATATGGATATTTTCAGATCGCATATCTCTCTGGGGTTTAGCGCGCCTATTTGAAGCCGGGCGAGTGTTAACCTTCAGAAAAACATCCATACTTAGTTTCGACATCCTCCGCAAGGAGTACATATCAACCATGATCACCGGCAGATATGCCATCTCGCGAGTTCTCTCGAGAAAAAGCGCAGGCCTCAACTTCGGGGTAGAATTCCACCTGACTCACTCAGTAGTAGACATTGGTAGCAGTTCAGTCCACATTTACAGCGAACTCAAAGACAGCAAAACTGGAACTATTCTAGCCTGGCTTATCAACAAAATGGTTTATATCGATCCTTCTGTTAGAAAAGCAAAGCCCCTTCCACATTGGCTCAGGGGAAAATATGGCGCCGAAGTCAAAGCCAATTCCCTGAAAGCTGCTAAAGTAATAGGGGCTGGTGTCATACCACTAAAAGCTTCAGATCTGGTCCACCCCGCGGATATGTTCCAGTATAAGTTCACAATAGCCCCTAGTGATACCGATAGTAATGGACATACGAATAACTCCTCCTACCTGAGGTTCTGTATGGATGCGGCAACCACAGCAGTGAAGAAAGGTGCTCTTGAAGGGTTTTATAAGGATATGGTGCTGTATAATGCCCACCATGTAGTGGTCTTCTATGCACATGAGACGTACAGTGGGGACGAGGTGGTGGTCAACTTGTGGAGAGAGAGTGGGGACAACTTACAGGTGTGTTTCATATTGACCAGGCATGGCAATCGGGTGTTTAACTGTAGGATAACTTTTTATCCCTTAGCATCTGCTAAGTACTGATGAAAATGTATTCCATTACGCTGAATTCCCATCAAATTCGAATTAAATTGTTGCCCAATTATTTTCTAACCAAACTGAAGGTCATAGATAGAGTATAGAATGTACAATTTTACATTTCTATTTACTCCGAAATACCAATGTTTCTCCCAGTCTCTCTCCTCCAAGAAGATCAGATATTTGGGTTAACTCAGGTAGAACGATATTTCAAGAACTTCATGAATTCCATTAGCATTCATTTCTAAAAAATACAGTACAGTGAAATAAAAATCAAAAAAACATTATATGACAAGGGTAAGCTATACCTATTTTTATTCATTTATAATATGAAAATCTGTTAAGGGTGGTGCTACTGGACTGAGAAAAGTAATGTCAAATTTGTCCCAAGTAGTAAAACACGCTTCAAAATGCACTTGTCAATAGGGGAGTTGCATAGCCGCCATTTTTAATCTTGATTCGCATGGAATTATGGGACTAATGGTACAGTGTAAAATTTATAGAAAACATGCCATGTTCAACATGGGATATTCATTGGTACTCCAATGTCAATATCCATGTGTTATACATCTTTCCATAACACAAGACTCCATCTTTCCCATCATGCATTTGGTTTTCATAGCTCATTTACACAAGCAATAATATTGGTGAAAACATTCTTGCAATTTTAGATAAAAATGTTGCCAAATATTTGTATATCACATTTGAACTGAATCAATCCCAGAATGCAATGTGACAGATATGCGCAATGAGACATGCAACTCCCCTATTACACCCCCCACCCCCCGACCCCGGGGGTATGGGGGAATTGTAGGGTAAGTCAGAGAAGACTTGCCACCAGGCAGGCAGGGATTTCCATTAGTTCACTGCAGTAACAAGGACATTCTCCAGGGTGGGGAATGTCCGTCAGCGTGTATATTTCTTATTTGCAAAAATAATGCGAAACATGTGCCCCATGGAGTCAGGGATTTAATCAAATTTCTTGCCCTGGGGATCGGGGATTACACCATATGTCCCCACATATACCAGGATATTCCCTCATACTCCCAGGGGTGGGGGTTGCAAGTGTAATGAGGAGAAAAATAACACAGTCAATCGTCTAATATTATTACTATGGTTTTTAGTGAAGCATATTGATCCTTTTCAGTCAGACATGTATTGTAGTGTGTACAATGGATATGGGTGAAATCGCCAGAAAATGTACAATTTGTCTTTTGCAATCCTCTCAAATAACCCAAATTTAAGACAATAATGATGTTCAAAGTTTAGTTGAACATAACAGATTGCTAGAATCAATGCAATGCCAACTATACTCAGATATACCTAGTATTGACCAAATTGCATCTTAATTTAGCAGAATTTACTGTACACAGCTGCCAATTGTATATTTTCTGAAGATCTGACCCATATTAATGACATGGTAAGGGCACAGAACTAGATTATACTCTAGTTCTGTGGTAAGGGTAAAACACGTAAATGAAGTAAATAGCAAACTAAGTACTAGCTCCTGGTACACAGTTCCATCTAGTGGAGAAATACTTGCACTAAACATCTCGCAGCCTTACACAGATGTTGCGCGTTCAAGTTATGCGTTCATTTCATTATAAGTAGTATAGGGAAAGATCTGTTTATCCCTGGCACTGCACAAGTGCATAATTATAAAACCAAGCTGCCTTTTAGATACGTTTATTCATTTGACATATAGGCATAACATACAGTGCGTAAAAGATGTTTGTAAAATGTGGATAAGATTGGTTTTTAGACATTGTATGATTATTTAATGTTCATAGGGAGGGTGGGTGGGTGTGTAGGATTAGTCCATGTTCATAGGGATGGTGGGTGGGTGGAAGTTGCGCAAGCAAACCTCCTTTACGTAACCGTATCCGTAGATTTTTTTGTGTGAATTACATCACATTTTAATGTATACATTTTGCCTGATATGTTACATTCCCGCCATGTTTTGCTTAGTCTCTTTCTTAATTTTAATGTATGTTTGTATATCAGAGATACGGATAATTTTAAGTTTAGAGGTCAACTCCACTAGAGGAAAAACGGCGGCGACAAATTTTGTTGTTGCCCACTAACATCAGTTCATTTCATGTTTGCATTGAAAACGCAAATGGAGGAGTGTAAGATGTGTTGCCACATTCTCTGGAAACTGTTGTTTCTGTATGGATATTTGTTGCAACAAATTAGTGGGCAACAACAAAATTTGTCGGCGCCGTTTTTCTCTCTAGTGGAGTCGCTGTATAAGGTAAGTCTGGCTGAACCTCCCTAGTGTGTGTGTTCTCGCAGCATCTTGCATGCCTCTGGTTTCGCACTAGTCGAGTACCTCCTTCACAGTATGAGGAGCTCTTATAACCTGGGTCTAGGCCATCAGGCTTTCTGACCATGTTATACTACTGTTGTTATGTACATAGGTTTTCCATACAGGAGGTAAGCCTGGGGTCGTGGAAAGGCTTCTAAGCTGCCAAGTCTGCCTTAATTATAAAGTGCCTTTATATCGTTTATGTAGACTTAAACAATGGCGGGCTTGTGGAGCATCATATAGATCTAAGTTTGTTGTAAATTTGATTGATTTCTTTGCATGGATTGAGAAATAAAGCTTGCATTCCTTGATCAGTGTATTCCAAGAAAGAACCAGTGATACTATGTACAAGTTCATCATTGTGACCTTAAGTGTATTTGTTATGATTATACATGCATTGCTCTGAAGACAACGTATCTAGAGTGATTTACGCATAGTGCGTATTTCACTAGTGATTTACGGGGGCAACCAATCTGTTTTTTTACTAATATTACCAGTAAAATTTGTTGTTGTTGTTGAGACTTTATTTATGCCTATTGGCAATGTTGATGGGTCTAAGCTCCCAACATAGGGAGGATTTCAAGCCCTATCGGACATTACAGATTTTATTTTATGTAAGGGTAACAATACACCTTTGCGTCGACGACACGCAGGTGGCCCTTACTAAAGGTGGTCTCAGACAACAGAGATATTTGTATCAAGATAGAACGCAAAAGAGAACAGATACACACCATCGCGAATGGAACCCAATATGGTCTTATAATTTATAATTTTTTTATTTTTTTTGTTTTTTTTAAGGGTCCATATATCAGATGATATGCTCGCAATCTGGTGGTATTATGACATAATGAATCACAAACGTGGTGTTTAAGAAAATGATGTACCCGCATCTGAAAAATAATGATGCAGGTAAAAACATAAAAATCGCAAACGTTTTTTGAGGAGGTATTGACAAGTTGTGACAAGTTGTTATTCACAACTCGCTAGGGAGAGACTTCTAGTTTCAATAATAAAATAATAAAACAATAACAAAATAAAATAATAAAACCAAAATTCAAAATTTTTAACTCAATTTTTTTTCTATTTTCATGATTGAAAGCATGTATAATAAATCTGTTAACTAACTTGTTGGTTTCAGTCGCTTAGAATATTGCACTCGTTGCTACGCAACTCGTGCAATATTCACGCTCCTTCAACCAACTCGTTAGTTAACCTGTATTAATATAAGTGCTTTTATTTCCAATTTGCATTACAGTTTCATAGAAAAAGGTCCTCTCTTCCTTTGCGAACATAGTTCTTCCAAGAGTGCCTCGATATGATCTTTTTTCAATTCCCTTAAGACATCTATTGTTAGAAGCTTATCTAACTGTGATCCGTTTTAGGAAAATGATTCATAAGTCGCAAAATATGAATTTTGAGATATCACCATATTTGAAAAGAGGAGATCAAGCTGATTCCAATGATAGTAAACACTAGGACACCTAATAAGTATTTCTATATTTTAAATTTGATATTTTCATTTTTGAAAAAAAAGTGTGCAATGTTGGAAAGGCTTCTGAGCTGCCAAGTCTGCCTTAATTATAAAGTGCCTTTATATTGTTTATTTAGATGTAGCAATGGCGGGCTTGAGTAACTAAATATACTCCATACAGAGGCATTCTAAACGTCAGGACATATTTACATCAATGTCCCGTAATTTGTTACATAGCATCATGTGACTATGAGTGCTAAACCCTCTAAAAATCAGAACAATTCAATAAAGAGATCTTGTGAATAAATCACTTTGAAAAATATCAATTTTGCGACTTGTGACTCATTTTCCTGAAACACATCACAATTAAATGATCTTTATTCAACATCGAGATCTGTTCTTGTTTTTCTTTAAAAAGCCTACACTTTGTTGATCAAGTATTAAAGTAAAGTACCATGGTACATTCCAACCCTATCCTAAACATGGTTAATATTTAACATTAATATCATTCCTCCATTGATACTACTTCTCTCTCCTCTTCCTACACTATTTTGTAAATTTTTCACACATGTTGAAATAAATCAAATATTTTTAAAAGACCGCGTGTTTGTGTTATCAATTATCTTTATCTAAGGATGTCCCAAAACTACTTAAATACAGCAGATACTAGGCATGCTGTCTACTCAATGAACCAGTACAGGGCCCCCAGAAAAACACGAATGCATGGCCCCACAGGGGTCGCCTAGACACCATTCTGACACTCGCACCCACATGCATGGGGGTGTTGGGGATCCTGATTTTCACCCAATTCCACAAATATTCATACCGGTTTGTGCCCCCCCTCTACACAATCATTAAAATGTTAATAAAATTCAAATTTTCATAGACCAAATAGATTTATATTAGGTTCTACCTTCATTTCAAGACTATTTTAAAACATTTCCAAATTTACATTTGATAAACACATCGTTGTAAGCGCTAATGATACTCTAATGAGACAAATAAGTTGGTGTAAAAGGAATCAAAATGATTTATACAATACTATTGCATAAAACAACTATATTGTTGCTGTAATGTATGCACATTTTGCGGTGAAGGACACACATTTATATGACCACACTGTCCTGAAAAAGCGTAGCACTATGACGCCACACCTTCAAAATAAGTGTAATTGGCCTTTGCTTTTGGGCCACCCTTACATTGGGTACATATATGGTGCAGCACTGTAGGCTTACCACCCATGTGGGAAAGCTTGCTGATAGGTTAGATAGTCAGTTGTTAGATATATGGCGCAGCGCCATAGGTAGCGGGAGCCTTCTGTTCTACACCAGGTGGTGCTCCATGCTCCACCTCCAAGCTATGAAGTTCACCCGGACACCACTTGGGGTATACATTGGAAGCCTTGATGATATTTGCAGTTTATACAGCTTGAGTAATTAATTATTAATTAATGCGTAATATTACACCTCCATGAGTTTTACCAAGTTACTTGTTGTACATTTCACTATTTATGTTCAACTTTGTGTTCATATCAATATCATATTTATTTGGTTATTCCTGTTTGAGTTGCAAACATAGTGTCACCTTATGTTTTAAATTATTAATATATCACACCTACAGGTTCTGGGCAAGAAACTCATAACGCCTGCCTGAATTACCATCAGGGCATGTCAGGAGGTGAAATGATTATATGGATTGGTTCCAATACATATATACAATGCATAGTATATAGTTTGTTTTGTTTTAAGATTTTTATTTAGCCAGACATTGTGCAAAAATTACACTATTCGCAGAACAAGCTGATTTAAACCAAATAGTCATGTACCAATATTTCCTGGGACTGCTGAGGGTGGCACTATCACGTGTAGCTTAAATTACGCTACATTGTAGAACAATCTGAGTTTCGGTTCCGTGAATTACACCTCCCCTGGCTACGGTTCTGGGAATTACACCTCCCCTGGCTATGGCGCGCGCGGCTACGGGACAAGTGTACTTTTTTTTTTGGGGGGGGGGGGGGGGGGGGGGGGTGAATTACGCATTTGAAACATGTGCTGCCCATCCTGCGCCATAGTTTTACTTGCGCAACGAGTACAGTGCAGGGCCAGTGAACGGACAATATTCCAAGCAGTCAGGGCCATTAGACAAAAGTTGTCAGAATTTTGCAGGCCTAAAGTAGACAGTTTGGATTCTTAATTTGACAAGCGTTTGAATACAATACCACTGAGTTATGGCTTTCCACACTTACTGATCAAAATCAATGTCTCTATGACGCCCATCCTACCTTGGAGCCTAATTACCCCAGGCTAACCCAGATGATTTTAATTAACCAATGATTCTCATATAGTTTCCAAAAAGAGACACATGCACCTGCATGATCCCCTACGTTTTCACTTTGAATACATTCAAACATGTAAAGACACCACTTGTAAGCGCTTAGGGTAACATATCATTGAATGTATGTTTATGAAATACAAAAGTCTACGACTATACAAGCACTAGCAAAGTACCCGTCCTCTGGACGCTCCCCCTCTCTCCCCACATTTCCCCTCTCCCTCGTTTCCCTCCTCCTCTTCTCTGTCCCTCATACCTGTTTTTCTCTCCCAACCCCATCTCCGATTACCCCCCCCCCCCCCGCTCCTCCCCTCTTCCTCATGCTCCCCCTCCTTACTTTCTCTCCCTTCCCTTCCCCTACATCCTCTCCCTCCGGTCCCCCTCTCTCCCCACACTTCCCCTTCTCCCTCTTTTCCCTCCACCTCTTCTCTGTCTCCCACCCCCATCTCCGATACCCCCTCTCCCTCCCCCCTTCCTCATGCTCCCCCACTTCGCTTTCTCTCCCTTCCCTCTGTCCCTTCCCATACATCCTCTCCCTCCCCTCCTCTTTTCCCTGCCCCTCTTCTTCCCTCCTCCCCCTCTTCTATTTCCCCACCCTCTCCCTTTGCCTCACTCTCCCCTCCTTTACCCTGTTCCTCCCCTCCCCTTCTCCAATATGCCCCACCCTCTCCCACCCCTCTTCTTTACTCTCCCACTCCTCTGCATGTAGTCGGGTCCCCCTTGAATTGTATTTTTGTATCTAAAATGTTTTTATTCAGTACAAATCATTATGTTATGAATACACTATATCTCAGTCATGCTGACTACTATCACTCAAGTATATTATATATATGTAGAAAAAATGGAAAAACCATAAATTGATCATTTTAGTTAATATACACATACCACAATGATATTAAGAGCAATACAGATTGACGCAATAGCTATTCACCAAAATCAGGGACCCGCAAACCACGCACAAATCAAAATATTCAGTAAAAATGGCAATAATTCTATATAAATCAATTTCAACGATAAAAATAAATGTACAAATATATTTTAAACTTCACAGAAATGAACAGGAATGAACAGGAGGTTCATCCACATTAAAACAGAATAAATAAATAAATTTCCAAGCCAAATGGAGGCTGGCAGCTGCCAAGATATGTCTCAAACCGAAATGGACCCACTACAGTCACATATGGGTCAGATTTTCAGAAAATGTACAATTTGCAGCTCTACATATTTAGGAAATTCTGCTAAACTTGACTGAAAAATGATGAATATCGGGTATATCTGAGTATATATGTGGGATCACATTGATTTAAAGTATCAGTTCTTTTAATTCAAACTGCATTTTGAAGCTCATTTTTGTCTTAAATTTGGGTTATTTGAGAGGATTGGTGAAGGTGAATTGTACATTTTCTGAAAATTTGACCAATATAGTGAAGAGAGGACCAATAGCGAAAGTGAAATATGAGAAGACTTATTAAGCAAAAGAAATAAAAGTTAATATCTTTAGCAGTGTTTACTCCTTCGAGTTTAGGATGAGACCTCGTGAGAAACTCTAACCCCAATATCTTTCAATTGTACAAGCAGTGGTAGAAAACCGCATAGATACGTAATTATATACATATTTGGATCAGGTCGCCTAGAAGTGTACAATTGCTGTCAGAATAGCAAATTAAAAAAATGGTAAATTCACATATTACCTGATCTTAATTGATATTTTTAACTTTATACCGGCAAAGTTCAACTTTATGACTCAAAGAAATTTTCTATTGATATTATTAAGAGCAAATATAATAAAACAGTTAACTAGCTCGTTGGTGTCAGTTTACCTTGTATATATATATGATTTCAAGAAAATAGAAAAAAATAAAAAAAAAAATAAAAAAAAAGATCCATAATTAAATTTTTTTTTACTGCGAACAGCTAATTTCTAATTATTCACTGCGGTCAGTTGTGACCCATACTAAGTGTATACTACGTAAAATTGCACTTAAGCCTACGATTTTGTACATAGCATCACATCACCTGATGAAGCCCAAACAAGGGCGAAAGCTTGTGCTTCAATAAAACTATGAGAAAATCATAACACAAGGGTTTTATTTCATCCCAAGAAGGAAACATCAAATAATAAATAATCCGGCCCCCTAGTATACAACGATCATCTCTCACCTTAGAAAGAAAATATCTAGAGAAACACATCAAGGCCATAAGTGGGTCAGATTTTCCGAAAATGTACAATTCACCTTCCCCAGTCCTCTCAAATAACCCAAATTTCAGACAAAAATAAAGATCAAAATGCAGTTCAACCTAACCAAACAGATTGCTAGAATCAATGCAATGCCGAACATACTCGAATTTACCTAGCATTGACCAAATTGCAGCCTAATTTAGCAGAATTTACCAAATGTGTACAGCTGCCAATTGTACATTTTCTGAAAATCTGACCCATATATGATTTCAAGAAAATATCTAGAGAAACACATCAAGACCATAAGTAGGTTTCTGGATCAGATAATAATGCTATAATTTTAGATGTATGGTTTCTCGCTCCCTGACAATAACTAGTACAGGTCAAGTTTGTCCCAGGTCGAGGACATTTAGTAATTATAGGGTCATCGAGCTTGTCACACGCGTTTTCATTTTGGAGAAAATAAAATAAATTACTAAACTGTCTCTCGCGCACTCTCATTATTGCACAGTCCCAGGCTGTGATATTGAAAGCTTCGCTCCATTTTGTTTTACCTACTGGAATGAACTCAGTTGTATCACGAAGTACTTGGAGTATCTTGGTCCTATATCTATGCATTTTAGCTGTTATCATTTTACAGTAAACAGAAATTCTCCCAAGGACTGCTTTATAGTAGTCCGTTTCTTCTCCGAATCCTGGACCCTCGGCTTCAATTGCATTCCAGAACGTCTGGTTAAAATGGTCGTACATGAAACAATCAAAATTGTCATGGTCGCAAACCATTTCTGAAGTAGATTTGTCTACGATTCTCGGGCCCGATGATATCCTTAATTTTACGTATAGCACATCGCGGAAACTTAGACACAGCTTTCTCCGGAAAAATATCATCGATTCTTCGTAATAATCGGATATACCTACAAGGAACGTATCACGGACTTCTTGGAAATGGGAAAGAAAGTCTCTACTGCCAATTTTCTTATGCACATCAAATCCCAGCACCTTTGATTGCCAGTTGATTATCCAGTTATACATTGACAGTTGTTTCTCTGAGATGAATTTGGTTTTTTCATAGGCTATCAACTTTTGTAAGTATTCTGTGATGGCTGTTTTCCTAGTCAAATTCATTTCCCGACGAATGGGCGTGTACTGAAGAAATGAACTTAGCTGGCGAGTTGGGTGTCTTATCAGTGTAAGGTATGCTATCGGTGTCTCAAGAACAGCCTCTATGTCTGGTTTTTCTGAATACCTAGAATGGTCAGCAATAATATTGTATTTTGGAGATTTTCCTGGTATAAACTTTGGTATCAACCCATTCGAAAATTGAGCCTTTCCGCCTTGAGGTCGCCTTTTGTAAACTGTCACTCTATAATCATTTCGCATTGCATATCTTAAAAGGATATTGAATGCTGTCGTCGATCCTGTTTTCTGGATTTTGAGGTAGTAAATGCTTTTGAACTTAATGCACTGACAGCGGCCGCTACATCCATGGTCACTTACGTTTGGGCTTCTATGGCTGATTTCCATGGCTGGGCTATCAGTCGGGGTTGTAAACATGATCTTAACATTGATCACTAGAGTAATTCCCAAAAGGATTGTGAGAAAGACCTGGAATGAGAATAATATGTCGATCATTTTTTTTTTATGAACTTTTATTGACAAATTTCACATTCGTGATACGTTTCATGTCATCATATTGAATGTCATTGATGAGGTAGGCCTATATTCGCGGTTCAAACTGAAAGTGAAAGGCTAGTAATAAGATAGTAACTATACACCTGTTTAGCTGTTAAAGTGGCTAAGGTCACTATTTGACTATATGTCATTTAGAAATATGTTTGTAGTTTTCGATGACATGCACAAGTAAGAACATTTGTGTAGAATACCAACGCTATATATTCATTAGATTAATTGATATATTTCGTTACCCCAAAACACCTATATACAATGTCCAACAGATCTGATATGTACTGTGACAGACTCAGTAATATATTCTGTATTCATAGTTTATATTTTGTATTTTATATTAATCTTACTATTACCCTGTATTTAAACTCTTGTGTAGTTCTCTATTAGCCTTCTTATATTTTCCTCTCCAAAAAGGTAACAGCGGGAAAACATGGAATTTCTCATTCCATAAGCTAGTCGACCCTTTTGTTACACTTGTTTCTGTACTTGTATAACTCAGTGATGAATAAACAATTTTCTAATCTAATCTAATCTCAGAGTAATAATCAGACAGTACGCTTTATTCATTCACATAATATAATTATGAGCCTTTATATATATATACCCGCTTACAGCGTTACACCTTCTGTAAAGTCTAATATCATAATCCCTCAGACAAAAGACTTGTGATTATAGTGTCACACAAGTGGATCAGATTTTCAGAAAATGTACAATTGGCAGCTGTACACATTTAGTAAATTCTTAAATTAGGCTGCAATTTGGTCAATACTAGGTAAATTCGAGTATAAACGGCATTGCATTGATTCTAGCAATCTGTTTGGTTAGGTTGAACTGTATTTTGAACGTTATTTTGGTCTGAAATTTGGGTTATTTGAGAAGATTGGCGAAGTTCAATTTGTACATTTTCTGAAAATCTGACCCAAGTACTGAGTAGATGAAAGAAAAACCTACCTTCCGTACAAAACGCATGATTCAAAGTAGTATAGCCTGATGCTTAAACACTAATTAATGTTCCTTTCCCCTGTGGGAACTAAACAATTAATAAAATACATGCAATCGTGAGTGCGGAAGGTGTGCGTGTGCAGGATTGAGACTTACATGTGGACATGTGAGTGTCTATAGTGTTAGTCTCGAATTGTTGGGATCTTTGGTTCTGCTGTCTGGGTCTAGACTTCCTAGCCGATGCGGTTGAGTGCTTTTCTAGCGTGGGCGGCGAGGCCAGTGTGTGGAAGGGTCACATGAGTGGTAGTGGGAGTGATAGTGGGAGTGGTAGTGGTGGTGGTAGTGGTAGTGGGAGTGGTAGTGGTAGTGGTAGTGGTAGTGGTAGTGGTAGTGGTAGTGGTAGTGGGAGTGGGAGTGGGAGTGGGAGTGGTAGTGGGAGTGGGAGTGGGAGTGGGAGTGGTGGTGGTAGTGGTAGTGGGAGTGGTAGTGGTAGTGGTAGTGGGAGTGGTAGTGGTAGTGGTAGTGGTAGTGGTAGTGGTAGTGGTAGTGGGAGTGGGAGTGGGAGTGGGAGTGGTAGTGGGAGTGGGAGTGGGAGTGGGAGTGGTGGTGGTAGTGGTAGTGGGAGTGGTAGTGGTAGTGGGAGTGGTAGTGGGAGTGGGAGTGGTAGTGGTAGTGGGAGTGGGAGTGGTAGTGGTAGTGGGAGTGGGAGTGGTAGTGGGAGTGGTAGTGCTAGTGGGAGTGGGAGTGGGAGTGGGAGTGGGAGTGGGAGTGGTGGTGGTAGTGGTAGTGGTAGTGGTAGTGGTAGTGGTAGTGGTAGTGGTAGTGGTAGTGGTAGTGGGAGTGGTAGTGGGAGTGGTAGTGGGAGTGGGAGTGGTAGTGGTAGTGGGAGTGGTAGTGGTAGTGGGAGTGGTAGTGGGAGTGGTAGTGGGAGTGGTAGTGGTAGTGGGAGTGGTAGTGGGAGTGGTAGTGGTAGTGGGAGTGGTAGTGGTAGTGGGAGTGGGAGTGGGAGTGGTAGTGGTAGTGGGAGTGGTAGTGGGAGTGGGAGTGGTAGTGGGAGTGGGAGTGGTAGTGGTAGTGGTAGTGGGAGTGGTAGTGGTAGTGGTAGTGGTAGTGGTAGTGGGAGTGGTAGTGGGAGTGGGAGTGGTAGTGGGAGTGGGAGTGGTAGTGGGAGTGGGAGTGGGAGTGGGAGTGGTAGTGGGAGTGGTAGTGGTAGTGGGAGTGGGAGTGGGAGTGGTAGTGGTAGTGGGAGTGGGAGTGGGAGTGGGAGTGGTAGTGGGAGTGGGAGTGGTAGTGGGAGTGGTAGTGGTAGTGGGAGTGGTAGTGGTAGTGGGAGTGGTAGTGGGAGTGGGAGTGGTAGTGGGAGTGGTAGTGGTAGTGGGAGTGGGAGTGGGAGTGGTAGTGGTAGTGGGAGTGGTAGTGGGAGTGGTAGTGGTAGTGGGAGTGGGAGTGGGAGTGGTAGTGGTAGTGGTAGTGGGAGTGGTAGTGGTAGTGGGAGTGGTAGTGGTAGTGGGAGTGGGAGTGGGAGTGGGAGTGGTAGTGGGAGTGGGAGTGGTAGTGGGAGTGGGAGTGGTAGTGGGAGTGGGAGTGGGAGTGGTAGTGGGAGTGGTAGTGGGAGTGGGAGTGGGAGTGGGAGTGGTAGTGGTAGTGGTAGTGGTAGTGGTAGTGGGAGTGGTAGTGGGAGTGGTAGTGGGAGTGGGAGTGGTAGTGGTAGTGGGAGTGGTAGTGGTAGTGGGAGTGGTAGTGGGAGTGGTAGTGGGAGTGGTAGTGGTAGTGGGAGTGGTAGTGGGAGTGGTAGTGGTAGTGGGAGTGGTAGTGGGAGTGGTAGTGGGAGTGGGAGTGGGAGTGGGAGTGGGAGTGGGAGTGGGAGTGGGAGTGGGAGTGGTAGTGGGAGTGGTAGTGGTAGTGGGAGTGGGAGTGGGAGTGGTAGTGGGAGTGGGAGTGGGAGTGGGAGTGGGAGTGGGAGTGGGAGTGGGAGTGGGAGTGGGAGTGGGAGTGGTAGTGGGAGTGGTAGTGGGAGTGGTAGTGGGAGTGGGAGTGGGAGTGGGAGTGGTAGTGGTAGTGGTAGTGGGAGTGGGAGTGGGAGTGGGAGTGGGAGTGGGAGTGGGAGTGGGAGTGGTAGTGGTAGTGGGAGTGGGAGTGGTAGTGGGAGTGGGAGTGGGAGTGGGAGTGGGAGTGGGAGTGGTAGTGGGAGTGTTCAGGTAGCGATAAATAGTTGTTGTCTGCCGTAAGTATCTTATTAGTAACAACTGTTCGGAATATTGTTGGTGGTTGGAAAGTGTCTGAGGATCCCAACAATGCGAGACTAAAGCAATTAGATCCTTCCGTTGTAGCGGGGGCTGGGTGTATTGGGTGATTAGAACCTGTAGTTGCAGTGGGGGTTCGTTGTCTGTTTGCCCGGGACCCCACCACGGCGGTTGCCTCCCCCCACTAGGTCTAGTGTCCAGCCGTGTTCAACAGACCGGAACCAACACGTTGCTAGACAAGGACCGTGGTCACCGGCCCGGAACCATCTAGTTGTCCGCTCTCCCTTAGTTTACCAGTAAATACCCCGAAATCCCAAGAATTCGAGACTAAGCATTCATACTAGCGCCCATGTAGGCCTGCTTTACTTTATAGTAAAGGATTACTGACTGACATTGAGGGGTTGCTGGTGCACTGTTTGGTGTATAATCCTAAGGCAAATCTGAGGGATTATAATATAATCCCTCGGATTTGCCACTATTTGGGTATAATTTATATTTGGGTATAATTTATACCCAAATAGTGCATCAGCATACACGAAATGGACGTTATTAATCTATTTAGTCTCTTATCTGCCTTAGGTTGTTACAGCCCCTGGACTATGGGGCGCCGATTGTAACATCCACTCTTTTGTTTTAAAAAGCTACATTTTGTTACAAAAGACAACTTTGTTTGAACCGAAAGGAATTAAGAAATCTATTGCATCAATTCTGTGATCAGAAGTCATTCTGTACATAAAATACATCAATTCTGTGTACAAAACTCATTCTGTACATAAAATACATCAATTCTGTGTACCAAACTTATTCTGTACATAAAATACATCAATTCTGTGTACAAAATTTATTCTGTACATAAATGCATCAATTCTGTGTACAAAACTCATCCTGTACATAAAACTCATCCATTCTGTGTACAAAATCATTTTGTATATAAAACTCATCGATTCTAAGTACAGAAGTCATTCTGTACATAAAAGACATCAATTTTGTGTACAAAAGTCATTCTGTACATAAAATACATCAATTCTGTCTACAAAAGTCATTCCGTGCATTTAATCAATTACATCCAATTATTTTTTCTACATAAATTGTGAACTCTGTGTACAGAACCATCCATACAAGTAAGAACTATTCACACAGTACTTTTCTGTATACTGGTCCCCTGTTCTTCTGATCTTTTACTTGCAAGGTCAAGGTGATTTTAAGTCATCGTCTTCTGATTGGTTAGCTGCCAAAAGGATTTGGATGTGCAAGCCTGATACAAATGGTAGGTTCATGCTTCTTCATAGATTTAATTCCAGCCTGTATCTAAATCTCAAGACATAGTAACAAACCTGAATCGGACTGTAGGTAGAAGAGATGCGTCGGTGACGGTTTTTAAATTATATATTGATCTTAGCACATGCTCCTTCTGTATTATTGTAATAGATCATTAGTGAATTACGAAGATATTGGTAAATGTATGAAATATTGTTATGATTATTATAGTAAATCAGCGACAGCTGAGATATAGTGTACCAGTTGCATAATGTTTTTCGCTGAATAAAATAATTTAAATACAAAAAATACAGTATGGTAACTATTAATGGGCTCATATAATCATGCACCATCTTCTATTCCTGAGTAGTCACAAGGTTGTATGGGGCAGGGAGGGATGCCATTAGAATTATTACTCATTATTATTTAATTCTACCCGGTCACAAAGGGGGTCGGGGGCCTGGAATTCTTTTTAAGATATTATAAATAAGTCACATGGGGTAGGGTTGGGGACCAGGCCACCTGCCTCCCCCCTCCCCCAAATACTATGATAGGATGTAACGAGGTTGGTTTCTGACTTACTGTACCCGATCACAAGTTTATTTCGACCAGGGATGTCACAAGAAGCTGCAGGCTTTGAGTGATATCCCTAGTTGAAAAAAACGAGTGGGCGTCCTGTAGGACTACAGTAAGTCAGAAACTAACTGAGTTACATCCTATTTTTATACCACGATCTCATATTGTAAACTAAAATGAATAAACAAACTATTTATTTACCTCGCTTTGCTCCGATGACCCGTCATATTGATTTTTGATACCAAAGTGCTAGACATGCGTATAACTGATTGGCTAATCAACGAAAGCACAGATGGCATATGATGTCATAAATAGGTGTGACGTCATGAGCGAGCATAACTTCAACCAATAATGCTTCTTGGATTAGGCAAAAAAATTGGTAATATTTTCACGCATGGATCCATTCAACAAAATACGGTGGCATGAATTCACTCATTTGCAGCGTGAACTTCTCCAGATTGTGGTATCTACTCCCAAACCCAGGGGTGTCGGAACCGGGGGGGGGGGGGGGGAGGGGGGGAACATGTCCCCCACCAAATTTATATGGCATAAGAAAAGGTCAAACCTAACACTGAAAAGGTCAAAAGCCAGAGGATTTATCCAAATTAACCCAACATGTTTCCTAATTTTGGGTCTTTAATGATACTCAAATATCTATCCTTTTCTCAACCTTTTCTGGAGTACTGGATTTTAACATGAAATTTAATGGTGACCCTGTAGAATGTCTTAGGCTATACATTATACTGAGACACCTAATAATGGGAAATAATGGGAAAGTCACCTTTATGTGGTTTCAGCATTATCAAGCAAATTACTGCCTTAAAAAATAAAAAGGTCAAAAACATTACATTTGTATCAAAGCATTATTAACATGAATATTTGTTTCTGACTATATCATATATATGGCCTATAGTTTGGCGCCCTATTCCATAACAGTAAAGGGGGAAGGTGGAAGAGGGAATTGGGGGGAAGACCAGATGTATTGACCATTAAATGTCATCCACCATCGCTTCTGCCTTTAGACCGGAACGGGATGCGAGACCTGATATCCTATTACTGCTAAGACAGGAGGAACTATCATCCCAATTTGGTCAAGAGTTCAGAGCCATGCCATGACACAGCTGTTCTTTTATGAGGGTGTTAACTGATTAACTAATGGCCATTCCTTCTTCCACACCTTGACCTCAGAGACAAAACACCTTGTTTAATTTACCTCTCATAAACTATAGAAAATGTTTCATATAATGTTAACGGTGAATGAGTCAGAAATGTCCCAAAACGTGGCAATACCCATGTGTACATATTGAAGAGTCCACTCTTTACTTCTATAGCTTTTCTGTCTAAAGCAATTATTTGTTAATAATCCAGTTTTTTAGCCAATTAATTGACTATCAACTTTTGTAAGAGCTCAACATATTAATCTTTAATTAGTCCATTTCAAAGGCTTTTTTAAATAGCTAATTGGCTAGTACATTAAATAAACTCTCAAAGTTGTAAATTATTCTATCACTGAGTAATTTTGAGGAAAGAACTGACAATAATTATCAGGATTGTGATAGCCACGTGTACATGCAATACCCACATGATACACCAATGGGACATTCATAATTCTTAATTATTGGTAGGGTAAAAACATGTACATTCCAAAAAGGTAATGTGCAGCTTACAATTAACAAGAATGTATGAACACCATGATGGAGGTTTACTGTATTGTGGTGCCACCCCCCTCAAAACCACCCAATATACTGGCATACTTCCCAGTGTGAAAGAACTTTTTTAACTGGGCTTTTTCTAAGACAGCCTATCTACAGCCTATCAATCTTGAACCTGGGAGTCATTTGTCATTTTTGCTGGCATTGGTTATATATGTTGATAATGATATGAAAATTACTAAATACAGTAATTTTTGATATTTTATACAACTAAAAATTATCAATGTGTAGTGGGGTACCAAAGGTCAAACTTATAACTTGTCCTCCCCACTTGAAGTTAGCTTCCGATGCCCCTAGTCTCAAGGATTACCCAGAGACAGCACTAGGAGTAGAAAAGCGTGACCTTTCGCCCCTTTGAATAAAGAAAGAAAAAAACAAAATTTCACTTTCCTCGTTGATAGTCTGATGGATTACGTGATTGAATGCTGATGTTGACTTGGGTACCAACGTCGCCAGCTTGACGTTGCAAGGTCTGATGTAACTTCCGTTTACTGCTGCTTGTCCGCACATTTATACCTACATTCCTAACTAGGAATATAATCTATATATTAGTTCCAGTTCCATAAGCAATGCTGCAGAGTACATTCAGAACCAACATTTGATTCAATAGGGCAGTTTACAAATTGAGAGTGGCGCCATACCCTGAGCGGTGGAAACGGCCCAAACTATCAGCTACGCGGGCAGTGTCACAGGAGCCTTATATCTTAACCATAGGCTTCTAACTTTCTCCTTTTCCTCCCAGAATTCAAGTAGTCGTATGATACTGTCTGCTATTCAATATCATTAAATGACATGTTAAGATTAGTCATGCTTGATACCAAGACATTTTATCTGCTAGATTTTAGTATATGGCAACTTTTGTAACACTGTATCAACAAAAACATGTAAACGTAGGGGCACTGGCTGCAGTGGGTCAGCGGCCGGCACACACACACCTCTGGACGTCCACCGGTAGCCCGGGTGGAGGCCGCATAGCTAGGTGAGTCAACTGAACTGGGCATGCACACAATGATAGAAGTTCATCCCGCAGTCACTGATGTGCACTGGAGACGGAATTTGTGAAGTGGGCTATTAGTTCACAATAACCACTGTATAGGAAACCTCTTTTAACAATTATTTGATTATTGTCGAGGAACGTCGTAAAATCTGGCTGCTATGAACCAGGAATATATTGTTGATGACTCCACAAACCTAATAATCAACAGAGACTGCATATCTTGTCAAGAGGTCAAAAGTTTTACTAAGGTCCTCAAATGATTTGGAAGGATATCTAGACAAAAATCAGCATGACACGAAGATTATTTGGGGTGAATGACCCTTCTTTATTCAGAAACAGATTCGCCTATAGATTTAGCAGTTTTAACACCAGCTAATGTAATCATTGTATTTAAATCTCTATGGCCATTTGCACCAAATGCTGATTCTGCAACAGAAGCAGGTCTTGAAATATTCCTGCCTCTTTTCTCAATAGGGGATTTACATAGCCGCCATTTTGAAGTTTGATTCACATGGCATTACGGGACTAATGATACAGTGTAAAATCTATAGAAAACATGCCATGTTCAGCATTGAATATTTATAAATGTTCTTATGTCAATATACATTTGTTATATGTGTTTCCAAGACACAAGTCCCCATCTTTCCCATCATGCAATTGGTTTTCATACATCATTTTTACAAGCTATGGTATTGGTGAAAATATACGTGCAATTTTCAATAAAAATCTTGCCAAATATTTGTATGTCAGATTTCAACAGAATCCATCCCAGCATGCACTGCTGTAGACATGCGCAGTGAGACATGCAACTCCCCTATTGTAATGACCCGGGTTGAGTTCTTCGAGGAGGAGAAGTATTACAAATAAGAAACAAGTTCAGTTTGTGTCAACTCTGTTCTTTTATTTAACAGAAGGGTGATATGATTGATATGATATGAATACAAAAGTGGTGTCTGTATTTCTTAACATGGACGATATAAATGTAATAGTAAAAGAAGTAATATATGAATAATAACCCCACCTAAAATGCGCATAATCGAGCACAGATAATGTAATATAATCGCATACTGCGCGGAATTACACATGGTATTTACAGAGTAGTATATACAAGTTGGTGTTTCTTGTGGCACTACACATGTCACGCTAAACCCCCATAGGCCCAGGCTTGCGGACATAATTATTCCCTGTTCATTCATCATTTTAAAAAATCTAAAGAATTCTGAAGATCAGATATCTACGCACTGACTAATAGATTGACACATATCCACCATGATCGTTAAGCCTTTAATGTGGCGATGTAAAGAGTGATTATTTATCACTGCAACAGTGAGTCATGGAGATTCTCCACTTACGGTCCACACATTGATACAACTATGCTATGAGTTTTCATTAATTTGTTCTTGGCGGCCATGACACTTATAAACGCGCCCTATAAGGGTCAGATTTTCTGAAAATGTACAATCGGCAGCTGTACACATTTAGGAAATTCTGCTAAATTAGGCTGCAATTTGGCCAATACTAGGTGAATCCGAGCATATTCGGCATTGCATTGATTCTAGCAATCTGTTTGGTTAGGTTGAACTTTATTTTGAACTTTATTTTCGTCTGAAATTTAGGTTATTTGAGAGGATTGGTGAAGGCCAATTGTACATTTGCTGAAAATCTGACCCATAAGTGTTATGTGGAGAGTGAAGATGGCTGAGGTGGGCTGGTCGGTACCTATTAGTTTGTTAGCTGCATTCAATGAAATAGCATAAAATCATATTTGTGATCCCTACTCCTCCCACTACTCCTCCCCCTATACCTCTCCCTACTCCTCCCCCTATACCTCTCCCTACTCCTCCCCCTATACCTCTCCCTACTCCTCCCCCTATACCTCTCCCTACTCCTCCCCCTACACCTCTCCCTACTCCTCCCCCTACTCCTCCCCCTATACCTCTCCCTACTCCTCCCCCTATACCTCTCCCTACTCCTCCCCCTATACCTCTCCCTACTCCTCCCCCTATACCTCTCCTAGCTTACTCCTCCCCTTTTCCTCTCCCTACTCCTCACACTGCTCCTCCCGTCAGTTGATTATAGATTATACAGATTCTGTTTGTATTCTAATTGTGGATTCAGCAGAATGACTGGTCAGTGGGAAAAAACCCCTTTAACTTAGATAATTTCGGTGGCCATTGGAATAAGTACTCAAGTATATATATGCAAGCAGGTACCATTAAATTCATATACAGTTGATGTATAGACTCTCGATTTAATCATTCCCTTGATATATCAGTGTATATGTACAATGTGACCTTAATGGTGTCAGGACAGATCCCCGCCGGACATATACCCGCCGGACATATCCCCCCGACTTTTACCCCCGGACATTAACCATCCTGGACATTTCCCCGCTAGGACATTTACCATCCGGGATATTTACCATCCTAGGACATTCACCCGCCTTACCTGAATATACCTTACATGATATGCCTTGAACGATATGCCTTTCCTATCAACTCTACTACTTCCTATCAACTCTGCCAATAATGATGATTGCCAAATCAACAGCTGATTTTATAAATGATATGCCTTGAATATGCCTTGAATGATGATTGCCAAATCAATAGCTGATTCTTGATAGCTGATCTGCATGAGCATGTGTGGAATAAGTATCTAATCGTGGTACATCAAAAAGATATTGCTAGATATTGTTTCCTCGCAACATCAATGCATGGGTGTTACATTGTCTGAAACACATAAATAACTTATGGGTCAGATTTTCAGAAAATGTACAATTGGCCTTCACCAATCCTCTCAAATAACCCGAATTTCAGATGAAAATAAAGTTCAAAATACAGTTCAACCTAACCAAACAGATTGCTAGAATCAATGCAATGCCGAATATACTCGAATTTACCTAGTATTGACCAAATTGCAGCTTAATTTAGCAGAATTTACCAAATGTGTACAGCAGCCAATTGTACATTTTCTGAAAATCTGAACCTTATAATCTTCCTGCCCCCCCCCCCACACACACACACTCATGTTCAGAAAGTTCTGGAGCCATTTCTATGGCCTCCTATTCGTCTAAAGTTTGGCATCATCAGACTAGGAAACATATGATTACAATTGAAATCATGACACCATTGGAAATATTAGATGTTGCGTGGCTTTTGTTCTGAGCATTCAGTTGAAGCTGCAGCATCATTACAGAAGTATTGAGCTCCTAGAAAGATGGTTGGTTATCAGACTCTAATAACAGTGTGGTAATCTACTAGGTTTCAATCAAGGTATTCACCATGAACATCTGTCAGACAGCAGCGATCTTAATTTGTTTGTCATTTTCTTTGGATCCCATTGATGGCGCTCAGCCAAGTAAGTCAATTTCTTCTATCATCATCATAATCGGACTGTCTGTCTTGAACAAATGAGTTATGTCACAGAAAAGTGAGTCTCAAGGTTCAAAGTTTATTATTTCTCAAATGCTTTTTCCCCACAAGCTATATTTGCATAAATGTTTTCATTTTTTAGATGCTCAGTGCTTTTCAGCATATAAATGTTTATACATTATATATCATATTTCAGGACAGTTTGAGGTGTTTTGGGGTGTTCATGCTAGTGCCAAGATGTCCCAGATTTCAAGACTTTATTGAGTGTATGCCTATCAAAGGTCATCCTAAGGCATATGCTCAACTACTTTACCTATAGAACTTTAGTGACCAACAAGAAATATGGCTAACTGGTTAACTATTTATTCCATGCATAACGAAATGGCAGTCCTGGGTATGACCGTAAAGTGCCTTTCTGTCTCTTTTTCTCTGTCTCTCTGTCCCTCTCTCCCTTCTTCTCTATCTCTATATCCTGGGTATGATCAGAAACTGCCTCCCTCTCAGCTCTCCCGCCCTTGATATAACACTTCAATGTGTTGATAAGGGCGTAAAGCAACCAATCTCACTCACTCACTCCCTCTCAGCTCTCCCGCCCTTGATATAACACTTCAATGTGTTGATAAGGGCATAAAGCAACCAATCTCACTCACTCACTCCCTCTCAGCTCTCCCGTTCTTGATATAACCATATTAAATGTGTTGATCAGGGCGTAAAGCAACCAATCTCACTCACTCACTCCCTCTCAGCTCTCCCGCCCTTGATATAACACTTCAATGTGTTGATAAGGGCATAAAGCAACCAATCTCACTCACTCACTCCCTCTCAGCTCTCCCGTTCTTGATATAACCATATTAAATGTGTTGATCAGGGCGTAAAGCAACCAATCTCACTCACTCACTCCCTCTCAGCTCTCCCGCCCTTGATATAACACTTCAATGTGTTGATAAGGGCGTAAAGCAACCAATCTCACTCACTCCCTCTCAGCTCTCCCGCCCTTCATATAACCATATTAAATGTGTTGATGTGTAAAGCAACCAATCTCACTCACTTACCATTAAGAAATGTGGAGACACGTATTAAGTGTCCTGTTGATTATTATCATTGGAATCCGCTTGATCTCATCTTTTGGAATATGACGATATCTCAACATCCATTTTTTTTATGACTTGTGACTCATTTTCTTGTGACACATCAGATATGATACAAGACGTTAAATTATATTGAAAACTAATGACAACATTGTATCATATGTTTGTTTAATGTTTATATAGGTATGTACAAGTTTGCATCCACATCATGACAAAAATGAAAGATGTTAGTGTGTGACAGTTACAAATAATTTGTAATACAATAGGGCATTTTACATATTAACAGCAGCGCCATACAGAGAGCGGCGGAAACGGCCCAAACTATGAGCTAGGCGGGCAGGCCACAGAAGCCTTATGTATTAACCATAGGCTTCTAACTTTCTCCTTTTTCTCTCAGAATTTGAGTTATTGCATAATACTGTAAGCTATCCAATATTATTAAATGACATGTTAAGATTGGTCATGCTTAATAAGAGAACATTTTATCTGCTAGATTTTAGTATATGGCAACTTTTGTAAGAGTGTATCAACAAAAACAAGTAAGCGTAGGTGTACGGCCTGCAGTGGGTCAGTGACCATGTGCTCCTAGGCATACACACACCCCTGCTCCCGTCACTGGGAGACGGGGTGGAGGTGCACGGTTTGGCCCGCATAGCTAGGTGAGTCAACTGGACTGGGCATGCGCACAGTGGTAAAAGTTAATCCCGCAGTCACTGGTACGCACTGGCGACGGAATATGTAAAGGGGGCTATTATAGTGATACAAAATTGATAACTTGTTTTCAGAAAACTGTGCAGAAGCGTTTGAAAATGGCGATGCAGGGGATGGTGAGAAGACGTTATACACGCGAACTGGAAAGCCCTTCACTGCATACTGTGACTTCAAAAACAAACGTGGCCACCTCTTCCTTTCCAAAAGTACTTTCACTGGAGATCTTGCATTGGACATTGACTTAGATGATCTACAGACAAGTAATGACACCCTGACCCGTTTAGGCTTTTACACACGAGATGGTTTCAAGACTGCCTCTTTCAAGCTTTATCTATCGCAGAAAGAAGACCAACATTTCTTCCATGGGACTGATAGTCAGGATCCAACAGTGATGAGGAATCAATGGACAGACTTTGTGGAACCTAATCCTGCCAGATCTCCATATTACATCTACATTGGCTTCTTTAAACCTGCTCTGGCCAGTACACTGAAAAAACCTGGATTCAAGATCCAGAAACACAGGTGTGAATATACACGCTGTGATATTAACCCAAATAATTACATTGCAATCTATTCAGATGCTGGGACTGGTGCTCCTTTACGTGACACCACCTCAGGCCTACTAAACTGTCTTAGAAATTCAATTCAATTCAAGTCCAGCACCCTACACCCCCCAGACAATTATAAACTTTATGGACAGTTCAGCTTTGGTGGATGCGGTGCATCAAGGACAACAGATACAATGATGGACAGTTGGAACATAGATGGAATCCAGATTATCTTCCGCAGTGAATACAGTAAGTGCAAATTTCAGATGTAGTTAGTAAACTTTTCTTCATTTTTTTTTCTTTTTACACACCTTTATTTTCACTTTCTTACTATTTGGTATTCTCTCTTTTTCTCTTTCTGATTTCCATCTTTCTATCCTCACGTTCCCTGCTCTCCTTCTCTTGTCTCTTCAAAGGTCATTATCTTCTCTCTGTTTCGAACTAGGGGGTTTGCTCGAGAACATAAAGAATTTAATTTAATAATATATATCGCGCGTGTTCAACACTGACTAAAATACAGCGTATTATATAGCCAATGTGACTCCGTTTGATTAATAAGTCCAATTTGTGTGTAAAGATCTTGGTTTATTTGTAAGCAATAAAGATCCCATTGCAGTTACAAAGGCAGTGTACAACTCTTAGGTAAGTTCAGGCAGGCTGTGGTGGATACAGGCCCTATAATTGATGTGTCACTTGTAGCTCACACATTATCCATGGAAAGTGGTCACGCTCAGCTGCTCCTGATAATAGTTTGTCCCAGTTTCTTCCATCGATAGAGATGCGGGTAGTGGTAGTGGTAGTCAATGGTCCATGTCAGCCTCCGCGTTGTGTCTCCTCTGGGTAGTGTCTGTTCTGCCTTCATTTAGAGTTCTCTATATATACCTTCTTCCTGTACACTGTTATGAACGTTGATACCAGTGCATGCACTTGTATATGGGGGCATGCAGGATTATGATTAATTCTTCCTACCAGTGTCCTGGCCTCTGATTGGCCCTCAATACACTTACTCCCTAGAGAGTGAACATTTACATGTGGGTTTATGTATGGTTATAACTATGGTTATAGAATACACATGTATGGATACATTAGTGACACACATATACAGTCAATGGGGGTGGTTGTATATATAGTTATCATTGACACTGCCTATGTAAGGATATATATTCCTAGGGATTATACATACACATATATAGGGGCTATATTGATATACAGGTGCCTACATTGGTACATGAGGTGTAATAACTGTCATGCAAATTATACTGGTAACTATATTCATGGCATGAATATAACATTCCCATATGTCTATATATGGGCAGATCCATATAAGGATCCTTTCTCCAGGTCAGTTGAGTACAGGAACTATATTTAGTGTGACTAGGAAACATAGACACGAGTGGTTATATATATATAGCTAATGGTTACAAGCAGGATATATAGTATGCTAGTGATTTCACATATATAGTAATTAATGATTACTGTTTATAATATAATAAATATATTCATGGCATGAATATAACACTCTCCATGTCCGTTATCCTTTCTTGTATAAATTACTGTTATTCTGCCGATTAATTAATAATTAAATGGAGACAAGGCTGATGAGAGTTGCCAACTTTCTGCTTGCAGTAGTCTGTAGTTTTATTCAAATAAGGACAACAACAACATTAAAAACTGGTTAGACACTCCGATCGAGCAAACAGGCTTTTAAATTTTCCGGGGAATGCGTCTGAACTCTGGTGACCCAGTCATGTGATTTCCTGTTCCGGCCAGTCCCACCTCGGACGTAATTTATACATATATTCACACGAATATCCACCATCTGCTTATATCTCATCCCATCTCCTCATATTTCACTTTCTCTGTATCGGTCCTCTCTTCCTTCATACATATGTGACTGTAGTGGGTCAATTTCGGTTTGAGACATCCTTGCCAGTTGCCAAATGTCATGAACTCTATCCATACATCCTATACTTTGTTACGTTGTTCCCAATCCTAGCATATATTTTGAAACCGCTTCCTTTCCTGAACTATATGTAGTGTGTCACCAAAAAATGAGTCTTAAGTCACAAACTTTGAAATCGCATCATATCTAAATGATGGGACCAAGCTAATGGGCAAGAACCAAAACGCTGTCTTTAGGTCGAAATACCACATCTGGCACTGATTTCATACAGGCACCGGGGGCCTATCTGAAAGTGGGTGGGGCACTGACCACAGCTGTTGGTACACACCCGCTCAAACACAGGGCGGGTGCGTGCATCATGCACTCAACCTGCACCTACACACAACATTTGTTCTGTTATTTGTTTTCCATAACTATTAAAGGAACATTAAGTAAGATGAAGATAGAGCATGGTGTTGTCTCATATATCCTAAAGTTTTGTGGCAATATTAAATGTTTTTCTGTCTCTAAAATTACATTTAATGAAGGGCCCTCTCTGGGTCCATTGAAACCAGCACCCTCATAATGTAAACACAGGTGGCTTGACCCCTCTTCCGGTCAAAATTACCCATCCTCCTCTACTCTGGCCCCAGTCTACCAATCAGCATGTCCCATTCCGAATCTTGGCTATTAACACAATTCTAACTTGTAGAAAATGCAATAAGTACTTTTATATCTTTTTATATTTGAAAAAAGTTAACAATATTTCTAGATGGACAATCAGTAGTAAAGCAATTAAATTGGAAGGGAATTAATGGTTACATAATTATTGCAGCTCATTGTGGAGATCCAGGAACACCAGCAAACTCTGTAAGAACCGGGACTGATTATAGTATTGGCAAGTGGGTCACATGGTCATGTGTAACCGGTTCAACATATGAGTCTGGTCATACAGTGAGGCGGTGTCTAAAGGAAACTGGATGGAGTGGCTCATCAATTGTGTGTTCCTCTTGTAAGTATAATACGCTCAGATTTTTAGAAAATGGTTATGAGACAAGGTGGAAAGCCTACCGGCGTGGTGCATCTGTGGTCCTGTTTTCACAAGAGAGAGAGAGAGAGAGAGAAACTATATGTGCAATCTGGTTTGCAAATAACCATATGAAGAGCGTGTAAAAGACACATTGTTGATATTTGAGAAGTAACATAAATGTATAAAGCAATACAGTGCAGTCACAGAACAAGGAATTTCTTGTCCATTGCACCCATTGCCAATGATACTGGTACTATAGGCGTAATGCTCACCGCCGATTGTGTTGTAGTTTCACCCAGACATTTTGTTGTTGTATTCAATGCGGTTTTTCAGCTTGAGGCTTGAGGCTCGCAGCTAACGGCTGTAAGCGGTCAGAGTGGTAAGCTCTGCGGTAAGCCTAGCAATGTTGTTATGATAGTTCTATAGGGGGAGAGGAGTGGCGAGGTGGCCATCACTCCTCTGCACCTACAGAACCATCGCACGACCATCGCAAGGCTTACTGCAGAGCTTACCACAGCCAGTGGAGACCCCACTTGGAGACCCCACTTTTGCTCTCAAGCCGGATAGTTGCAGCAACTAATTTTGCACTACTATTTTTGTGCCAACCGACTCGCGGTCAAAACATTTTTGTAGAGGTCCGGTAGAAAGGTGCATCAGCCACAAGGAGGGAAGATCTGTTCAAACCCTACCGTTATTGGAATAGCCTACATTGAACAGCTTCCCTGTGAAGGGCATGACCTTGGTTTTTCCCAGTCGTCAATGAGCTACACATACAACATTTTATTCAACTTTGAACTTTTGATCAGTACACTGTCCCGCGCACCGTACCCGCGCGATACGAAATTGGATACGAATTTCTTGTACCCACTTTTGATACGATTTTTTTCGTCACAGCGTTTTTCGTACCGGCGGAAAGCTAAAGGATTAGTCTCCTAATCCCTTAGACCCCTACGGCCAGCCGGCCGGCCAGTGCCAGACAAGCTGGCGTGACCATTGGTGTATGACGGCCACTAGAGTAGAACCAAACAGAGAAAAAAACTTACCCATGCTTGGGTTTCGATCTAGTAACCTTAGGATTCACAAGCGAACTTCTTCACCACTACACCACCGAAATTGATGAAGACAGATGTCATAAATGATGCATATATAGCGAAGCGCCAACCAACTATTTATAGACCTGCAGACAAACAAAACCAGCTGATGAGAGGAGCACACAGTCTGGGGTAGTGACCCGCGCACCCGTCGCGATGATTCGAACGGCGATATCTCGCATAGCGGAAGGTGGAACTCAGGGTTTAGCATGACAGCATGAATCATTAATCTGTTCTGATCATTTTAAAAGTTGTCCCAACCTTCTACGACAATTATGAAGCAAACCATGACTAAATTCGTGGGGGCATGTCTGTCTAACCCCAGCACCCAGGGCTGGAGGACGACCCTTTTAGTCCAGCGGTGAACACCCTAACACAGTACTGTTTTGTAAATATTTCTTAGATTTAAACGTTTACTCTACTAATAGGAAATAGTCGCCCTATTATAGACTCCACTATAGGTAAAAAACGGTGCCGACAGGTAAAATTAGAGGATAATACAGTGCAGTATAAAACAATACAATTATAATAATTACCGTTATTAACAGTAACAATAGGTAAATTAATGAAACCAAGTTAAAATATTTTTTCATCTTGACTTGATGTAACATTACAATTTGAGGGATCATGTTTCACATTTTTAATTAGCTTTATATTTGTGAGTTGCTATTAATCATTCTCATTATTTGTAATATTTGATCTAGGTACTTTTTGAGTTCCAATATTGTTTCAAGTTGGTGTGCTTGGGTGGGGAGTGAGTTCCAGGCCGATGAGGCCTTGTAAATAAAGCTATTTTATATATTTTTTATAGAAGGTGGTTTTTGGTATATTGATTAATAGATTTCTTCTGTCTTTGGCATGACTTCTAGTGGCCAGACGTTTTTTGTCAAAATTGTTATTTGTTTGTATTAGGTAGAAGGCAGCTTCTAACATGTGTTTGTGTTCTGTTTTTCACACCCCCATGAGTATGGGTGAGCCAAAGGGGGCATTAACAAGTGTTAAAACTTAAATGTGTGACATTGCCGCTATATTATGATAGTGTATTCACAGAAGCCAATGTTGGCACACAGAAATAGTACATTTCTGTACCTATGTAGTTATCAAAACTCAATACGAAAAACGGAGCGCGAATACGGAGCATATCATATTTCGTCTCCGTGATTCAAATGACCGTTTTTCGTATCAGAAGTTCAGGCAATTTCGTCTCCACTGTTCACCAGTAGCGTTCCCTGTGCTCTGTAGACAAAAATCGTCACACTGAAGACGAAAAAGCTTGCCGCTCCGTATCGCGCGGGTACGGCGCGCGGGAGAGTGTACTAGGAAACCAAGCCAACCAAACCAAAGTATATATGGTTAATGATGTCACCTTGTCCTTGGGCATACCAGCAATTACCTGGTAAGTTAACATTCTTATTCTTCCTTTGAGTTTCATAGGTTTTTGTGTTTTATTTGATCACAATTTGCTCTTCTATTTGGCTGATCCTGGACAGTTTCACGCCCTCCCCCAGGTAAAAACATTCTTTTAAATGAAGAAGTAATTGTGCTTTTTTCCCTTGCAATATTCCCTCTTGGATGAATTTGGATATATATTATACACGCATTGCTCTGTAAACAACGTATCTAGAGTGTCATCCATTCTGTTAGGGCCCACTCACCTTCAGACGTTAGGGCCCAAACCTCGGACGTTAGAGCTCACTTTTGCACATTTTCGGAACTATTTTCAGACGTTAGGGCCCACACATCCTCAGACGTTAGGGCTCAAAGCTCTGATGTTAGGGCCCACACACAATAAATTGAATGAAACTATCATATAAGTATTCTATCAGACGTTAGGGCCCATCCAAGCGGGGCCCTAGCGTCTGAGGAATGGTGGGCCATATTGCCTGAAAGTCCAGGCGTTAGGGCTTACCCCCCGATGGACGTTAGGGCCCACCCATCTTCGGACGTTAGGGCCCACCCCAGAATCAGCCATGGGCTCTTACGTCTGAAGGTGGGTGAGCCATATAATTAACGTCTGGACTTTTGGCCCTAACGTCTGAGGTTTCTGGGCCCAATCGTCATTGGGCTCTAACGTCTGGAGCCCATATAATTGACATCTTTTTCACTACCATCAACAATTGGCAAATGTCATTAAATGTTTTTCAAGGTCATTCCATTAATATGTAATGTTTATTGGCCGACATCGGTCTCTAGCGTCCCATTAGTCTTGACATGTGATAGAGATCAATCGAATTCTTTATTACCATCAGACAAATGAGAAAGCCAGCTGATAACGAAACATACTCAAGAAGTTGTGATTGTGACAAATTGATAGCTTGAATATTGACCATTAACGTTGATCGCTTGATCATAGTATAGCAGGTCTATCGATCCTAACTTATAACTGTTTCAATAACAATGTTTAGGCATGTCGGCAACACTTTTTGCCTGCTGGCGCCACTTTTCTCTCTAGTGCAGTTCTCCGATAAGACTTACAGAACAGTATGTTCACGTGTATAACTATTATAAGGGTCAGATTTTCAGAAAATGTACAATTGGCAGCTGTACACATTTAGTAAATTCTGCTAAACTAAACTGCAATTTGGCCAATACTAGGTAAATTCGAGTATATTCGGCATTGTATTGATTCTAGCAATCTGTTTGGTGAGATTGAACTGTATTTTGAACTTTATTTTCGTCTGAAAGTTGGGTTATTTGAGAAGATTGGCGAAGTTGAATTGTACATTTTTAAAAATCTGATCCATAAGCGGAAGTAACCTGTCAGCTAGTATAGTCTGTCCGAAAAGTAGTTGACAGAAGATTTTTTACTCTATTTATGACAAGGACCTGTCAACCATTTGTCAAACGAGCCGCTCATTACAATCAACCATGGGGAAACAGGGCTAGTACTATAACCAGCTCTTCCTTCCTCCTAACCTGATGCACATGGAACAGAGACAGCACAATACAATACAGCTGTATATTTGGCCATGGTCGGTCGCAAACAGCGATTCAGGGGGCAAAGGTTTGAAGTAAAAAAACCCCCACATTTCCCTTCTATTAAAGGGACTAAGGAATCATGTGTCAACTACTTTTCGAACAGACTATAGGCGTAGTTATGGTTCCAGTTGTACCTGAGTGGACTCAACTGTCTGAATAGGGGATTTGCATAGCCGCCATTTTGAATATTGATTCGCATGGAATTATGGGACTAATGATACTGTGTCAAATCTATAGAAAACATGCAATGTTGAGCATGGACTATTTATCAATGATCTTATGTCAATATCCATGTGTTATACATGTTTCCATGACACAAGCCTTCATCTTTCCCATCATGCATTTGGTTTACATAGATGATTTACACAAACTATGATATTGATGGAAACATTCTTGCAATTTTCTATAGAAATGTTGTTAACTATTAGTATGTCAGATTTTATCAGAATCTATACCAGGATGCACTGAAACAGACATGCCCAGTGGCACATGCAAGTCCCCTATTGGCCGAAAACCCTTTCATTAATTCATCAAATTTGTCAACCTCGAATTTGCTCATTGAAATCTCTGTGTATATATGCGCATAAGGTTGCTGCGCGAAGGGGGAAGGGTGCCCTTTTAACCCTTCCCTTGTTTCGCTACAGAAAGCATTCAAAAGCATTTTAAATTATAGATGACTTCATAAACACATGGCGAAATCTGCTGACAGTAGAGCTGCTCTCTACATCCATGTACATGTTGGATGAGTTGTTGAACGTTAGGAAATGGAGCAGTGCTGGATCATCATGTAGTGGCGGACGGAAAGGACCTGACGTTCTGGAGTGCATGAGTGAGTGAGACTGGCTGCTTTACGCCCTTATCAACACATTTAATATGGTTATATCAAGGGCGGGAGAGCTGAGAGGGAGTGAGTGAGTGAGACTGGCTGCTTTATGCCCTTATCAACACATTTAATATGGTTATATCAAAGGCGGGAGAGCTGAGAGGGAGTGAGTGAGTGAGATTGGTTGCTTTACGCCCTTATCAACACATTTAAGAAGGTTATATCAAGGGCGGGAGAGCTGAGAGTGAGTGAGATTGGTTGCTTTACGCCCTTATCAACACGTTTAATATATTTATATCAAGGGCGGGAGAGCTGAGAGGGAGTGAGTGAGTGAGATTGGTTGCTCTACGCCCTTATCAACACATTTTAGAAGGTTATATATCAAGGGCGGGAGAGCTGAGAGGGAGTGAGTGAGTGAGATTGGTTGCTTTACGCCCTTATCAACACATTTAAGAAGGTTATATCAAGGGCGGGAGAGCTGCGAGTGAGTGAGTGAGTGAGTTTGGTTGCTTTACGCCCTTATCAACACATTTAAGAAGGTTATATCAAGGGCGGGGGAGCTGAGAGGGCGCGAGTGAGTGAGTTTGGTTGCTTTACGCCCTTATCAACACATTTAAGAAGGTTATATCAAGGGCGGGGGAGCTGAGAGGGAGTGAGTGAGTGAGTGAGATTGGTTGCTTTACACCCTTATCAACACATTTAATATGGTTATATCAAGGGCGGGGGAGCTGAGAGTGAGTGAGTGAGTGAGATTGGTTGCTTTACACCCTTATCAACACATTGAATATGGTTATATCAAGGGCAGGACAGCTGAGAGTGAGTGAGTGAGTGAGATTGGTTGCTTTACACCCTTATCAACACATTGAATATGGTTATATCAAGGGCGGGAGAGCTGAGAGGGAGGCAGGTTATGATCATACCCAGGAAATAGAGATAGAGAAGAAGGGAGAGAGAGACATAGAAAAGAGACAGAAAGGCAGTTTATGGTCATACCCAGGACCACCGTTAGGGAATGGAGGAGCGCTGAATCATGTAGTGGTGGACGATAAGGACCTGGATGGAAATATCTAGCCTGAGATGTTGTTCCTAGAATACTGTAGGTGGGTCAGATTTTCAGAAAATATTTAAATTATGAATGGATGGTGAATGAGGATAAAAGTTATGAAGACTCCTGGCTTTAGTTGTATCAATATTTCCAACGTTTTTATGTGGTGAGGGTGGATTGGTTTTGTGATTGTAGCTGGGTGAAGTCTCCAGAAAATGTACAATTAACCTTCACCAATGCTCTCAAATAACCCAAATTTAAGACAAAAATCAGGGTTAAAATACAGTTCAACATAACCAGACAGATTTATTGAATGAATACAATACAGAATATACTCAGATATACCTGGTATTTATCAATTCTCACTCTAATGTAGGAGAATTTGATAGATCTGTAGAACTGTAGATTGTGCATTTTCTGAAAATCCGTCCCAGTTATAAATCTTGTTAAACTCGCCTTTGGAAATTCATGAGTATATATGCAACAGTAGCCATGCAATATTCTTCCATATTCAATTACAGATTGTTTATGGTCTATATAATACATTTATTTTGTTTTGAACAGCTGGTTTATTCTCTGACACATAATACAAATGTATTTGCGGTTGTTATAACATCGAGATTAAATACAAGCAATACAGTTCTTAGAATACAGCTTATGCTGCTAAGTTGGGCCCATCATCCAACTCCCCCATTCTTTGAATACTGAACTGCTAAGTCAGACCCCTCATCAGGTGGAACTCCCTTTCATCAACCGTTTCGGCATGTACAACTACGGTCTCCGGGAGCATGCCGACTGAGGTGATCAGACTCAGCCAGGGTCTGACTAGCTCTTCCATGGCTCTTCCCTCTTCCTCCATATATAACTAAATCTGAGAAGTATAATTTCATCAACACTTCTTTGTGATTACTATGGGACAAAGTAGTATCAAATAGGATTTCTTGAGTTTGTATGTGTCTGTTATTTCTAACCATTCAGAGATATCGGAGTATACCATCTTCCACTTTGTGATTTCCTCCTTTACACATTTCTTTTCCTTTTCATAATATGGACAAATTTCAGTACGACTACAATACATTTATACCATGTTACACTAATATTTGTAATATAGCTTACACAATTGTTTCTCGGATGTACATAGTACGTGTTTGTGTCCCTGGGTAAGGGAAATGGCAATAGGGGATTTGCATAGCCGCCATTTTGAATTGTGATTCGCATGGTATTATGTGACTAATGGTATGGTCTAAAATCTATAAAAACAAGTGTCATGTTCAGCACTGTCTATTTATCAATGCTTTAATGTCAATATCCATGTGTTATACGTGTTTCCATGACACAAGTCCTCATCTTTCCCATCATGCATTTGGTTTTCATAGATCATTTATATAAGCTGTGATATTGGAGAAATCATTCTTGCAATTTTCAATAACAATGTTGCTAAATATTTGTATGTCAGATTTCATCAGAATCAATCCCAGGATGCACTGTAACAGACATGCGCAGTGGCACATGCAACTCCCCTATTGAGTAAGGATGCTTCTAAGGATGATTCACAGCTATTATGCCATGATAGGTGTGTGTATCCACATAAACATGGCCAGATTAGCCCATGGCATATGTATGCATAGATTTCACTAGCAAAATCCGCTTTTCGAATGCAGCCAATTTACTCTGCTATTTTGATTGGTTACATAAATATAGCTGAGCCAATAAATGATGCTCATTTTATGACACTCACTTCATGACGCAAGGCTGTAAGTGCTTGCTTCTGCTGAGTCGGAGAATTGCGAGACATTAATAGAAGGTAAATAATGCTTAAATAATGCTTAAATATATATCATGGCATAAAAATAGAACTAAACTCGAGCAGCATATGCAACAACGCATTCACAAAACGTGCATGGCTTTTGGTGAATGTCTTTCACGCGTACCTTCAGCACTTGTGAAAGACATTCACCAATAGCCGCTCGCGTTTTGTGAATACTTTGTCACATATGCCGCTCGCGTTAAGTTCTATCTTAGCATTTTACATTTTTAACCTTTCTTCACACATAATATCATATACATACATACCTCCATATTGGTTACACTCCAGTTATGTTAAATGATTCATGAGGATGTTTGACGTAAGCTGCAGTGCTAAAGTTGCATTATTGCAGGCATGCATCATGACACATACGCCATATTTATATATTATGCAGAGGAATGATCCTATCTATAGATGTGTTGCCATGTTTTACGACAGACCACCAAGATAGTGATATGACAATACAAAAGCTTTATATAGTAGCCAATCGATACTTCTGTTCTTTTTGTCTTCTTTTTCTTCAATCAATCAATCAATCAATATTTCTTCATTCCATTGACAATTCGGGAATAATGTCAAACAGATAAAGACATCAGTATTAGAATAGAATAGAATAGAATAGAAAAACGTTTATTTCAGTCGGTGACTGCAATGAAGAGGAGGTCTCCGGCATACGGGAGGTACTCTTTCCCCTCATGCTTAACTTACAATTCTGGGTGTAGTTGGAAACAAAACTGCATTATATATGTGATGTGTTCCAGGGAAATGAGTCACAAGTCGCAAAATTGATATTTTTCAAAGTGATTTAATCACAAGATCTCTTTATTGAAATGTAGGGAGATTGTATTAAATATATCCTTGCGTTTTGAAGGTTTTTCGTATGGAGTATATCTAGTTACTTTACTGGTAATTACTTATTATATATTATATCCAGAAACATTAAAAAACCTTCTTTTTTTTCAAAAATAAAAATATCAAACTTAAAATATAGAAATACTTATTAGGTGTGTTAGTGTTTACTATCATTGAAATCGGCTTGATCTCCTCTTTTTAAATATGGTGATATCTGAAAATCCATATTTTGCGACTTATAGGGCTCCTCCACTAGGGAAATATTTGTCACTGACATTGTGCTAAGAAAAACGTCCAGTTTGTCTGTGACAAAACTCTAAAGCTAGAGACAACTATTTTAAGTGGAGGAGGTCCTTACAACATTGTCTTAACTGCGCACCCCATCCTGCCGACTTTGTCTTAGGCACGGAATCGCCCATTCCTCCACTAGCAAAATCTGTCTGAGACAAAGTCACCGACTAGAGAGGTGTTGTCACAAACACAGATTTTGTGTCAGCTCCAAGCTCTTCCACTATGGTCAGATGTCTGAGACGATTTGTCTTAGCGTTTCTATGGAAACGGGATCAACAAGTTTAAATTTTACTTTGAAATATAATGATTTTGGTTTTTTTGTGACAAGCAAAGTTTTTTTTGTCACTTTTCAACAAAGTTATTGTCAGTGGTTTCTTTAAAGGCGGCGGGGGCGGGGGCGGGGGGGGGGGCACACAAATTTGATCTTGTTCTTTCATGAATATTATTGGCTACATATATATATGCATGTCGTAGTTACCCATACTGGGGCTTAGTTTTATATATTTTTATACAGACGACTTAATTGCCCTATTCGCACCCTGTGATTTTACCCATATTTTTTGGCCAAAAAGTGGCAATAAAAATAATAATATTTCCTATAATTTCCCCAGAATTTAACAAAATACACTTAGGTCGGATCCATTTTGTTAGGTAGAACTTTTTACATAAATTCATCATTTTGAAAAATCACTCCCGATATCACATTTTACTTTCTTTGAAATCCTAGGATTTCACCCCTGATTGATCGGGAGCACTGAAATCGGCTCAGCGCCAAGTGTGTGCACCCTTTTAGATATCATTGAACCTTTGTTTTTTACATCTATAAACATTAATGCCAACAAATAATGCATTGTCCTATAAATCATCCATTTGATTTTTGTTGTATGATAATATAAATCTCTGAATCTCCCTTAATACCTAACCATTGGTTATTTAAATTCCCTGATGAAGGATCGCCCTGTATTCAAAACGTTGGAATCATAGGCCTACTAATAAATCAATTACCTAATAAAACTTCAACAATGAGAAAATCGCTAGGATTATAGTTTTTAGTGTTCTACCGACTTAGATTATTTAAATGTTTGTATATTTGATTGAATTTCGACCCACAAAGTCCTTATTTATCACATTTCTAACAGCAGGAAAGATTCGAAATGTCATGAGGCTTGCACGTGCGTTGTAACAAGGCCTGTGATTGGCTGAGGGAATTTAGAGCACTAGGTCAACCGTGAAAAGTTGTCTCTGACAACTATTTGAAGCTACTCCACTACAAAGACAGCAGTCTTGTGTCTCTGAGACACGAGACAAGTCTTTTAGAAAATCAAAATGATTTGATATTTTTGACGTTGTCTGAGACAAGTGAAAATTGTCGGTGACAGTGTCTTAGTGCGCTCCTCCACTAGGAGATTTGCTGTCAGAGACACGTTAAGACATGGAAATACACCTTGTCTGAGAGACACAAGACTTGTCTCTGACAAGATTTTCCCTAGTGGAGGACCCCTATGACTCATTTTTCTAAAACGGATCACATATATATGTATACATGTTTGTAGTGTGTACGTATGTATATGGCGTTGAAGACGGAATATTTGCAATAATGGACCAGCATCAGTATCTATATTCGGGACATATATAAGGATTTTCT
The DNA here is from genome assembly GCA_942159475.1 of Sthenelais limicola. Lineage (NCBI taxonomy): Eukaryota > Metazoa > Annelida > Polychaeta > Phyllodocida > Sigalionidae > Sthenelais > Sthenelais limicola. Next base: position 96,103,997 of record OW804099.1, read on the forward strand.
GGTATTTATTATTTTATTTAACTAAAGGCCAATACATATTTAAACCTTTCAATTGATAAAACACTATGTCCAACATATATTCTCTAGCGTTAATTGCCTATACAAAATAACTTGATTAATCATCCAATTTCACACGACCTGAGTTAAACATTTCATACTAAAACATCTGTTTATATAAGCACATCACATTCTTCTACTCGTAACCTAAATATAGCATTAGATATCAAAACGGTGTCAGGCGAATTGCCACCCGGTAAAAAGCCACCCGGTAAAATGCCACTGGTAAAAAGCCACCTGGTAAAGAACCATCCGGAAAAAAGCCACCCGGTAAAGAGCCACTTGGGTGCAAAACCCATCTGGTAAAAAGCCAACCTAGGCTAAATGCCACCGAGTAAAAAACCATCCAGGAAAAAGTTATAAGTTTATTAAGTTAATCAATCATTTAATGAACTATTTTTCTGTTTAACTTTATAATCAGTTTAAGTTAATGTATATATTGTGCGTTTCCAAAGGAAACAAATTCTATGGTCAACTATTTGTGTGCAATGGCTAGATTATGAATATCAGACGTACTGTAATCTGAAATGCCTTGAATGTCTGTATTAGAAGAACACAGGAGTGGAAGTAAAATTCAGTTTATTAACAACTAGGAAAGTTGCACGCTCCCTGTTTACAAAGGCAGTTGGATAAACATGAAAGTACAATGCAAGGGAATTAGACATAAGACATCAAACAACATATTGTAATCTAATAATACACAATTGTCTATTAGTCTTTGCAATTCCGAGCTTGTCTGTCTCCAAGACTTGAAACCCAGAAATCCCAAAGGGTGTAGTAGGTGTAGATCACTCAGATTCAGTCATGGGTGGTCCTCTCTAAATGGGTTCCTCTCAAAACCTATACAGTGGCCTTAAGTGGCAACTTGTCAATCAAACCAAGATAGCCAATAGAATACAACAAATGTCAACCAATAGGATGTCACACTGGCCTTCAGGGATTTACTGCAGAGATGGTAGAAGGTTGTCAATCAAGCAGTCCTTGCATAAGGGCAAAGTTAGTAGTGTTGGCGTGAATTACATCACACAGAGATGGGCATCCAGATATCCTCCCAGATAAGTGTCCACACTCCTCACACCAATCCTCAACCAACACCTCAAAATGTATCACATGAACTTGCTACTCAGGATGATTGACAGAATGGTACCCAATTCACTAACATTCACGAATTTTTTTTAAAAAAAATACCGTAGAATGTAAAAAGCCACCCGGTAAAGAGCCATCCGGGCAAAAGCCACCCGGTAAGCCACCTGGTAAAGAGCCATCCTGTAAAGCTTCGGCTACTGCGGTTGCCCAACCCGCTCTCAGCCTTACCCATGCAACTAATATACCATGCTCTATGGCCTACATGGCTGACTACACACCCCAACGCATTCCCCTGGTATGGCTGGTGTTATGTAAAAATGACCCCACCGTAAAGGGAACCATTCATTTACGCAGGTGTATTAGGATATAATTTTTATCCAAAACTGAGGATTCATTTGTTGGCAGAATTGGACCAAAAGCTGGTAATAAATCAACATGCAAGGCCTGCCTGTGCATTTTCCCTGGACCATTTTGCTCCACATACCTTGCCCCTCTAAAGTTGAATGAGAAGGAGTAAATCGTCAACAAAATATTTCAAATTAGAGAATAAGTACTTTCAATTGATCAGAGGTCTAGTGAATTGTCTCATTATTCCAAAACACAAGTAACTGAGGAGAGCCTGTAAACACACTTACTCCTGAAATAATAGATTTATATGCAAATCAAATGGGAATGTTGAGATGGGGAACTTTGGAATGCTACACCAGACCCTATAATGCAATGTCTCTTCCCTCCACATTCCCACTGCCAATTCCTTATGCATGTTACATTATTGTGGGAAAGACGCTCCCCTTCGTTCAAGACTTGAGAGGGGTTGAGGGTGGTGCAGGATGGTGGCCGGCACATTTCTGCTGCCCGGTGTACCATCGCAAATGTTCCTTGCTATCTCCTATGGGAAGGCTGTGTCAAATGTATGAGAAACTTTATTTCCAATAAATGATAAAGACAATACACAGAAATGGGTTGGTGCTCTCCCTTATCTTTTTTCTAAGCTTATTTTACCTATTTGAAAAAAAGTCACTTTATATTTGTGGGGATAAGATATGAAGAATATCTTTGTGACCACCACCGTCCATGATGCAATATATTTTAGAGTATACTTCCAACAATTTCCATACATAAGAAACGCATTTTCAGGGTATAGAAGAGTAGGGTATGGGGCGCCTATACTAGCAATTTCATTTCATTCCAATGACCTTTCTAAAAATACCCATTTGGAACCGTTTCATGAGAATGGACCATTTTTTATTACTTTTCAATTTCGTTATTTTTGTCATAATCCCTCAGGCATGGCAGAACGGAGGGGCAAGGTTGAAATGTAAAAACCACAAAAAACCAGAGCAATAAGTAAAGATAATAATACAAATGTGTTTCAGCTAAATATACTGGTTTTTAGTTAGTGTAATATAAGCCGGCCCCGAATATAAGCCCACCCCGAATATAAGCTGGGTCAAATCACCATCTGAAATTGATAGAAGCCGGGGCTTATACACAGGTCTATACGGTATACATTCTGGCATATCATATCATATAAATTATGCTTTTATTACCGGGTGGCTTTTTACCAGGGTGGCTTTTGACTGGGGTGGCTTTTGACTGGTTGGCTTTTTACCGGATGGCTTTTTACCGGGTGGCATTTTACCGAGTAGCATTTGAGTGGGATGGCTTTTTACTGAGTGGCTTTTGACTAAGGGGGGTTTTATCAGGGTGGCTTTTTACTGGGTGGCTTTTTACCGAGTGGCTTTTTACCGGGTGGCTTAGTAGCCAGGTGGCTTTTTACCGGGTGGCTATTCACCTAGAACCATTAAAACATCTATTTAGATGAGAACATATATCCAAGTTGTGCTACTCATAATAGGGAGGTTCAGCAAGTCTAACCTATACCTAAACGTAAACGTATCAGTATCTCTGATATACAAACATACGTTAAAAGAAAGAAAGAGGTTCAGCAAAACATGGCGGGAAAAACATAACATAACATATCAAGCAAAATATTTCATCTCAAAATTTATATTTCATACATAAAAATACGTCCTAAGTCACAAAAAAGATATGAATACGGTTACGTAACTGAGATACGTTTGCTTGCGGAACTTCCCTATTATCTCTATCTCTTTCTACCCTTTGTCCTTGTATGGACAACTATCACATCACGACATAATATAAAAATATCTTAATGTCGGTTATATTTCACAATTCTACCAGAACTCTGATATCTATTACCACTTAAATGTACACAATTTGATGTTGATAGTCTTACCCTGTCCTTTTACGTATAGGAATGAGGGAGATGCCATGGTTTTATTCTATTAGGTTGGGGCAGTTTCTCCCGGCAGGTGAAATCTTATTGAAAAGGGTTGGTAGTAGTATGCGTTCAGAACGCATACTACTGTTGGTGCCTGTACAATAAAAGACTTTTTTATTCTTTTTGTTCTTGTCATTGATATTTGTAGCACTTTACACAGACTTACTAATTCACAGGTGGTTATTTCTGGTTGATGAACGAGAGAGACCAGCAACAAGATAAGTATATATATTATACACTCAAGTCTATATTACCCAGTTGTTCAATAGCTTTATTACATTGTGATATTACATCAATTTAGATAGTAATTACACTTTAAATAGTTAAAATATGAATGAGAATTTAATGTTTGCTCAAACATGTGAATTTTGGTATCATCAATAACCGCAATTATAATTATGATATAAAAATATACTTTCAGATTGTTTCTCATCACAACAACCAGGAGTCCTTTTAATTTAACATTTATTCTAATCCGTTTTGCGCAAATGTTCAAAAGCATTAGAAATCAGAAGATGCATCACCTAACAATCGTTTTATCAACAGGAGTAACTGGATTTTTAGGCGTACTGCAAACATATTCATTTTCGCGCAGATAAATGTTCGCGCACTAAGCGCTTTGACACCTTTTCACGCTCATTTAAATTTGGGCAGCAAGTTAGTCTCACACCTTGTTTATGCAATAACTACACCTTTTGCGCAGGATTTATTTTTGAGCAGAAAGGTGGGTGCGCGAAAATAAATACTGCGCGAACATTAATACGTTTACAGTAGTTCCAGAACGTGGTGTATACTCTTCGGCTCTATTTGCGCTTGTTTTAAGAAGCCAAACTTATTCCAGCTCAAATAAAACATGTTTGATCTGAGCCAAATTACTTACGCTGTTTTAATGAGTGTAAAAATAGCGTGAACAGAGCGGGGCTTCACTTACGTTTCTTTTTTAGCGTTAAACGGAAGGAAAACCTTCGTAATTATTACGCTCAATTAGCGGCCGCTAGAAAAGGAAATGAACTTAAAGTGACTAGTCTACTAAGCCGATTCTCATGCGATTCTTACAGAATTTAGTGCAAAAGAGTCCTTTGTGGTGCAAATCGCATGAGAATCGGCTTGGTGGACTAGGCCCTTAACCAATTATAGAATGCACCACTTTAAGTTTCCCTTCAGCCAATTTATTTGAGCGTAGGCTTCTTCTGAGGGGACAGGTAAAAAGGAACGTAAACAAAACTGATCAAGAATGTAAGAAGAAGCTGCCAGTGGAACTCCACCTTATGAGACGTTTTGTCCAGAAGAAATGATTGCCCAGCTCCCGTTCACGATGCAACATTTAAGGGTTAACCTTTAGTTCCATGCACATTGCTTGGCGCCAACAAGAAAATAGCATAGAATACCAAGACCAGTCCAACCAACTTGCCCAACCCTAAAAAAATAAGACTGCTGCAACATGAACATGGGTCAGATTTTCAGAAAATGTACAATTGGCAGCTCTACACATTGAGGAAATTCTCCTAAATAAGGCTGAAAAATGAAGAATACTGGGTATATCTGATTATATTTGGTATCGCATTGATTTAAAGTATCAGTTCTGTTATATTAAACTGCAATTTGAAGCTCAAATTAAATGTCTTAAATGTGGGTTATTTGAGAGGATTGGTGAAGGCGAATTGTACATTTTCTTAAAATCTGACCCACATATTAAAATGTTGGTGTATACTAGCAAAGTACCCGTCCTCCGGATGGTCACCTCCTTCCTCTCACATCACATAAACTCTAGAGCACTCAAAGATGCAATGCTATTCCTACATGTGCATTTCACAACATTATTCAACCTGTCCATTTCCAAGGGCGTCTTCCCTGAGAAATGGAAACGGCAACAGTAATACCCATACCAAAAACAACCAATGCAAATACCCCAAATGACATGAGACCCATCTCACTACTCCCAGTACCAGGGAAAATTCTGGAGTCCCTCATACATGGGTCAGATTTTCAGAAAATGTACAATTGGCCTTCACCAATCCTCTCAAATAACCCACGTTTCAGACGATAATAAAGTTCAAAACACTGTTCAACCTAACCAAACCGATTGCTAGAATCAATGCAATGCTGAATATACTCGAATTTACCTAGTATTGACCAAATTGCAGTTAATTTAGCAGAATTGACTAAATGTGACCAGCTGCCAATTGTACATTTTCTGAAAATCTGACCCATATATGAACAAACATCCCAATACCTACACACCCACAACCTCCTAGACAAAAACCAACACGGTTTTAGAGCACAACACTCTACACACCAGGCGCTGGCACAATTAACAGACGACATATCCACCACAACTAACAATAGAAAAACAACCACTGCAGTCTTGATAGATCTAAAAAAAAAGCCTTTGATACTCTTGACCACTCACTCCTCCTTAAGAAATTAGACTCTATCCACACAGCCAAAACGCAACAAATTTGTTCCAAAGCTACCTGGAAAACTGATCGCAATCGGTCGCAGCAAATTGTTACACTTCATCAATACTTCCCCTGACAACAGGAGGCCCCCAAGGTTCGATCTTGGGGCTGCTACTGTTCCCTGCTAACTTACCCATGGTAAATACCCAACTATACACAGATGACACGTCCGCTGCATCCCACAGTGACTCTATATCAACAATTCAAACTGCCCTATACAAACTAGAAAACTGGTGCGCCACCAACAAACTCACAATAAACACCAAGAAAACAAAAGTCATAGCTTTCACCCCCAAAAGAACATCAGCCCCCCCCCCACACACACACTAAACCACAACTGACCCTTCATGGCACAGAACTAGAACTAGTTGAACATTTCAAATACCTAGGCACAACACTTGACCAAAAACTCAATGCACAGAAACACGTCGACTCAATAGTGCAAACCACAAACAATACATACTCTCATGCATCAGACACATGATCACAAAACAAATAACCTTGAAAATCTACAAAGCCATGATCCTGCCACTACTAGATTACAACTCATTGATATATCACTTTGCAACATAAGCAAACACAAGGAAACTTGAACGCATCCAAACAAGAGCAGCCAGAATCATAACACTAACAAGAAAACAAGAATCAATATCACTAGGTCTAGAACGCCTAGAGAAAAGAATGGATAAACATGTATCATGCCTTATGTATGGCCACTCCCACGAGGGGCATCCAGGCCCCCAAGCACAATCAACTAGTAGCACCTGCTCACAAAGCAAACACAACCTACCGCTGCCCATGCCCAAAATTGAATCATTCAAAAATGCCCCTTGTTACAGGGGCGCCAGAGCATGGAATGCTCTTACCTCTTCTGAAAAAAAACACCCTCATACTCACTATTCAAAACCCTCATCAAGAACAATCAAATCACTATTGAAACTACACTGATTGATTAGGTACAAACTGGTATGCAGTATCTTCCCGCTACCATGCGACTACCAATAATCAGAACATCATCCAAGCTCAAACTGAAATGGCATGTGGAACCTTCTCGCTAGCAAAAATCAGAGCACTATCAAACACCCAAATTGAAATCCCCCATCAATCCAAACACAATCAGGAAGGGAAAGCAGAATCTTCTTGCTACCAAACCAATCTAACACCAAATTACAAAAACAATGGTGTGCCCCCACTAAGGACCCACAAAGTCTACTGACCAACTGCTTTATGATATTACAATCCCCATGTCTTGTAGATACTAGTGTAGTTAGACACAGCAGTGGGTGGAAGACAGATTGTCTATACTTTGAGCACTGTTTCTGATATCTCATACAGTTAGTTGGGCAGTCATATGGGTCAGATTTTCAGAAAATGTACAATTGGCAGATGTACACATTTAGTAAATTCTGCTAAATTAGGCTGCAATTTGGCCAATACCAGGTAAATTCGAGGATATTTGGCATTGCATTGATTCTAGCAATCTGTTTGGTTAGGTTCAACTGTATTTTAAACTTTATTTTCGTCTGAAATTTGGGTTATTTGAGGAGATTGGGGAAGGTGAATTGTACATTTTCTGAAAATCTGACCCATATAGATTCCCAGCAGCAACCCCATGTGTGGAACTTGAAGCAAATACTACTGACACCAACAAAAAACATACAAACATCACCAAGGTGAAATAATATTTGCTTACCAATCTAACTAGCCTACCACAGATTATTGTTACTGAGACAATGCGAAAAGTCATATTGCTATTTCTGATAGGGCTTATTCATTGGGTTGCAAGGACAAGTGACTTGATTTTATGACAGAAATATGAAATAATCCTTTGTATTTGTGCAGTCACCGCGAATATATAAGCAATGAACTGAGATATTAAGCGCAGTACCATGCGATCCCAAGCGATCATGAAAGCAAGTGCAAGCAGCCATGAGTGATTGCAAGTAATTGCAATTAAATAGAAACAATTGCAGGCAATCTGTTTACTGCACAAAACATGGCTAAACAATAGGGGAATTGCATAGACGCCCATTTTGAATCTTGATTTGCATGGAATTTTGAGACTATTATGGATCTATAGTAAACATATCATGTTCAGCATGGACTATTTATCAATGTTCTAATGTTAATATCCATGTGTTATACATGTTTCCATAACACAAATCCCCACCTTTCCCATCATGCATTTGGTTTTCATAGATCATTCATACAAGCTATGATATTGGTGAAAACATTCTTGTAATTCCCATATATATAAATTGACCCAGATTTACGCATTGGACCAGCTAGGCAGCTACCAAAACGAGGGTCCATCTCGCACAGTTGAGATCTCGCGTAGGCTTATGTAATCCCAGGTGGGCGGTCATTCCTCCCTCCCTCCCTCCGCGCTCTCTCTCTCTCTCCCTCCCTCCCCATGCATGTGTTACAAGCTGTCAGTGGTTGCATTCGGGAAGCCCACTAAACAGTGTTAGGACACAAATGCCAATCTCCCCCCATAGGCCTCTGCATAACCCCTGACCCCTCAACGATCTCCACCATTCCACCAGAGGTTGTGCCACTGTACACAGAAGAATTTAGGCCTCTCTCTGTCTACCTCTCTCTTTCAAATCTCTGTCTTTCAAGTTCAGGGTGGTAATCATGATGTTTCATAATAATGAATGGCAGTACATAGCCTCAGATGTTGGATGAATTCTCAAAGTGATATCACCTTTTCCGACCAATTTTTTTATGGCCAAATTTTTTTCCAACACAACTTTTCCTGACCAAATTTATTTATGACCAACTTTTTTTCAGACCAATTTTTTCTACGGACCAATTTTTTTCCGACCCAACTTTTTTTCCGACCCAACGTTTTTTTCCGACCAACTTTTTTTTCCGACCCAACTTTTTCCCGACCAACTTTATTTACGACCAACTTTTTTACACCAACTTTTTTTCAACCAACTTTTTTTTACGACCAACTTTTTTTCAACCCAACTTTTCCGACCAACTTTATTTTTTTCGACCCAACTTTTCCGACCAACTTTATTTATGACCAACTTTTTTTCAACCCACTTTTGTCTGACCCAACTTTTTTTTCGTGTTGGCCAACAATTTTTTTACGGCCAACAATTTTTTTTGACAAACTTTATTTCTGTCGCTCTCAGAGAGAATGGACCTGTCCACACATTACTCATTATTATTAAGGAGGGGGGAATAAAAGGAGAGGGAGAGCAAGAGAGGTAGTCTGGGAGGGGGAGGAGAAGGAAAATTGATACCGTAGGCCTAGATGTATAGGTGTGTGGAGGGGGTGCTAATTTTTTTCCTTGAAACCCTCTTATATCAGTCATTCTCATCTCTCCTCTCCCTCTCTTCTCCTCCCCCTCTCTCTCTCTCTCCCTCCCCCTCCTACACCTTAGGCCTACAACCCCAACGTAGGCCCGCTGGGATTTTAGCCATTTTTTGCTATCAAGTTGATATCTCGAATTCAAGATAAACGTCCAGTAAATTGTTGGATTCCTTTAAGAAGTAGAAACACAACTGCCTCTACAATCCAAGTGCCGAAGGCACTTGTCTTTGATAAAGATGTTACTTAATACTTGTATGTCAGATTTGAACTGAATCCATCCCAGGATGCACCATAATAGACATGCGCAGTGAGACATGCAAATCCCCTATTACTGGATGCGTTATTGCAATGAATCACCTAGCAGGCGACTGCTATATTACAACCATTGCCGTAACTTTGAAACCTCAGAAACTAATAATATAAGCACTGAGATCAAAACAAGAAAGTACTGGGGTAGATGTACCACCACGCAGCTAAACATCTTCGCGTGCTAATATTTCATTGTAGGGCATTTCAAAACAGTTTCAGGGAGAAAGAAATTCATGGTTGAGTGTCTCTATGCCATAGATATGTGAAACCCCAGTTTCGCCAAAAAGAATTTGCGGTGGCAGAAACTATTTCGCAGAATTCACAGTATTTTAGTATTCTCAGCCCATGTAAAACCACGGGTAAGGGTCTATTCCCATTACCACAGCCAGCCGGCCAATACCTGCTGGCTGTAATACATTGTGTTTTTGCCGTGCGGCAGCCATACACCAATCGGCCGTTGTAATGTGAATGAGCCATAAGGTGTAATTTCACCAAGAGATTTTTCATTACGGCCCATCCGGTTTTCACCTTACGGCTAATGGTAAACCGGAATAGAGAACCATATCTACCACAAGGATGAAAACCTTGGTGTAGCCCTAGCATATACACGCCCCATCAAGAAAGATCCCCTGGTCAATTTATGACTTTATGATTTATGACCTGGGCTTGTGGTCCTTTTTTTAAGATTTCTTTAAGATTATTTTAACTAGGGTTACATTTCCCGGAAGTCCAGGATGTTCTTATGATATAATAAACCGTGCATAGTGATGTCGCTAAAGTGATATGGTATAAATTGATGTGATAAATGGTAAAAGATCAAAATAAATATCAAGTATATTATACATATCTGCGATATGATATCCATTATAAATTAATATATCATATCTTCATAGCTAATATTTTATGTTAAAGATCACACTATGATTGAAGTATGTGATGCGTTTCAGGAAAATGAGTCATAAGTCGCAAAAAATGAATTTTGAGATACCATCATGTTTGAAAAGATGAGATCAAGCGGATTCCAATTTTAGCAAACAATAGGACATCAAACTAGTGTTTCTATCTTTTAAGTTTGATATCTTTATTTTTGAAGAAAAAGAAAATATCTATATCTTTGGGTCGATAATTTCTAATAAAGTACCTAAATATACTGCATAAGATGACCTTAGAAATGCATAGATATATCTAATACATTGCCTTGAAATTCTGTACTCATATTAATGTTACTAGCGGCATTAGGCATGCCAAGAATTAGAATATTCCAACAAAGATATCCTATAAATAAATAACTTTGAAAAATATCCATCTTGCGACGTATGACTTATTTTTCTGAAACACATCACATACGTATACATACATTATACACATTATATACAACCCCATTTTAACAGCTGTTGTTATGGACCAAACCCTAGATAGATAGAGATACTGATTCCATTGGTTTATCCTTCAAAATGATAACATGTCGAGGGGGGAAACTTCATTTTTCTCCTTGTTTTCCTAGCGATACGATGCAGCATGGACGTGGTAAACGCTGACCCAGGAGAATACAGTAGTGATGTAGGAGAGACTGTTACAGTGAGATGTCAGGCAGGACACTATGTAAAGGACCACTCGTTGTACGACATAGAATATAACTCCACATGTCGAGATAATGGGATTTATACTACCAAGATGTTTTGTTACCGTAGGATTATTTTGATTATTTAATTTAGCATGCATTTCTCCACTTAAACTTCATGAGAATATCATGTTATGTGAAATTGAACTCAAAGAAATTTATCTAAAAAAAAGAAATTGTCATTATATTGGACACACGGTTGAAAAGCCGATCATTGATCTCATGAACGTCACTCACTTCAAAGAAAAAGACTTATAATATTGAACTGAATTTAAAATCTGAAATTTGATTTCCAGACAATGTACAATTGGCAGCTGTACACATTTAGTAAATTCTGCTAAATTAGGCTGGAATTTGGTCAATACCAGGTATATTCGAGTATATTTGGCATTGCATTGATTCTGGCAATCTGTTAGGTGTGGTTAGGTTGAACTGTATTTTGAACTTTTTTTCGTCTGAAATTTGGGTTTTTTGAGAGGATTGATGAAGGTGAATTGTACATTTTCTAGCGACTTGACCCTTTTATAGTCATGGGTAGCTCACACATTAACAAAAACTTCCCCAAATCTTGAGGTATGCGGGAAGGTCAGCGGGGAGGTCATCCGGCGGGGAGAATGTCGGGCGGGGAGATTGTCGGGAGGGAGAATGTTGACGGGAAAAACGCCGGACACCCTCCCTACACTGTACCCTTAATTAGCTTGTCCACTAGTTAAGATTATCTAAGAATTGCACAAGCTTCACACCAATTACAATGAACACAAGACTTTACTTATTTACATAATGATATGTTATAAGTATCCAGTATGTAGTAATATAGCATTAATACCCGAGGTGTTGGATGGTCTGGGTGGTCTATAGCCTGGTGGATAATTCGAGGGGTGTTACCCCCGAGAATTTCCACCAGGCAATAGACCACCCAGACCATCCAAAACCGAGGGTATTAGTGCTTTTAGACCCGGCTTGGTCAGATTCGACTGTTATTTACCACTTACTGACTTTTATTTACCAGTTATTTTGACATCTATAACCCCCATTCCTTACCGGAAGTGATTGCCGTGGTCTGTTGTGAAAAAATACACCCCAGAATCTGACCAAACTGGGTCTAAAACAGTATAACTGATCGCTCTAACCTTTATTTGAAGGCCTGATCAGAAAGTCATGTTTATAACAGAAATGTGATGTGTTACGGAAAAACAGAAATATTGCAAATATTTTTTCCAAACATGAACATATTAAACCTTAAATATATATATACTTATTATTTGTCTTAATATTCACCATCATTAGAATCTGCTTGATCTTATCTATTCAAAGATCATTATATCACAAAATCCCTTTTTGCGACTTGTGACACAAATCAGTTTTTATTTTTTCCAGCACTACCTAAGGATGAATTCGCAATGAAGCTATATGATCAACTGGAGGGACCAGTTATTACCGGATTAACACTAGTTGCTAAATCCGGTCCCAATAAAAACCATCAAGAATGTATAGAAATAATGTATAAAAGCGTGGGCAACATGATGACACTTTCATCTACTGGCGTATGTCAGGTTTACGACGCTGGACCCCCGTGGGAGGCCACACTGAACGTAATGACTAACATTGGAACTCTAGCCGATATTGATGTCTTTGTTGCCGGTGAGTACATTTTTTTTTTATTTAAAAGCTTTTATTTTCATAGACATAACAGAAAAATTTGCAGAAATAACTGCCGCTGACAAAAAGCGTTTTTACAGGTCATCTGCACACGTCTTTATCTTGATGAGATAATTTTAAGGGATCAGATTAAATTACTTACATTAGATATACTATACTTAGAAGTAACAAATATGTCAAACGAGGTGGACATTGGGCCTAAACAGCTATTCTGCTGTCATTATTTGGATATTTTGAATGTTTAATAATTTTGAAACTGGATATTGTAATTGTTAAGAACATAAAAATAATAAAAAGAGTTGTTGGGGGCTGAAATGAAACTGACTGAACAGTGGGCTCCCATGTGGTTTGCCAGTTAAACGAATTCACTTTGCTATGTACCTTTTTATATTTACTTAGTGTGTTTATACAGCAATCATCAGGCAATACAAAGATATTAGGGAGATTTAACAGTAACAAGGCACCAACACAACACTAACGCATCCACTAATTTTTAGTATATTATTACCGTCGTGGGGATATTTCAAGAGGCCTGCAACGTAGGTAGGGCTCTTGAGGCCTTAATTCGACAAATCGCACGGCCCTTTCTTATAGCGGAACTCCACTATAGGTAAAAAACGGCGCCAACAGGCAAAATTCGTCGCCAACATTTCGGAAAATTCGGAAAATTCGACATGACTAAAAATTCTAGTGGATGAGGGGGTAAAATAGGTTGTTGGCAACACATTTATTTGTTAAGATAAGATAAGATAAGGTAATTCTTTATTGTTGCCAACAATTGCAAAATATCTAACTTGATTTGATATTTCATCGCAAAAAATTCGTCGCAGCCGTTTTTGCCTGTTGGCGCCGTTTTTTACCTATAGTGGAGTTCCACTATTAGATCGACAAATTTCAAAGGCAGCTAGTGACAAACGACAAAGACACTTTCTTAGCCTGACACTCCATGGTTGATTGCAATGAGCGACTCGCTGGGCAAACGGTTTACAGGTCCTTGTCATAAATAGAAATACAAAATCTCCCACTTTTCCCTCCCCTTAAAGGAACTAAGGAATCACGTGTCAACTACTTTTCGTATAGACTTTAGTAAATACTAGTAAAGTAGCTAAATATACTGTATAGGATGACTTTAGAAATGCATTGATATCTTGACTACACCGTCTTGGCATTTGTACATGTATTCATGCTACAAGCAGCACTAAGCACATCAAAAGTGAAAATATTCCAATAAAGATATCCTATAAATAAATCACATCAAATATCCATTTTGCGATTTGTGACTCATTTTCCTTAAACAGATCACATTTTAATGGGGTCTTTTTCTCTTTCATCCTCAGGTACCAACATCAACATAGCCAAGGGAAAAGCAGTGTATTTGCTAGGACAACTTAACAGCAGTTTCAATGCCTTGGTGGACGGCAACTACTGTCACCCACACCCTAATGCAACCCAGTGTGGGGACTCCATCATGGTGGATTCTACCAAGCATCTAATTATAGATCTCTACTATTGGTACACTGTTAGAACAGTTCACATCTCCACTGGCAGTGAGTTGATTTTTTTTTAAATTTCAACTTTATTTCGTGTATCCTGCCAAACTGGGCTTCTACAAGATAAAGATTCCTTTATTGAAATGTTCTGATTTCTCGGGGGGTCTTGCACACTTAGTCATATGAACCTATGTACCAAATTCCAGGACATAGCTAGTATTAAAGGTATCCTTGCATTTTGAAGGCCTTCATATTGATGATGTTTAGTTACTTTACTGGTAATTACCCACCCAGAAACATTGCAAAGTTTATTTTTCAAAAGTAAAAATATCAAACTTAAAATATGGAAATACATATTAAGTGTCCCAGTAGTTACCATCATTGGAACCCCCTTCATCTCCCCTTTTCAAATATGATGGTATCTCAAAATCCAATTTCTGTGACTTATGATTTATTTTCCTAAAAGACATCAGATATTTTCGCTTATGTGACATGGTGACCTTAACTTATCACAACTTTCTCTCATTTTTTTTTATGATTTTATATTCATAAAGTCGTTGCTATTCTTGCTTGGTGGCTTCTTGCCTTTCATCAGTCAGATTAGGGCAGAAAATGTTGACTTTGTATTTTTCTCATAGAGCCAACATTTCGCCCTCATTGGCCCATTATAAAAGAAACTGATAATTATCACCTTTACTTGTTCTCTTTCTTTTGGTTAAAAGGACACTTCTCGCTGTTCTTGGCTAGATTATCGAGTAACAGAATTTCTGTGCACCTTACCCTTACTAACTAACTCCCGTGGATATCAAAACTATGAAATTCATATTATATCAGATATTTGGAAAAATAGTGAGCGACCCAGTCATTACACATATTCACTAATCATTGAATGAAAACACAATGCTGGTACTCAATACTTCAGATATTGCTATACCTATCATATATGGGCCAGATTTTCAGAAAATGTACAATTGGCAGCTGTACACATTTAGTAAAATCTGCTAAATTAGGCTGCAATTTGGTCAATACTAGGTAAATTCGAGTATATTCAGCATTGCATTGATTCTAGCAATCGGTTTGGTTAGGTTGAACTGTATTTTGAACTTTATTTTCGTCTGAAATTTGGGTTATTTAAGAAGATGGGTGAAGTTGAATTGTACATTTTCTGAAAATCTGACCCATATGATTACACTGACCAAGTTTCATACTTATACTTTACCTTTCTGCAGCTCTAGAACAAGTTCAAATTCTTATTGGCAACTATGTGGGGCCCATATCTGGATTACCAAGCTCTGAAGATTCAAGCTTCAAGATATGTGAGGAATCCAGGGATTCAACTTCAATACCTGCAAAGCACCTTGAAATAAGGAGATGTAACATCCGTGGCCGTTATGTGTTTATCAAAGCATTGGCTGAGGGTACTCTATATGAGATTGCCGTTTTCACCGATACCTGTAAGTATGATTTTTACAACTGCTGATTGAAACATCAGTCATATTGAGTTTATCTTGTATCTCTCTATTCTCACTGTCTGTGTGAACGTTGTGATTGTATCAGTGGCACCCCTTCATTGTTTGTGATTGTATCAGTGGCACCCCTTTGTTGTTTGTGATTGTATCAGTGGCAGCCCTTCCTTGTTTGTGATTGTATCAGTGGCACCCCTTCATTGTTTGTGATTGTATCAGTGGCACCCCTTCTTTGTTTGTGATTGTATCAGTGGCACCCCTTCTTTGTTTGTGATTGAATCAGTGGCACCCCTTCATTGTTTGTGATTGTATCAGTGGCACCCCTTCATTGTTTGTGATTGTATCAGTGGCACCCCTTCGTTGTTTGTGATTGTATCAGTGGCACCCCTTTGTTGTTTGTGATTGTATCAGTGGCACCCCTTCTTTGTTTGTGATTGTATCAGTGGCACCCCTACGTTGTTTGTGACTGTATCAGTGGCACCCCTACGTTGTTTGTGATTGTATCAGTGGTACCCCATCATTGTTTGTGATTGTATAAGTGGCACCCCTTTGTTTGTTGTGACTGTATCAGTGGCACCCCTTTGTTTGTTGTGATTGTATCAGTGGCACCCCTTCATTGTTTGTGACTGTATCAGTGGCACCCCTTTGTTTGTTGTGATTGTATCAGTGGCACCCCTTTGTTTGTTGTGATTGTATCAGTGGCACCCCGTCATTGTTTGTGATTGTATCAGTGGCACCCCTTTGTTTGTTGTGATTGTATCAGTGGCACCCCGTCATTATTTGTGATTGTATCAGTGGCACCCCTTTGTTTGTTGTGACTGTATCAGTGGCACCCCTTCATTGTTTGTGACTGTATCAGTGACACCCTCGTTGTTTGTGATTGTATCAGTGGCACCCTGTCATTGTTTATGATTGTATCAGTGGCACCCCTTTGTTTGTTGTGATTGTATCAGTGGCACCCCTTTGTTTGTTGTGACTGTATCAGTGGCACCCCTTCATTGTTTGTGACTGTATCAGTGACACCCTCGTTGTTTGTGATTGTATCAGTGGCACCCCGTCATTATTTGTGATTGTATCAGTGGCACCCCTTTGTTTGTTGTGATTGTATCAGTGGCACCCCGTCATTATTTGTGATTGTATCAGTGGCACCCCTTTGTTTGTTGTGACTGTATCAGTGGCACCCCTTCATTGTTTGTGACTGTATCAGTGGCACCCCTTCATTGTTTGTGACTGTATCAGTGACACCCTCGTTGTTTGTGATTGTATCAGTGGTACCCTGTCATTGTTTATGATATGAATCAGTGTCATGCTGCCCATGGCTGAGAGGGCGTTGGATTGGGGTGAGGTTGGCAAAAGTGGCTGCATAAGACTTAAAGAAACACTTAAATGGGCCAAGGAACAGTACTCAGTAGAATAAGATAGATCACACAAGTTTCGGATAAGTTCTGTCTGGTTGGTATAGTACATTCACATGTCTACCACAATTTGTTTTGTAGTGGAGGGCCAATTGTAGTCCCGTAGGAATTTCATGATCATTTTAGTTTATCTATTGGATTCTATACTTTGAAAGGTGCTGAAAATGATAGACTGAGGGCGCCAATTTACAATTCACTATTTATGCTGTTTCTAGGCAAATTAAAAAAGTTACCCTAGCAACCAATTAATTAGGCACTAGCTTCAAAGGTATTTGAGTTATCAAAATTCTAAAGACATCTACCCTATTAAAATCAATGATGGGGAATCCAATGGTGTCATTAGATTCTTTCTATGTTTGATGGTTGCCTAGCAACGGGCTCATTTTTTTATTTTTGCATAGCAACGGTGTCAAAAACAAGCAATAATACAAAAAAATTAAAGGGATGTAGGTCTCATCTGCCTTTGAAAGGCATGTCAGGATATTTTGGCATGATGATTTTATAATTTATCAGCAAATGTTGCATAGCCTTCCTTCTGTAATTATAATGTCCATGTGCTTTGTAGTTACAATCAATGTTATATGGGTTAAATGTTTTTAGAATGTACAATTGTGAGGTTTAGAAGGTTGAAAACAGATAAATAAATACAAACTCATATTCCTTCTGACTGGTATCATAGATGTCCCCATCCCCTAAAAACACCAATTATACTCATCAGATTCAATATGTCAGTTTTTATTGTAGTTAAAACAAGGTGATCCTTTTTTAGGGTATGCCCGGTATCAAATTAAGTGGCAGCTCCTTAAATTCTCAATAACTCAGGACAGAATGATTCAATTTTCAAATAGAAAATAATTCCTTATAAAGATTGAATGTTCTTTTACAAGTATACCAATCCATAACTATGTATCCTCCAAGGTTATTATGTGAGACATGAAAGCAAATGTATCACATTTCCCCAAAATAGGAGTGTTTTGATCGGTAACATATGATTCAAATATAAATTCATATAATGTTTCAGTTGTTGCATTAAACGGGGTAAAAACCTGTTTTCTGGTAACAAATTCATCTTTTCCATCAATATAGCAACTTATTAGCAATTTATTATGTTTAGTAAGAAAGTATTAACACATAATATTAATCTCCAGAGCTAAGAATATAGAGGTAGCTCTGTTGTCAGCACATGGGTTAATTATGATGAGTGGTAATTCCTGGAAATATTTTTTTTTTCTAAAACATGATTTTATTCAGCCTATTCCTGGAAAATTAATAGTGTTGATTGTTCCAAGTTTTAAATAAAAAAACACCTTTCCAAATATATTATAATACAGGTTAACTGGTGGTTCCGAGGAGCGGGAATATTGCAACAAGTGTAATATTATATCATGTAGTTTAGACCCACGAGGTTGTTGACTGATTATGTGCTTTATATGTGGTTAAAACAAGGTATATTTTCCAAATATCTGGAAGAAATTCGGAAGAAATTTGGAAGAAATTTGGAAGAAATTTGGAAGAAATTTGGAAGAAATTTGGAAGAAATTTGAAAGAAATTTGAAAGAAATTGTGACCCTTTATAACTAGGCTGGTGAAATTCTTAGGGCCCATCGCACTATACACAGTAAGTTATTGAATTATGAATAATTCAATAACCATCGTTCATTGATGAGGGCTCTATAATTGCTGCTTCTTAATTCAAATCAGATTTAGATATCTAATCACTGCCTGTCTATTATTACAGGGAATGATAACCTGGCAATGAGGGGTGAGGTTTTGCCTGATGTAGCAGACCAGGATGGTATGAGACTTGTGGACAATATAGCCAGTCCTAACATAGGCCATCCATTTTTTTCGTAAGTATAGACCAGAGTGGATGTATACATAACATACCAATTTCTATGGGAGCGATTCTTCAACGGGATTGAAGTATGAAAATTTCATCTTGGGAATCATTATGTCTACCTAGTAACATAATGTGAATGTTTTTCTCGATGATTAAGCTGCTTTTAATAAGATGATGTTCATGGATAATGTTTGCCGATGGTATACATACTCGGCATGCATACGCTATGGCAATGTTATGTTGACCGACCGCCAACGCCGTCTGGTGTCAGTACATGAGATAATCTCGCAGTAGTTAATACCAAATATACTCAGATATACCCGGGATTCACCATTTTTCAGCCTAATTTAGGAGAATTTCCTAAATGTGTAGATTGTACATTTTCTGAAAGTCCGACCCACATGGGTGGATCTAGATCTATGTGTACCTGGTGTACAGGAGTACCTGGGTCAGACTTTCAAAAAATGCACAATCTACAGTTCTACACATCTACCAAATTCTGCTAAATTATAGTGGAAATTGATAAATACTAGGTATATCTGAGTGTATTCTATATTGTATTCATTCAATAATTCTGTCTGGTTATGTTGAACTGCATTTTGAACCTGATTTTCTTCTTAAATTTGGGTTATTTGAGAGAATTGATGAAGGCAAATTGTACATTTTCTGTTGATCTAACCCACCTTCCATTTTAGGACTACTTTATAGCGTTGATGGTTGTCTACACTAAATGATTAATGACCAAGGCATGGTGAACGCCAGGGGTTTACAGTCCTTCAAAACATCCTGAGGCGAAGTAAATAGATAGAACTAACCAAGGTCGTGTCTGTCTGATTGTTCTTCACCAAGTTGAAGGCGAGTGGAATCCCTCGGGGGTATGCTGCGCTACGCCCCTCGTGATTCCTCCTCTGGAAACGTGGTGAAGAATGATCAGACAGACTGATGTTAGTTCAAGATTTATTTGACCTCCTAGTATATTTGATTATCTTTAGATGATTTGAACAGATCGTGTATGGTACTACTTTGTTTATAGCATGACAGTTGTTCACACACTGAACCAATCTAAGTCTAACCTCGACCACAAAAAGGGACAATTCGCATAAACCTTTTGTGAGATCAACCATCAGCAGAGGTCCAAACCCTCAGATCTGATAATAATGGTATGTCATTGATTGGACGCCTACTGCGCTAATCGGTTTCCTCGCCTAGGACTAGGCATTCCAATGATATTTTGCGGTCTTAATTAAATTATAATGGCACTTTGCAGTTGGAGGCGAGAGGCTTTCCCTTGAAGGGACTCTCTCATCTTTGGGCCTAGACTGACCATGTAACATTCAACACAAAATCCCCCTGATTGATATCAAAAGTTTAATAATTCTACTTTACTTATTACAGCTGCTTCCGGACTACTGGCACACCAGCATGGATCAGTGTGAAGTTTGCTGCCAATGATACTCCTGTGTATCGTGTTGGTATTACTAACGCAGCAGGTAAACCATCTTATGGGTCAGATTTTCAGAAAATGTACAATTTACCTTCACCAATCTTCTCAAATAACCCAAATTTCAGACGAAAAAAAGTTCAAAACACAGTTCTACCTAATCAAACCGATTGCTAGAATCAATGCAATGCCACATATACTCGAATTTACCAAGTATTGGCCAAATTGCAGCCTAATTTAGCAGAATTTCCTAAATGTACAGCTGCCAATTGTACATTTTCTGAAAATCTGACCCATATTCAGTTAGGTCCAGACACCCACATTCCTCGATTCCACATCCAGCGATAAGCTAAACCGCAAGGCTAAGACTAAGGCTAAAGTGTTAATGACTCCCTGAAAGTTAGGTGACCACAACTGCCTTCTGAACCTGACTGTATTCGCTGAGCAAGTTTATTTGTAATGTCTTCATGATTCTACTGATTAAAACATTAAAGGCTCTGTTTTCTTAAAAGTTGCTGAGTATAACAATGTCATAGGCCTACTCAGAAGAAGAAGAAAAAAAATCCAAGACAATGTGTGGGGAAAAGTTCTCAGTGAAATGGAGGGTGATGAAGGTTAAACTTTGTCTGTTATTTGTAACCCTACCTGGTAGTCGATGGTGGTAGTGGTAGAGTGATAGAAAAATTGAAAACCAAAAAAAAATAAAAAGTTCAAAGGGATGCAGTCAACTTGTGATTAGAATTGTAAGAGCCTCGATGGCAGGTCATACTGAATAAAACCTTTAAAAAAAAAGAAGAAAAAAAGGCTCCGTTTTCTTGGCTAATTTTGTTCCGACCCATGTATGAAGGCTACATACATGTCTGACTTGGTACCCGATCATTGTTCATGCTTTGTCCACACATTTATTTCTCTTAGTTGCAGGTCATGAGACAGAATTTAGAGTATACATGTCATGCTGTACTGCTAACTATTCCCAAGCTGTTGAAGACGAATTTACGGTCACCCATCGCTGCCTGGACAGTTTGACGGTACCTGCTGGAACACGTAAACTGGAGTTCTGTAACCGTGTTCACAGGGCGCAGTACGTCATGGTGGTTAGCCTCAACAGTCTGCCGATTTTCATTTGTGAAATTGAAGTCTTTAAACATAGATCTAAATGTGAGTATGACAGAGTGTATTTCTTTGTTCAACGTATTATAGAATCCATAATATGTGATATGTGTTTCACAAGTCGCATAATTGATTTTTCTCAAAGTGATTTATGGTGGATGTTTATTTAGATAAATGTGTTTATAAATATGTGATACCTTCCCGACCCCTGAATCAACTGACAGTTTACCCGTTGCTACCTACCCGGAAGTCCATGGCGACAGAAAGCCACCACGCAGATAGTGGGCGATTAGATCATGAGGTTGTGTTGGTGAGGCCGGTCTACTGGGCGATTAGAACCTGAAGTTGTAGGGGGGTCAGTTGTTTGCTTGCTTAGGGACAAGTTCCGCCTTGGTTTGTTCCAGGCAAGCAGACAACTGGAACTCCCTACAACTGAAGGATCTAATTGCTTTAGTCTTGCATTGTTGGGATCCTCCCTCACTTAGGAATCACCACAAAACAATAATTAAACTGGATAATGCAATGAACATCACGCAAAGGGTATTACTCCCTGCATAGAACTGACAACGGCCACCCCACTGTCACCACCAAAATGGACTGGGCTAAACCTGCAAGCCAGCCACAACCCCCGCTCACTGTTCAGCCGCGCGGAACGCACACATTATATATATATATATTGTATTTTTATTCTGAATTAAAATTACATCATTCCAGAATGGGATGCCTGCCTCTCAGATGAGGTCTTCCACGCGGATCCCTTGCTTATTTACCATTTGTTAAACATGATATGGTGATGCAAAATGAGTTACAGATGAAATACCTTAATACATGAATTGATAACCCGGCTCATGTCAAAATTTCATTAATTAATATTGACTATTGTTCATTTCAATTACCGACTTTATAGTTCATATAGAATGTCAATGTCTTGTCGGGTTTACTAGTATTACTGACGAGCAGTTTAGCATTAATATACTGAGCCTTTCCCCCCCATCTAAATATAACAACAACAGTATAACAGTATACAATGTTCGGTGCACAGCTTGCACAACTTGATATTCAATCAAATAAAATTAATAATGAATTATAGTTATAATTATAATTATAATTATAACCATAACTATAACTTGTAAATTATAAATTATTGATGTATCGATCTTAATATAAGGTCTTGCATGCCTTTTATAACAATGTTAGTTTACCTATTTGGTGATCCTACATTCTCTACTATCTATCTCAATTATTAATTGTTAATTACAATTTCTTCTTCTGCCGTGGATAGATACTCATCATTCTCAACTATATATATTGTTTTTAGATATTGCTTAAATTTACTTATAGTATCCATATTTTGTACTTCCGTCGAGAGACTGTTCCAAAGATTCGTTAATACATACACATACGATCTTTTGAATAGTTCATTCTTTGGCAAAGGCACAATTAATTTTTTACCACCTGATAAACTTCTAAGGTTAATTTTCCTTTTATCTAAGTTTTCATCAACCCTTGTTCTTTTGAAGGCAAGTTCCAACAGATGGCTATTCCTCCTCGTCGACAAGGATGGGAGGTTTAGCGTTTTATGGATTTCCTTCGTGTTAGACAATTTCGGGAGCTTTAATATGATTTTAAGAGCCGAATTTTGTATGGTTTGCAGTTTTTGTAATTGTGCTTGCGATGAAGAACCGTAGAACAAGTCTCCATAGTCTAGAATAGGGAGGATCATTGTTTTATACAATAACAGGAGTGTGTGCCTGTCGCACACATTAAAAAGTTTAGATAAAGCTTGTAACTTTGACTTTACTGTGTACAATTTCTTACGTAGAAACACCTTAAAATCAACCCGCTCATCAATTTCCATCCCAAGGAACTTATACTCAGCTACATTCTCTAGATTTTGACCCTCTATTTGATAGTTAACTATATTCTTTATATCTTTCTTCGATCTTATGGTTAAACTCTTGCATTTTTTTATATTCAACGAAATCTTATTTATGGCACACCATTGTACAATATTGTTTAAATCAGTTTGCAAATCATCATTTTTACCACTCCCTAACATTCTTTCTTTATACAATACAGTGTCATCTGCAAACAATTGAATATAACTCTTCTGTACCACTTTATATAGATCGTTGATATAGACAATAAACAACAGCGGCCCCAAACTAGTGCCTTGAGGCACTCCACATATTACCGGCTTTAGGGAGGACAAATTATTCCCTTGATTATTATTAATCAAATTAAATTATTACTTGACACACACACACACAACAAACGCCCAGATCCCAAAAATTCGAGACTAATGGGTCAGTAGACCCGGCTGAAGCAACACAACCGAATGATCTAATGGCTTTGGTCGCCATTTGTTGGCTGTCATCAACAACAAATCATAAATGATTTCGAAGCAAAATGAACCGGTGGAAAGCCATGAACTTGCAGTATTGAGCAGTAAATATTGCTTTTTATTGTCTGGTCTGTAAGCCTTCAACTGCCCCCGCACATCGTTGG
Organism: Sthenelais limicola; assembly: GCA_942159475.1. Lineage (NCBI taxonomy): Eukaryota > Metazoa > Annelida > Polychaeta > Phyllodocida > Sigalionidae > Sthenelais > Sthenelais limicola. Next base: position 96,128,091 of record OW804099.1, read on the forward strand.
TTCCACCAACTCGTTAGTTAACCTATATTTACACCTCCTCACATAAAATACCGACATGCAGCTGTTTAGATTAATAATTAGATACATAATTTCTAACTGAACACAACTTGTGTTTTGACAGATGACGGGATGTATGGAGCGGTAGTGAAACATGGCTACATGGTTAGGTACGGAGAATGCTGTGAATCGCCAGGAACTTTACAACCGTACGAAAAGTGGACAGAATGCTTATTGAACTGTCATACCGACAGCACATGCATAGGGTATCTCTACAGTGCTGAGAAGAATAAGACAAATGTAAAATGCCATTTCCTGACATCTACTTCAGACTTATGCACATATTACAAACCAAGTGGTGTTAATGCGACTACTGCCACAGGACATCACATAATTGCTACAAAAATTGGCAAGTATTTGCAATTTATTATACACATGATCAGTTAGAAAGGTGCAGTTAGGGGGATCTGAACTGCTCATGAGATCAGTTTGGGCTTCTATGGTTACATATGACTAAATGACGCAATCTGGTTGGCGCAGCATAGGCCTGATCTACAAACATGTACAAATGATGTTGTCATACCGCATAGCCTATAGGCCTACAAATTGCGTTGAATCAGCCTCCTTGAGCTAAACTTTAGGCTAAACAAATCTACTTTTTAATATCCAAATACAGTGTGTAATAAATAGCAAATGGCACTCTGTTTGGGTTCAAACTGATCTCGACACCATCAGAAAACAGGAACTCACCCCTTCGGGGTTCGTCCAATTTTCTGATGGGTCTCAATCAGTTTGAACTACATCGTGCCATTTGCTATAATAGTGTGTCTATTTACTGTTCATTATGGGATGCAGCTACATGTGAGGCCTGACTCAAATATATATATATTGGAGGCCTATATTGTATGAATGTACTATCTTTCATCCCAACGCTTTTTTGAAGACCACCGTTAAGCCATCTGTGATTTCATCATGAGATACTAAGATGTCTAGTAGAAGCCCACAAGTTTTTACCGACCTGAGAATCTCTTTATTTACCTTGCTCGCTACAATGTCCCCCATATTGACTTCAATCCCGAAGCGTTACGTCAGTGGCTTATTTTTGGTTAGGGGAGTCATGGAAAAAACTGCTCAACAGTTGAATGGCAAATTACGCAATTCACATTGTGTAAAGGAGGTGTTTAGAAGTGAGATATGTTCAATGAATAAATATAAATCATGTAAGTATTATTGCCACATAGAACATTAACAAAATTTACTCTTGCACCAGATCAAATTGTGCCTCTAAAAGAATACAACGGTATCCAATGGTCAAATTTCACCCTGTTCCAGGGTGTACAACCCCCAATCGTGATATAAGTAGCATTACTTTTCCAAAAGCCCCGTTCCCTGATAATATTATATGATACATAAATGATGATGACAATAAATATTATAACTTATATCTTGAGTGTGCACACATCAACTAGATTGAATGCATATATAAATATCCCTTTTGTGTTTCAGGTTATTGTCCCACTAATGGTAGTTTGTTACGAAACTATTATGGAACAGGCAAGACCCAGAGGTTTGCTTGTAGTGCAGGATATGCATATAACGAGACTGATCCTAATGATCAATATCGGCGATATGCCTGCTACCGGTCAGGCTGGTACCCAAGTGACATTGCACCAACATGCACTGGTGAGACCTGTCCTTTCTTAGTAAATATTTTCTACTTTTTGTTCCATTCTTATCCGACACCTCTAAAAATTATTAGGCCAAAACTTTAGAGGATTTTGCGTGGTTGTCTTTGCTACAGCGCTTATTTATATTTCGGGGATCAACTAAGCACCTTTTCTGCAGTGGCTTCATTTATTATCGCTCACAGGCAGCCATATTTGCTCGGCCGATTTGACTTCAAATTCTTGTATAAACATATAATAGCAGCAGATAAATTCAGCCCTATTAGACATAATATGAGTAAATTTGGTAAGATTGTGTTTGTTGTAATAGCTGAGTACATTGTGCATGCCTGTCTATGATTCAACTCTCATTTTACGAAAGATCAACTGCATAAAAATACTAAATTAAAAAATACAAGAATATAGAGAGATCAGATGTAGTTATTTATATATTTAACAGCTTCCTTCTAATCTATTTAGCAGCTTTGCCTTTTTATTATTGAAAGCAATCCTCTGCAAACTGGCAGTAGCTGATTTCCCAGGCTTTAATGACCTATCAGAAAGAACAAGTGATATCAAGATGCATTATGAGCCTAATGGTGCCAACTACACTGTTGTATGTGATGAGGGTTATGTGCAGCGAGACAATGACACAAACTTCTACAACTATTCTCTGACATATGATGAAATCTACAACATCACATGTCAAACTAATGGCTTGTTTGCACCTCTGGATCCTTGCAGACGTAAGCATTTGTAATAACTCTATTTTGTATTATTTTCTTTACTTGTTTGATACGGATAATCTAATAACTTTCTATGTAGCATCAGTCTGCTGAAGTCTGCTGCTTGATTTCATAATGTAAGAGCATCTCTCCACTACTTTATATAATCCATGAAGTCATCTAGCGATGATACACTACCTGAGAAGCCGATCCCAAATGGCTCTGGTATATTGGTCAGATTTCAAAAAAATGTACAATTCACCTTCACCAATCCTCTCAAATACCCCACATTTCAGACGACAATAAAGTTCAAAATGCAATTCAACCTAACAAAACAGATTGCCAGAATCAATGCAATGCCGAATATACTCAAATTTACCTAGTATTGACCAAATTGCAACCTAATTTAGCAAAATTTACCAAATGTGTACAGCTGCCAATTGTACATTTTCTGAATATCTGATCCATATATGACCTTTTGTACTACAGAGGAGATTCTTCTGGCCATATTAAAACTACTGAACTCAATTGGTTGACTGGCATCATGTTTTCATAAGTGGCAGGTCTTTGATAGGTCTTGGATCCCAAAGGCCTTACCTTATCATTGTTAACACAATATTTAATAGTTTGCGATAAGTCCAGAACAAGGGAGTGGCATGCAGAACTAACTTTAAAAACAAAATGAGCAACTTTGCCCCCAAGTAAGATCTGGTATGCTACCTCTGGAACTAAGAAGAGACATCAAAGTATTGTGTTTAGTACACAAAGAAACCACTTTTGTCGACAAAAACATGACATACATAACAAAGAAGGAAATCAATAGTGTAGTGTTAGTGTTGTATAGTGTTCAAATCAATCTTTTTCATGGAAACCATAATATTTTCTGGATTGTGTGTAGTAATTGTATTCATGCTTCATTCCAAAAATAAAACAGGGTTTAAGAATGGGAAAAGGAAGGAAAGCTTTATGCTGGGAAAAATTGTATCACATTATCACTATTGTTCTAGCAGTAAAAACATTTTAAACCTTAGTACATGTATGTAAGTTTACAATTACTTTCAGCAAAACCCTGCTACTACCCCACTCCTGCAAATACGACCACATCAATTGGTCTGGACATTGGTGCGGACATAGCCACAGGTGTGGACATAGAAGCTTTCTACACCGATACAGTTGATGTCTGGTGTACACCAGGGCATAAGATCACTGGTTATGAGGATGACGTCACAGGTTACACAGCTTACTGTCAGAGTAATGGTACCTTCAATCAAACAGATGATTGTTTCCGTAAGTCAAGTTCGTCCTGCCTTAGAACCCCGCTACTGCCCCCGCTACTGCCCCCGCTACTCCTCCCGCTACTGCCCCCGCTACTGAAGGGTTAGCTCTGTTAACAAAATTTGATCTTCCCAGGCTACCTATAGTATGTTGTTATTCCATTAATACTGATTTACTTGAAAAAATCCATACAATAAGGCTTTGTGAGTGATATTTTTGGAAAGCCGTAGAACCTTCTTAAAGTGACCTTTGGAAATATGGATGCCAATATAGGGTACTTAAAATTCAGTTCTCCAATATGGATTCTGTGTGTGTGACAAAACTAAACTAGCAGTATAGCTAAAGCAAATTACTATCCTCAATGCATAACAATAGTCAAAGGGGGCTCTGTACAGATCTTATGGTGAGTTAGAATTTCAGGTGTAGGAAATAACGATGTCCTAAAAATACAGGGTGATTTTTCATCTTTAACTGGTTGATCAAATTATATTGTAGCAAAAGAATGCTCAACTCCTGGACCTCTAAATACAAACTGGGCTGCCATGAACATGACCGGATTGTACAGGGATGTAGTGACAGTGGAATGTGACACGGGGTATGTCATAGAGAACACTCCTGTCAGAGAGAAGACTCCTGTACGAGAGAAGACTCCTGTTACAGAGAACACTCCTGACATCACCTCCTATAATACAACATGCCAAGCTAATGACACATGGTCAATAACTGCCAACTGTGAGAGTAAGTGCTAGTATTTGTGATATGTTATAGGAAAATGAGTCACAAGTTGCAAAATTTATATTTTTCAAAGTGTTTCATTCACAAGATGTCTTTGTCGGGATCTTTTAATTTTTGAGGTGGTTAATGATGTTCGTAGCATTAATACATTTAGTAAATGTCCACCCAGAAATATTTCTAACTTTTTTTTCAAAAATAAAAATATCAAACTTTAAATAAAGAAGTACTTACTAGATGTCCTACTGCTTACTATCATTGGAACCAGCTTGAACTCACCTGTTCAAATATGTTGATATTTTTCAAAATCTATTTTTAGGACTTGTGACTCATTTCCCTCTAACACACCACATTTATAATAAGTCATGTTCTTCAATACTTTCATCACAATTCGAACACCCATTTGTCACAGTGTATGTCATGACGAAAAAATACTATAAATTATATCATGGTTCTCTGACTGGATGAGAGAAAGTATGTCTGATCAGCCCTAAATATTAAAACTAATTTCTTACATTTCTTATATTTCAGGAATCAAGTGCAATTCTTCAAAACCTTTTAACACTGATGTTGAGGGGGATGGTGTTATAGCTGACAAAGATGGAGTCTATGATGAAGGGGATGCTGCTACAGCTGACCAAGGCTTTGTTGAGGGGGATGCTGCTATGAAGAGAGAAGCTGCTAGAGCTGACCTGGATAGAGGCTATGTTGAAGGGGATGGTGCTATAGCTGACCTGGATGGAGTCTATGAGGATACTATAACCGTGCATTGCATCATGGGCCATGTTGTGGAGGGAACATGGAGAAACTTCACGTATGAGTCGGAGTGCAATTCAATTGGACAGTGGACTCGATTGGATACATGCGAACGTAAAATTATATGATTATTTGTCTCTTATAGCGGAACTCCACTAGACAACTTTACAAGATCTGTTTATTAGACTGTTCTGGTTTAGCACTGCATTGAATTGCAGGACAGTGTATTGAATATATTTTTGCATTGTTAAGGTCATCCTATAGAGTAAATTCTGTTATTTTACTGGTAATTGTTCACACAGAAATATTACAAACTTTTTTTTCAAAAATAAAAATACCAAACTTAAAATATAGTAATACTTATAAGATGTCCTAATGTTTACTATCATTGGAATCGGGTTGATCTCATCTTTTCAAATAGGATGATATCTCAAAATCACATAAAACAGTAAAATATAATATTCAACTGCTCTTTGTAAATGACATCCATTTAAGTTAATTCAACCATATAAATTCAGTAAAGTTACTGAAGCAATGTCTGTTTAAGGTGATGCTAAATTTTGTCTCTGAATTGCAGGTATTTCATGCAATATTACTGCACCAGAACATATTGAAGGAACATCAGTAGATGGGGTGTATGAAGATGAAGTGACCCTGGTCTGCATTGAAGGATACAGAAGTTTCTACAGTGAAGTAGAGTATTCATACAATACAACATGCACTGCCAATGGAACTTGGTCACCATTTGAAGATTGTAAAAGTGAGTTTCCTATTTACTGCTTTGGTATAATACATTTCTGATGAAACATATCCATGTTTGGTATAGTCTGTCCGAAAAGTAGTTGACACAGGACACAGGAGAAAAGTGGGGGACTTTTGACTTCAAACCTTTGTCCCCTTAGTCGTCGTTTGCAATCGACCATGGCCAAATTTACAGCTGTATTGTATAGCGCTGTCTCTGTTCCATGTGCAGCAGCTGTTGTTTTGCTTAGAAGGAAGGCAGAGCTGGTTACACTGGCTCTGTTTCCCCATGGTTGATTGCAAAGAGCGACTTGCTGGGCAAAGGGTTGACAGGTCCTTGTCATAAATACAAGTAAAAAAGCTCCACTTTTCCCTCTTCTTAAAGGGACGGAGGAATCCCGTGTCAACTACTTTTCAGACAGACTATAAGTAGCACACAGTAAGATGGTATAACATAGAAGTTACGAGTCAATTCAATTCAATTTAATTCAAGAATTCTTTATTGCTGATGTTAAATTACATCTCTGACTGTTATGTCGGCTCTTCCGATGATTGCCTTCTTTTTAAGAACTTCAAGTTGAGTTGCAAAATGAACTAACAGACTAACAATAAAAACTAACTTGGGTACATGGAGAGGACGATATGATTAGACAACAGGGAGAGTTTGGTGTAGATGCTAACAAATGACTGAGTGATTTGATTTGAAAAATATTTTTATTCAGGACTAAGGACATTACATCACTGATGCTATTCTCAGAATTGCCTGATGTTACAATAATTAATACAATACTTTAGAACATACTCTGCGAGATGACAATGCAGAAGTTAATATTTATATTTATCTAAATAATATACCATTTAAAGGAATATAGTTAATTAATTAATGACAATGTTTCACAGACATGATAAGACAGGCCTTCAAATTTCCATTTGCCGGCAGACATAATATCAAAGCGAACAATAGTACTGCAGGTTGAACCTAGGCAGTGATAGCATGACAAGAATGAAAACATTTGTTAAAACATAAATATAGCGTCGTGCTCTATCAGAAGCCGTTGGGTATTATTTATTTATGTCAGTATCTATGCAGTATTTGACTTAGTGACAGAAGTACAGCCATTTGGGGCAATTTTATTTTCATGTATGGTTAACAATATATAAATAAGGTACTGGCTGTCTTCAGTCATTATTCTCTGAAATAATTGGATTAGTTTAACTTTATTGCTCTTTTTTTTATATTTGCAAATCCAGAAATACGATGTTCATATCAAGGTCTTGTGAATGTCACCAACTCCACACTAGATGGCTTCTACCAGGACAAGGTCAATGTGACCTGTATCACTGGGCATGTGACCACGCTAAATGGGTCATCCATTATCACCGCTGATAACTATAGGGAACCAAACGTTGTGGGAGAATATGAGACCCAGTGTCAAAGTAACAGTAACTGGTCCCATATACTTGCCTGTAGGCGTAAGTAATTTATGATTATTTGTGATGTGTTTCAGCAAAATCAGTCACATTAGAAGGGCGGACCAGGAAGATCTGTTCGCAGAGGCCCTTGTCCATTTTTGTGTAACTGTACTGATCAACTTGAATAAAAATCATTATATATTATTTTATTCCATGATTTGGCCGTGATTTAAAAATTTCATTAAGCATTTCGGTCTGGAGAATTATTTAGGGGTTGAATAGGGAAAAGATGAAATCAATATGGAACAATAACATATTTCACTATTATATATGTCTGGTCAGACTAAAGTATTGACTTTTTTTTTCTTTTTTTCTTTTCTTTTTACTTAAGTATTGACTTTATTGCAGCAACCTTTTGCAAGGAACCGCCATTTGGCAACACCACAATGCAGCTTGTCCCAGTGGGTGAATACACCAACACCAAGGACTACACGTGTACACAGCCTGGTTACTGGACCACACTGGGCAGGGTCAGGGAGTACACCGCAACCTGTGGACCAGATGGAGACTGGATTGTCAATAACTGCATAAGTAAATAACTATTGTTCATAAATTGAATTTCTTGCTGGCTTGTGGTCCTGGGTAAGACCATAAAGTGCCTTTTTGTCTCTTCTTCTGTGTCTCTCTCTCCCTTCTTCTCTATCTCTATTTCCTGGGTATGATCATAAACTGCCTCCCACTCAGCTCTCCCGCCCTTGATATAACCATATTAAATGTGTTGATAAGGGCGTAAAGCAACCAATCTCAATCACTCACTCTTGCTGGCTTTGGACCCAGGGCCATGATAGTGGTATGTAAATTTATAAATTTATAAAAAAAAAAAAAAAAAAAGGTTTTATTCAACATGACCTGCCTTGACTGCGTTCCTTTGATTTTTTTTGATTTTTTTAATTTGATTTTTTAAAGTGATTAAAATCACTCTACCACCGTCAACTACCTGTGCTGAGTCATCTCTCTAAGGTAGGGTTACAAATAACAGACAAATTTTAACATTCATCACCCTCCATTTCCCTGAGAACTTTCCCCAACACATTTTTTTATATTTTTCTTCTTCCATGTATGACATTGTTATACTCCGCAACTCTTACATTAATTTTCATTTCATTAACAAAGGGCTCTGAATATAATTTTATTATTCTGGGAAATCCTCTTTTTGCAGCTATTATTATCCAATTGATCATGTTTTTCAATCTTAATTGATTCCCCAGCAAAATTGTCCAGTGGACAATTATTACACAATTGTAAATATTTAATAGTTGTGAATTCGGGTTAAACAATTTTAGTCGTGGTTCTTAATTATCTTAATGATTATGCAACACCTGTATATTTGTGATGTGTTACAGGGAAATGAGTCATAAGTAACAAAAATATGGATTTTGAGATCTCATCATATTTGAAAAGATGGGATCAAGCCGATTCCAATGATAGTAAACATGATGGACATCTATGAAGTGTTTATATATTTTATGTTTATGAAAAGAAGTTTTTCTGGGTCAACATTTATTAGTAAAGTAGCTAAATATATTCTATAATATGACCTTCAAAATGCATGAATATATTTGATACACAGTCCTGAAATTTGGGACATGTATTCATACGACTTGAAGCACTAAACCCCCCAATAATCAGAACATTCCAATAAAGAGTTCTTGTGAATAAATCACTTTGGAACATAATCTTTGAGACATGTGACTCATTTTCCAGTGTTAGATTCACCAACAATGGTAACATTCCTACAATGATACCTTGTAAATAAATCACTTTGAAAAATATCAATTTTGCGACTTGTGACTCATTCCCTGTAACAGATCATAATTATGTGGTCCGTTTTAGGAAAATTAGTCATAAATCGCAAAATATGGATTTTGAGACATCACCATATTTGAAAAGAGGAGATCAAGCCGATTCCAATGATAGTAAACTTTAGGACACCTTATAAGTATTTCTATATTTTAAGTTTGATATTTTTATTTTTGAAAAAAAAAAGTTTACAATATTCCTGGGGGCAATAACCAGTAAAGTAACTTAAATATATTCCATATGAAGACCTTTAAAATGAAACGATATATTACCTACATTGTTCTGAAATTTGAGACATAGATTGATATAACCATCAGTGATAAACACTCCAAAGATCAGAACATTCCAATAAAGTAATCTTATAAAATAAACACTTTGAAAAATATCAATTTTGCGACTTGTGACTCATTCCACTGTAACATATCACATTTTAGTGGTGGAGTGCCCACCATTCACCTGGCCAAAAGCTGATGTATTGGAGCCTTCTAATGGAGTCTTCATGGACAACAAGTATGTCAAGTGTCACTACAACCACCTCACAGTAGATGGGCAGACATCATTCTTTGCTGAATGCGCAAATGACGGAAATTGGACAAGGTTGGAAGAGTGTAACTGTGAGTAGATCTTAATAGAATTCTGAGAAGATATTGAATAGGGAAATAGAGTGCTTATGTGGACGAATCAAGTCCAATAATTTTTTCGATTATTGCAGGCGAGTTGCATTCTATATTTATTATATGGGCATAATACATGGTGCATAAAAGTGCATAAAAGTGGCCGACTTGGTGACGAAGTAGTTTGTGTACTATATGAATATTTTTATAGCACCCCACTTATAGCACCTCTCATATGGAATGCGCATAATTATAATAGATTTAGAAAATATATTTTAGATATATAGATATACACTGCCCTGGTTCGGCAAGTAAAACTACGGCGCAGCACGGGCAACATATGTTTCAAATGCGTAATTGGCCGCGCCATAGATTTACATTTGTACTGTAACTCAGGCCACCGTAGCCATGTGCGACAGTAGCTGCGCGCTCCATAATAGGGGGAGGTGTAATTCAGGATGCGTAACTCAGATTGACAGTATGAAAAAAAACTGTGAGACCAGACTGAGATTCGAGCTGTCAACCTCTGCTCTCTGGGCCAGTGTGCTAACCACTACACTACGGCCTGGCTGTGTGAGTTTGAGAGAGAGAAACAGAGACAGGAACAGAAAGAGAGAGAGAAGGAGGGGGCGAGGCAGACAGGTAGATTGCAATTGAAATAAAGTTAAAAAGTAGATGGCGGGAAAGGAGAGGAAGAACAGGGAATATTTTTTTCAGGAATATGATATATTGGTCAGGTCGCCTAGAAATGTACAATTGGCTCCAACATCCATCAATCCCATCTTTGATGTTGAATTACAAAAAATACACTTAACTCTTAATATTAGGGTCAGATTTTCTACGAATGTACAATTGCCGATTTGCAGACTTTGGTTGATTCTTTTGCTTATATTTCTGCGAATAATTGTAGGAATGAAAATATCTTTGCAGGGTTGTGTAGAAAACACTTGTAGCTTTCGGAAAATGTATAGTTTTATATGGTTGCATACATTATTTACTAAGCTGTGCGCTCTCAAAGCGCCAAAACATGGCAAAACAGGTGTTATTAACACTAGAGTGGGAGTAATTAGGCAGTATGGTACACTAGAGTGGGAGTAAAAGGCAGTTTGCCTTATTACTACTTATTACCAGACACTGCTATTTCGTTCATTAATGCTAAAATGAAATGTGTATTCATTTCCACACCTTCATGCTTTGTTATAGCTAGTGATATATATAGCCATAGGTTATGACAAAAGCTATACAAGCTTTCCCACATGGGTGCTAATCTACGGCGCTGCACTGTATATCTACCCAAAGTGAGGGGGGAATAAAACAAAGGCCAATTACACTTATTTTGAAGGTGCCCCGCCATAGTTTTACACTTTTTCAGGACAGTGTCTAGTAATAGTAAAGTACGGCTATGTATACATGGGTCGCATCGGCGACGTGATGCCAGTCCACTGTAGGCCCTATATCTTTTACTTCATATTCATAAACTGGGCAAAAACAACGTTCTGAGACTTTAATGTAACAAGAATTTGGCTATGACCAAGGAAAGAACGGTTTTCCCCCAATTCCGTTTCTATCATAGGGCCGAGGTCTAAAAAGGAGACCCACCGCCAACACACTCCACGCGGGAAAAAGCGTTGTCAAGGACTCAAGTTGTCATAGTGCGTTACTAACTTTGCGCAGATTAGAAGACGTCACTACGCACATTATTAAAATATATGTTTTGCAACTTGTGACTCATTTTCTGGTTATACATCACAAATTTGTAGATATAATAATATTTATTATACACACATTGCTCTGAAAACAACGTATCTAGAGTGATTTACGCATAGTGCGTATTTCACTAGTGATTTACGTGGGGTTGTCATGGCAACCAATTTGTTTTTTTACTAAGATTACCGGTAAAATTCATATTTATGACTCGATTTTTTCTATTTTCATGATTGAAAGCATGTATAATAAATCTGTTAACTAACTCGTTGGTTTCAGTTGCGTAGAAATATTACACTCGTTGCTATGCAACGCACATGTTGCTGAGCAACTTGTGCAATATTCACGCTCCTTCAACCAACTCATTAATTAAGCTGTATATGTATTCTTCCATTTATTGACAGTGAGGAAATGTGCTCCACTGTTCCTGACCCACTCCAATATAATCAACCATACAGTGGGTGCTGGGGAGGCAACCACAGCACAGTGTGACTATGGCTTTGCTACTGAGTCTAAATGGGAAACCTTTAAGATCAAATGTAACGTGCAACAACAGTGGAGGGGTGCCTACAACTGTACAAGTAATTATTTCATTCATTTTTTTATTTATTCAATAATTAATCTTTTATATCATTTTGAATAAAGAATTATAGAGAGAATTATCATTATATGTACAATTGTAATGGGGGATGTTTGCATGTGCCACTGCGCATGTCTATTACAGTGCATCCTGGGATCTCTGACATACAAAATGAAATCTGACATACAAATACTTGGCAACATGTAAACCACATGGATATTGACATTTAAGCACCAATAAATATTCCATGCAGAACACGGCATGTTTTCTATGGATTTTATACTGTACCATTAGACCCATATTTTCATGTGAATCAAGATTCAAAATGGCGGCTATGCAAATCCCCTATTAGTTTCAAATGATAATATGATTATATATGTATCTCATTATTTGGCAATGATGACTACTAGTTAAATAGTATCAAATAGGGGTACATTTACGAACTTAAATTGTATACTTTAGAATATTATAGAAGAAACCTCATCTATATATGATAAATCATTTCCTTTTCATACTCCAAGAAAATAATAAATGGGATGTATTTTCTATGCCTAGCTAATAATGTTTAATTTCAGGGAAGAAATGCAAAGCCCTGACAGTTTCGCATTCCGACACGGCCAATATTGTGAGAGAATATGGTAGTAAAGTGAACTGTACCTGTGACTATGGTTACCAGAACCAGCATAAAACAAGGAGCATGGAAGTCGAGTGTATGGGTGACGAGAACTGGACAGAGATCCAATGCAAAGGTAAGCTTATAGTGGTCGCCTCACACTGTACGCATCCAACTCGTTCCAACTAGTTGTGTTCCTTATGCTGTGGTTCCACTGGATCGCTTGTATATATGATGTGTTTCAGGAAAATGAGTCATAAGTCACAAAAAATAGATTTTAAGATACCATTATATTTGAAAAGAGGAGATCAAGCTGATTCTAATGGTAGTAAACAGTCTAATAATCTCATAAGTATTTCTAGATTTTAAGTTTGATATTTTCGTTTTTGAAAAAAAAAGTCTCCAATATTTCCGAGGGTCAATAAACAGTAAAGTAACTAAATGTAGTCCATATGAGGACCTTTAAAACGAAAGGTATATTACATAGATTGTCCTGAAATTTGATACATCGATTGATATAGCTATAAGTGATAAACTCTGCAAGAATCGGAACATTCGAATAATGTGATCTTGTGAAAAAAAATCTTTGAAAAATATCAATTTTGCGACTTATGACTCATTTTCCTGAAACACATCACATTTTCATTTGATTATTATGTGTGCTCATGGCTTGCTCTTGCGTGGCTTATTCATTGTGCGCACTTCATTTGCTCTTTGTCCGTTTTTATTATTAGCGCAATACAAGCACAGGGCGATTCTACTGGTTCACTTGTTTTCTATTGGACCGCTTCTTTAACAGGCAGAAAGTCTGCCTTTGTTGTGCTCAAATCAAACACAATGGATATTAGCGCCAATGTTATGTCCAAAAGAAGCGCAAATAGCAGTTTTTAAGAGCATATAGAAAGCGCAATAACTGATTCTATTGCACCGCTCTGGTTTTGCTCTAAATTCGCTTGTTAGGCACTCTGGGAAATAAAAAGAGCAGACCATGAGCGTACCAAAAGAGCGAGCCAGTGGAATCGCAGCCTTAAAGTCCAATTCCATTGGTTCGCTTATATATGTGCTCATGGCTCGCTCTTGCTGCGCTTGTTTATATTGTGTCTTTCATTCGCTCTTTGTCGGCTTGTATTATTAGCGCAAGACAAGCGCAGAGTGATTCTACTGGTTTGCTTGTTTCCTTATGGAATCAATGGTAAATCACTTTGTCCGCTCTCATTGTGCTCTTGGACCGTTATTCAAACAGGCATAAAAAGCATCATGTAGTTGCACTCATATCAAACACAACTGATATGAGTGCAACGTCCTGCGCTCTTCTAAAGAAGCGCAAATTTATAGACACTTATTAGAGCGTATATACAGACAGCGCAGTAACCGATTCCATTAGACCGCTCTGGTTTCGCTCTATCTTTGCTTGTTATGCACTCAAGATAATGAAAAAGAGCGGACCATGAGCAGACCTAAAGAGCGAGCCAGTGGAATCGCAGCCTTAGAGTGTGCATTCCATAACTATATCACAACTACTACATTAAAATGATATATTTACCTTCCGTGGCTTTTGCCAACACTTGTTTATTTTGGTCTGCCATCAGTATCCATCCCAAACGCTTTATGAAAGACACAATCTCATTGGATAAAGCAACCATTTCAGAATGAGACTCTTAGCCCCCTTTCTTGACAGCACAGACTGGAGAACGTTTTAAATTGACCATGTACATCATTGGCATCTCTTCAGTTATATTATTCGATATTTTAAACTTGTTCCCAACATTTTTTGTGATTTCTATGTACGTTCCAATGCATTGGGAATATTGTCATCGTTTTTTACATTACACATCTTTTTGTCTCTTTTTCTCTTGTCTCTCTCCCTTCTTCTCTATTTCTCTAAGTTGATAGTTATATAAAGAAATAATCTAAATAATACACCAAGTAAAAAAGAATGATATAATGTATCTGTCTCCTGAATAAAATATTTTCAAAATAAAGAAAAGAAAGATATTTCTTCCGTCCCTTTGCTGCTCATATCATTAATATTGTACCACTTAGTGTGAAGGGTAATGTTTTGTGTGTATACCTGCTTAGTCATTATATAAAAAGTGTAAGAAACAAAGAAAGAAAATACGAAAAAAAACTATAAGATGATAAGGGACACGGTTAAATCATGTTGTTAGAAGTGTACAAGCCAAGACGGCAGGATAGAAACTGAATAAAACCTTTAAAAAAAGATATATTGTACCATTTCAGCTACTGATCACTTGGGTCAGATTTTCAGAAAATGTACAATTGGCAGCTGTACACATTTAGTAAGTTCTGCTAAATTTGGCTGCAATTTGGTCAATTTTAGGTAAATTCGAGTATATTTGGCATTGCATTGATTCTAGCAATCTCTTTGGTTAGGCTGAACTGTCTTTTGAACTTTATTTTCGTCTGAAATGTTGGGTTATTTGAGAAGATTGGCGAAGTTGAATTGTACATTTTCTGAAAATCTGACCCACTTGTTATTGATTTTAGCGGTTGCCTGTAGTGCCCGTGGACCTCACAACACCAGGAAGGGGTGGGTCAACTCTACCTACCCTAATTCAGCTCTTGTTGTGTGTAAGATAGGATACCGTCTACCAACTGGTAGCAATAATTATATGACAAATTGTGGTGGGGATGGCCAATGGAGCAGGTTAGATGGATGTCAGGGTAAGTAATTCTCATACTTCTTTAATAGTGAAGCTAACACCATGTTCTTAATGAGCTAGAGTGGCAGAGCTATTCACTTCTACATGTTTAAAATGTGGAGTAAATGTAAATGAATAACGTTTTAGGTTCAAGATTCTTAGCACTATATTACTACTATTATTACTAATTTGTGCTATTCTTGCACTTTTTGATTCAATTTTCCAGTGGTAAAATGCCCAGGTATCAGTGGAGATGATAATGGTTGGAAGGAGAACGTGCCTACAAGTAATTACAATACCTTGGTACAGGTCCAATGCAAGGAGGGATACCAGGCTCCTCATGTAAAGAAGCAAGTGTCCATGTTTTGTGATCAATTTGGAAATTGGAATAAAACTAAATGCACACGTAAGTCAGTCACGATAGTGAATCTTTTAACTTCGATTAATTTTGGGATGTTTGAGAAGTTTACAGGCCAGGGATATTAGGGAGGTTCTTCACCCAAACCTATCCCAATTACGTATCCGTGGCCATATCTTTTTTGTGAAGTATGTTGCATTGTTATGCATAAAATAATTGTGAGATGAAACATTTGTTTGATATGTTACGTTTTTCCTGCCATGGTTTGCTGAACCCTTTTTGGATGTTTGTATATCAGAGATATGGATAAAGTAGTCTGGCCACTGTCAACAATAAATCGTTGGCGATGAGGTAGTCGATAAGATTTTTGTGAAATTTATTGCATTATCTTTGCATCGACTTGTCATCGCTATGCCTTTGGCAATAGCCAGCGATGACTGGCGATGAGTGGGCAATGAAAAATTGCATCGGTAAGGGTAGCGATGAACATCAAACATGTTTGATATTTCCCGCCGATGTAATTTTGCATCGGTGCATTGTCAATGGAGGTAACGGCCGTGGCGAAGTGTTGCCGATGCTTTGGCGATGTCTAGTCAATGAGATTCCATATGTAAAAGCATGAAAATGAATTACATAGTTGCCGAACTTTTTTCTATAGTCGATGCCAAGACGATGCAGCCGCCGATAACCCTCCTCATTGATATACATCGCCAGCAATTACATCGTCTTTGCATCGACACTATTTTGTCAACAGTGGCCAGACCGCTTAAGTTTACGTTTAAGTATAGATTAGACTTGCTGAACCTCCCTACTCACAAAACCTTTTGTTAACAAGAAATTTTGGCTGTGACCAAGGAGAAAACGGTTTCCCCCAACTAATTCCTCGGCCGTCCAGCGCGGGAAAAAGCGTCGTCAAGTAGGTCTGCAGTGCGCGTTGCTAACAACGTAACGTTGTGTAAATTAGAACACGTCACGACAACCTGTACAATATTGCGTCCTGTACGGTAGGCCTATATTTACAAAAGGATATCTGCATCTGGCAGTGCAGTTTCCCTCATATCTTCCTCAAATGTTGATAAAATTGGATAAATAGGGGTAGAAAAGCATGCCCTTTCTGAATTTTAACATCTTGGCAATGTATTTTGATTAGAAATAGCATTTTTTATCATTTCGCCTGAGCGTAATTTCCCCGCGATGTGCCTGCCACAACCCAATAGGATCAGGTCGTCGGAAAATGTACAATCGTTGGCTCTACACATTTGGCAAATATATTGCTAATTTACTCTGAAAAATGACAAATACTAGCTATATCTGAGTATATTTGGTGTAACATTGATGGAACAAATCTGCTTGGTTATGTTAAACCATATTTTGAACCTGATTTCTTTCTCAAATCTGAGAGGAATGGTGCAGGCAAATTGTACATTTTCTTGCAACCTGACTCGATAATGTAGACCTAATTTGGCAATCTTTTTGTTTACTTAGGCCAACTGAAATGTTTCGCTTATATAAGCCTCATTTATAAACTGACCTTGATTTAAAGACATATATAGGGGTAGAAAAGCATGCTCTTTCTGAATTTCATGTTTTGAGCAATTTATTTCGCGTAGAAATAGCGATTTTCATCAATTTGCGGGAGCGTAAAATCGCCGCGATGTGTACGCGAATGCGTCTGAAATTCAGGTGGGAACAGGCGGAGTCGGGTTTCCCTTATAAGGGGGCAATGCGGACGCCCAAAGAACAGGCGGCAAGAACTGGGTATCGTTGTACTAATATAAGATGATCTTACTGTAAGATCGTCTTACATTTAAGATGGTTGCCACAATATAAGATGATCTTAAATTCTGTTGTACTAAAGTGATCTTAGGGAATCTCATATGTAAGTCGACTTACAGTTACACTATCCTAAGACAATCTTACAACATTTAAGACATTGCGGGGGAGAATATTTCAGGTGACACCTCTTACTGACCTTCACCTTGGCTAAATTATTGTCTGCCTCGCCACCTGAAAAAAATGATTGATGGCGAATTTTGCATAACTGAGACCATACATGTGTATACATTTATGCAAGTCTGCCTTAGGCTCCATCTCGAATGAATTCCTACATGTTCCTAGGCCATCACCTTATCTAAGCCGCTGCTAAGACACCTATGAAGCTGTCTTAGAATTCTTACGTCGTCTTACCCTATCTTAGCTTATTTTACCATTAGTACAACACTCCCATCTTACGTAAGACGATCTTACGATTTCTGAGCTTAAATTCCTGTCTTACAACGTTAGTACAACGGCACCCTGGAACCTATATAAGGTTTCCCAGTACAAGCGCCTTCGGCGCTCGTACCGCCTTCGGCGGGGGAAACCTTAAAAAACTCATTGCATCATAGTAGTTAATTGTTGTTCTCTTAATGAACCCAACAATTTAGATTGGTACTCTCCTCTGTCCATTCTGGGGATTTATTCCACCCTCGCTGCGTTGTCCCTATATCATTATCACTGCACACTCCATACTCATGAGGGAAAAATAATGTGTCAGCTATGTAAGGAAATCGCATGATTCAATCATCTGAAATTCTGAAAAAATGGGGGGAAATGCCTTTTTCTCATTGAAGCGGTTTGGCCACTGTCGACAAAATGGTGTGGATGCAAATTTGATGCGAAGACGATGTAATTGCCGGCGATGCACGTCAATGAGGAGGGTTGATGAGGTGGTGGCATCGACAAGGAAAAAAAGATCAGCAACTATAGAATTAATTTCCTTGCTTTTACATATTCAATCTCATCGACTAGACATTGCCAATGCATCGCCACATCCGTTAGCTTCATTGACGATGCACGATCCAAAATCACATCACCGGGAAGTATCAAACATGTTTGATGTTCATCGCTACCCTTACTGATACAATTTTCATATCGCCCACTCATCGCCAAGTTGATGCAAAGATGATGGAATAGACCTCACAAAAATCTTTTCGACTACCTTATCGCCAATAATTTTGTTGACAGTGGCCGAACTGCTTAACTCCTATAGTGAATGGTAGTAAATTTCCATGGTCCCTGAAATAAAAACTAATTCTATGGCATATGGTGTTTATTGGCTTTTTGGGTCCCCCAAGCATGCATGTTTTTTCTAAATCCAAAGCTTAAAAAAAAATCCATGATTCCTTCTTTTTTGATTGAACACTTGCATAAATTTATCTTTAAATTGTTTTTTCTCCTTAATTCTCATACTCATTACCCAGTTTTGCCTCACTACAATATATCATGCAGGAGTTAAATGTGCCAAGTTCTATGGTTACAATATATCTCCAAATGGGTTTGGAGGCCGGTTTGGGGATGTGGTGAATGTGACTTGTCTGCGGGCCCACCAGGGGGAGCACAATGGGACTTCCTATGTGACAACATGCACTAAGAACAGCTCCTGGACTCAACACATCAGTTGTTGGGGTAAGTCTGTTGTTATAGTTTATGACAGGTTAATTAAACAACGGTGTTTTCTCTCTGATGTTGAGGTGTGGAAGAAGGAATGGCCATTAGTTACTGTTAACACCCTCATAAAAGATCAGCTGAGTCATGGCATGGCTCTGCCCCCTCAACCAAATTGGGATGATAGTTCTTCCTGTCTTAGCAGTAATAGGATATGAGGTCTCGCATCCCGTTCCGGTCTACCGACAGAGGCGATGGTGGATGACATTTAATGGTCAATACATATGGTCTTCCCTCGCTCCCCCCTTACCCTTTCCCCCTTTACTGTCAAGGAATAGGGCGGTAAACTATAGTTACTACTTTTTTTTCTCTTTTTTTAAACACATCTTTATTAATTTATTAAGTACTTGGTGAATGAGAATTATCACATATATGAAACTTTGACCAGTAAAATTTTCTAAAAATTTAATTTTATACTGTCTCTTTCTTCTCTCTCTGATCTCCAGGTCTTCTTTCTATCCTCACATTCCTTGTACTCTTCCTTCTTGTGTCTGTTCTAAGTTCTTTTCTTCTATTATTTACACATGTATCTTCTCTCCATCTTTGTTATCTTGTCTTGTATCTGCTCATATCTCCCTCTATCTTCTCATATTTCCCTTTCTCTGTTGGACTTCTCTTCCTCATATGTGACTGTATAGTTTGGCGCCTGATTCCTTAACAGTAAGGGGGGAAGGGGTGGGCGGGGGAAAGACCAGATGTATTGACCATTAAATGTCATCCACCATCGCCTCTGTCGGTAGACCAGAACGGAATGCGAGACCTGATATCCTATTACACTGTCCTCGTTGGGCAAGTAAAATTACAGCGCAGATCTGGCAACACATGTTTCAAATGTGTAATTGACCCCGCCGTAAATCTACACTTGTCCTGTAAAGCCTGCCCTGTAACCGTGTGCACTGTAGCCGCGCGCACCGTAGCTAGGGGAGGTGTAATTCGCGGAACTGTAACTCAGATCGGCAGATGACAACATAGAGCAAAAAAAGCTGACCATGCTTGGGTTTGATCTAAGAACCTTTGGGTTCCCAGGCGAGCATCCTAACCACTACACCACCGAAGCTGTTGTATATATAATAATAATATAAATATGTTAATATAACGCATATGAGTAATTCTCCCAAACGGGCAGCATTTGATTTCAGAAGGCCATTTTTTTTAGAAAAAATAACATTCGTTGAATCTGTACAATCTTTGGTGTACATATAGCAGGGTATATCAGCATAATGCATGTGAAGTTTGGGAAGGCTGGGGCCAATATTTCGATTCCTACACCTATGTTTCAGGTACCTATATTTTCCCTATTATTTTGCCTTATTGTGGTGATAAAAGGTTTTAGGCATGTTGTGGACTATTAACCTTTCTTTTTATCAAAATATACATACTTATACATTTTCCCTCAACTGAAAACTAAGTGCCATTTTATATTGATAGTTACTCTTGGGCTATTTGATTGTTTTAAAGCAAATACATGTCGTAACGGCGACACAGATATTCCAAAACAATATTTTCCAATTCCAAAACATATCTATTTGACTTTCCTAATTTTATATGATTATTGCCAATTATTTGTACCTCTATTTCCAATCGTTGGTAAAGTAGCTATAAAATATACTCTATAGGATAAGCTATTCGCCTACAACGAAATGTGTATTCATTTCCACACCTCCATGCTTTGTTATACCTAGGGATATATATAGCCATAGGTTAAGACAAAAGCTACACTAGCTTTCCCAGGTGGGCGCTAATCCTACGGCGCTGCACTGTATATCTACCAAACGTGAGGGTTGCCCAAAGTAAAGGCCAATTACGCTTATTTTTAAGGTGTTCCACCATAGTTCTACGCTTTTTCAGGACAGTGTACTGCTAAGACAGGAGGAACTATCATCCCAGGAGCTGACCAAAAAAATCCCAAACAAATTGTGTAAATATTGTATGAATCGTGGACATATAGTTCCATTGATGTGTGAACCAACAAGATCAAATGACAGTATTAATAATCTGCTAGCGTTGGTAAATGAATAATTATTTAACTTTAAAAATGCTTAAAATATAAATTTAAATGTACTTCATGCTTAGTGCTACCTAATGTATAATTTCCATGAGTCTGTAAGAATATATATATATATATATATAATACTTTTATTCAAGGTTCAATATACAGTTACATAAGGTTATCAAAAGTTAAAATATATAAGTAATCAGTAATCCAGGAATTGGGTTAGGACCTCTGCATCAATGCAGGTCTTCCAACGACCTCCCATATAATATCAATGTACCATCGAAACCAGCTCAATAAAATTTCTTATTAATATTAAAATTTCTTATTAAAAATTATGATTAACAGGAACCAATGGCCATTGCTTCTTCCACACCTCGTCATCAGAGAGAAAACACCGTTATAGTCATAAACTATAGTGGGTCCATTTCTGTTTGAGGCATATTTTGCCAGCTGCCAGCCTCCATGTTCGCTATCACAGTCACAGGTCAGTGGGTGGTCACTCATGCCCAGACCTGTGATTATCCTGGTTAATCAGGCCCAGAAACACTGACAACTGTAGAGGACGTGACAGTCTAGGCCCAAAGTTGAAAAAGTCCCTTCCAGTGAAGGGAAAGCCTCTCCATTAAAACCGCAAAATATCATTATATTCCCATTAAAACGCCTAGTTCTATGCAAAGATAATGATTAGCGAAGTAACCTGAGATACCATTCTTATCTGATCTGAGGGTTTGGACCTAGACTGGTGACTTAAGTGTGTGTCCAGGGAGTGGCGACTGCTAGTGGGCACCTTGCAAATGTAATTTAGATATGTTTAGGCCTTTATTGTGGGCACACAATAAAACATTATTATGTATATTTTTGTACAAAATCCATTTGATCCATGTGATTGTTACCTGCCTATTTTCAGCCCGGAACTGCAGTGCAATTACGATACCAAACACCAATGTTGACAGCATCCAAGGACAAGCAGGGGCTGTCATCCCAGCTTTTTGTAACCATGGTTACTCCATTGCTGCAGGATTAGTAGAACTTCCTTTAAAGTGTTCAGAGTTTGGTGAATGGGATGTACCCCAAGGCAGATGTACCTGTAAGTTTCTTTAGTAGACTAATTAGCTGACAACAATAGGAGATTTGCATGTGCCACTGCGCATGTCTGTTACAATGCACCCTGGGATGGATTCTGATGAAATCTGACATACAAACATTTAGCAACATTTTTATCGAAAATTGTAAGGGTGTTTTCACCAATACCACAGCTTGTATAAATGATCCATGAAAACCAAATGCATGATGGGAAAGATGGAGGCTTGTGTGATGGAAACATGTATAACACATGGATATTGGCATTAGAGCATTGATAAATATCCCATGCTGAACATGTCATGTTTTGTATAGATTTTACACTGTATCATTAGTCCCATAATTCCATGCGAATCAAGATTCAAAATGGCGGCTATGCAAATCCCCTATTAAAACATTATTTTAATAAGTAGAGGAATAACAAAAAGCGAGATGTGAAATGTGTTTGTACATAAATAATTTAAAAACAGCATTCATTGTTTTGATGCCTATATTCAAGCATGGTTTGATAATAATTGTGATATGTTACAGTGGAATGAGTCACAAGTCGCAAAATTGATATTTTTCAAAGTGTTTATTTTATAAGATTACTTTATTGGAATGTTCTGATTTTTGGAGTGTTTATCACTGATGGTTATATCAATCTATGTTTAAAATTTCAGGACAATGTAGGTAATATATCGTTTCATTTTAAAGGTCTTCATATGGAATATATTAAGGTTACTTTACTAGTTATTGCCCCAAGGAATATTGTAAACTTTTTTTTTCAAAAATAAAAATATCAAACTTAAAATATAGAAATACTTATTAGGTGTCCTAAAGTTTACTATCATTGGAATCGGGTTGATCTCCTCTTTTCACATTTTCCTAAAACGGACCACAATTTTTTTTAAATTACTCCCTTCTATGTCAACAGTGGTGGAATGCGAACCGTTTGTGGTGAAAGATGCCATACTGCCTCTTGATGCCACTATCAGAGGTGTGTATGGAAATGAAGTGGAGATCCTATGTGCAAAAGGCTATGTTTTATCTCCAAGCCTTGAATCAGGCAAGATCAGATGTCTAGCCACAAGCGAATGGACCTGGCGAGGCAGATGTGTTGGTAAGTAAAAGGTTTCATTGATGTTCCAACATATCTTACTCAGTAATTAACCATTATGAAGCTTTATTATATGCGTATTCCATATGAGAGGTGCAATAAGTGTGGTGCTATAAAAATATTCATATAGTATGCGTACTATAAAAATGTAGTTGTCTGAAATTAGCATGTAAACAAATGCCACAGGCATCTAGACAGAGTCGGCGTTGCTTGGACTATATCTGACACTTGTTTCATACTTTTTCAGTGATATCTGATGATATTTGATCAAGTTGTATGCCTATATAAAAAATATAGAATGAAACGACGGCAATAATTGAAAATTTATTGGACTTGATTCGTCCACATAGGCACTCTGCCTACAGCATTGTGCTTATGCGGACAAATCTCGTCCAATAAACTTTCGATTATTGCCGGCTCGTTCCATTCTCTCTATGTATTTGTTGTAATTTTCACTATTTTATTTTCACCCATTATTGCCGATTGTTATTATTTATTTAAGGGACACCTGGAAGACCTATTCGTAGAAGGCACATTCGGGAAAGCATAACAAAATTGTACAACTGAATAGAAATTGAATATATCATATATTGTAGGAAATGCATAATATAGAGAAAGACAATGTGTAAACGTCTATATAAAGCAAAACTCCAGCCATAAATGATGGTTGGTATGTTTTGTATCCCTTTTCCATATAATTCCATGCAAATCATGATTCAAAATGAGTCCCGGTCAGTAATACTTATCCACACAAACGTATTATTTTTGCCCCTTCCTGTTTCAAGGGACATGGTTTACTTTGATATTCATTATGTCTTATTGTGAGAAAGATGAAGAAAAATGAAGAAAATACAAAAAAAAAAACTACACAATAATAGGCTAAGGCAAGCAGGATAAGCCAAGACGGCAGGATAAGACTGAATGAAACCTTTTAATAATAAAACAGATTCAAAATGACGGCTATGCAAATCCCATGGGTCAAGTCTTCAGAAAATACACAATTCACCTTCACCAATCCCCTCAAATAATCCAGTTTTCAGACAAAAATCAGGTTCAAAATACAGTTCAACATAACCAGACATATTTATTGAATGAATACAATACAGAATACACTCAGATATACTCAGTATTCATCATTTCTCACTCTAATTTAGCCAAATTTGAGAGATGCGTAGAACTGTAGATTGTGCATTTTCTGACAATCTGACCCCCATATTCCAGCTGGGACTGCAATAATATGTGGTTATATAGTCAATGAAATTAAAATTGAAATTGATGTATATTGTATTTTGAAATGTATTTTGAAATGAGTAATATTTTATTGGTGTATTTTTTATCTTTCCGGAGATTTCTTGAAGCAGGAACGAAAGCCCTTAGTACCAATATGGTGTTAATCGCCCTGAGACATGGTGGATTTGTTGATATAATAAAGTCTGTTATTAAAAAAATTTCTGTTATAAAAAAAATAAAGATTCAAAATCTCTATGCAAATCCCCTATTGCAGCTGTGTACTGCAATAGACTGGTTCATGGAGAGTCAGTGACGTGCATTACGTCTATAGAAGCCACTGCCACCACCTATGGTACAGAGTATGAGTTTAACTGTGCACCAGGCTACTCCAGTATGGACATGACTGAGCCTGCCACAGTCACATGTCAGGAGGATAAAACATGGACAAGGATACCTACATGCAAATGTGAGTTTTTGAGTAATAATGAATGAATGAATGAATGAATGGACCTGAAGTCATTGGTGCTGTATAACAGCACACCTGTGCGATTACAAAAGCGGAAGGCACCCCTGAATGGCCCAATAGTAACTGATCAACAATGTAGTTCATGTATAGTAAGACAAGGCAGTACTGCTAGCTCAGATGGTAGGAGCCCCAGGCAAGTACTAGGTAGGATGTGGGTTCGAATCTCACCGGTTCTGTATAAGGGTCAGATCGTCCGAAAATGTACAATTGGCAGTTCTACACATTTAGTAAATTCTGCTGAATTGGGCTGAAAAATGTTAACTATTTAGTATATCTGAGTATAATTAGTATATATTGCCTTGTTTACAAATATCTGATTGGTCATGGTAACCAGAATTTTTAACTTGATTTTTGTGTTAGATTTTGGTTATTTGGAAGGATTGGAGAAGACGAATTGTACATTATCTGGTGATCTCACCCATATATTTATTTTCATTCATTATTAGGGTCAGATTTTCAGAAAATGTACAATTGGCAGCTGTACATATTTAATAACTTCTGCTAAATTCTTCTAAAAAATGATAGATTTTGGGGTATATCTGAGTATATTTGGTATCGCATTGGTTTAAAGTATCAGTTCTGTTATGTTAAACTGTATTTTGAAGCTCATTTTTGTCTTAAATGCGGGTTATTTGAGAGGATTGGTGAAGGCGATTTGTACATTTTCTGAAAATCTGACCCATATAGGAGCTTTACATTCAACAGTTACATTTAACTGTAAACGTCAAGGAGCCTTTTCAGTAATGCGTAAAGGTCTTCCAAGTACCCCTGATTAGACATACTATTATCTACAAATCTAATATGTATTCATGTGTTTCAGACAATGATTTAGCCATACTAGATACTAAATAATAAAATAATAATTACAGTTTTGGTGTTTTTCATTATAACTTTGAATAAAAATAATAATAGTTTAATGAAATACATTATTTACAGCAAACTGCCCTGCTTTATATCCTGGCCTACGCATCATAATCTCCAGTAACAGCACTACTATTGGCAGTGTGGTCAACTTCAACTGTGAGAAGGGCTACACACCAAAGGGACCCATTTCTACTACTTGTAATGAAAATAGTAAATGGTCTCGTGAGCAACCGAAATGTGAAAGTATGAAAAATGTTTTTTTATTTCCTCATGTATTGTTATGCACGAGAGTTGTTGAGTGAGCATAATATGTGATGTGTTTCAGGAAAATGAGTCACAAGTCGCAAAATTGCTATTTTTCAAAGTGTTTTATTCGCAAGATAAGTTTGTGGGAATGTTTTTATCTTTTGGGTGCTTAACGCTTCTCGTAGCATGAATATGTGTACCAAATTTCGAGACAATGTATCAAAAATATCCTTGCATTTAAAAGATAATCATATGGAGTACATTGAATTACTTTATTGGTAATTGCCCACCCAGAAATATTTCAAACTATTTTTCAAACATTTATACCATTAAAATGTCAAACTTAAAATATAGAGACACTTATTTGACGTCCTTCATGTTTCCTATCATTGGAGTCCGCTTGATCTCATTTTTTCAAATATGATGGTATCTCAAAATCCATTTCTGTCAACTTGTGACTCATTTCCCTGGAACAAATCACACATATCAAAATATGTCATTTCATTTTTTGTTATTTAAATGATAAATTTCCTGTGCGATTCTGACACGTTTTCTGCCTGTAGAGGAGCCAGTGAATGGTGTGCTCTCTCCATGGTCGGCCTGGTCCCCCTGCTCCACCACATGCAATGATAACTCACTCACAACAAGATCAAGAGTCTGTATTCCACCTACATCTGGAGGGCAACCTTGCAATGGTGAGTAATTAAATGTTGGGCTTATGGCTTAAAGCTGGGTTCCACTGGCCGGCTACTTCTCCCAGTACTGCTCCCGCTTCTTAGCTCTTCTTGATGAAGCTGGAGCAGAAGCGAGAGAGTAACGGGGATGGGTGCTATTGGGCCACGCTTCAAAGCCACGTTACTTCCCGCTTCTTTTGGAGCATTTTCAAAGCGTAGAGTGCTCTCACTTCTATCAAACAAGTTTGATTTGAAGCGGCTGCTACTTTGTAGCAGGAGGTAGCAGGAAGTAGCGGGAGCTGAAGCGGGGCACTGGCACCACTCTACGCTACTTCTCACGCTACTTGATACGTTCATTTCTATATGAAAATGAAATGTCATCTGCTTACATTTCTGAGTAGCGTTAGGAGTAGCGGTGGAAGTAGCAGGGCAATAGGACCTATTCCGGTATACCTTCAGTCGCTTGCTCCCGCTTCTAAAGAAGCGGGAGCAATAGGCTGACACAGAAACGGGAGGAGTAGCGGGAGGAGTAGCGGGCCAGTGGAACCCAGCCTTTATGGCTGTGTGATTGGCCTTTACCCATTCTCTCAAATAACCCAAGTTTAAGTAGAAAATCAGGTTTAAAATAAAGTTCAACATAACCAGACAGATTTATTGAATGAATACAATACAAAATATACTCAGATTACCTAGTATTTATCATTTTTCACTATAATTTAGCAGAATTTGATAGATGTGTAGAACTGTAGATTTTCTGAAAATCTGACCCGTATATTTCATCGACATTGCCTTATTCACATTATAGTTCTTGGTCATTATTGACCATTTACATTGAGATCAGTTTATGTACCAAAATCAAAAAGCAAAAAAATGTAGATACTCAGTACAATTTTGATACTCTAGATCTATACATTTTGTTTGATATACATAAATATTCTTCGAAAGATAATACTTAAGGAATATTTACTTTTTAATTGTATTTTCTCCCAAGAATAATTTGCTTTGAAATCAAACAACAAAACCCGAACTCACAAATGACTATTATTGTTTCTAAATGCACTACCATGTAGCAGATCAACATATATGGGTCAGACTTTCAGAAAATGCACAATCTACAGTTCTACACATCTATCAAATGTTGCTTAATTAGAGTGCGAATTGATAAATAATGAATATATCTTAAAATATTCTGTATTGTATTCATTCAATAAGTCTGTCTGGTTATGTTGAACTGTATTTTGAACCTGATTTTCGTTTTAAATTTGGGTTATTTGAGAGGATTGAAAGCCAATTGTACGTTTTCTGGAGACTTGACCCATATGTGGGTCAGATTTTCAGAAAATGTACAATTCACCTTCACCAATCTACTCAAATAACCCAAATTTCAGACGAAAATAAAGTTCAAAATACAGTTTAACCCAACCAAACATATTGCTAGAATCAATGCAATGCCAAAATATACTCGAATTTACCTACTTTTGAACAAATTGCAGCTTATATTAGCAGAATTGACTAAAAGTGTACAGCTGCCAATTGTACATTTTCTGAAAATCTGACCCATGTATGTATTTCCAGGAGTTTTGGTTCAAGAAGGCTTATGCAATGAGTTGATTATGTGCCCCGTGGATGGCTTTCTAACTGAGTGGTCTGAGTGGACAGAGTGCTCCAGGACGTGTGGTTCCAGCTTCAAGAACAGACAACGTTACTGTACTCCACCCATTCATGGTGGCAACGACTGCAGGAATGAGAAGAAAACTCAAATAGAGAAATGCGAGGTCCCAACATGTCCACGTAAGTGTCCATTTGTGATGTGCTTCAGGGATGTGCGTCACAAGCCGCAAAATTGATATTTTTCAAAGTGTTTTTTTTTAAAAAAAGATATCTTTATTTAAATGTTTAGAGGATTTAGCACTTATAGTCATATATATAAATCCATGTAACAAATACCAGGAAAATGGTAAATTCGAGTATATTTGGCATTGCATTGATTCTAGCAATCTGTTTGGTTAGGTTGAACTGTATTTTGAACTTTATTTTCGTCTGAAATTTGGGATATTTGAGTCGATTGGCGATGGTGAATTATACATTTCTGAAGATTTGACCCATTGCATTCATTCAATAGATCTGTCTGGTTATGTTGAACTGTTCTTTTAACCTAATTTGCTTCTTAAATGTGGGTTATCAAGAGTTGATAATTTACTATGATAAGTAAGCTGAAACAATTCGAAATTGGTATCGGTCAAACTCTGTTTTGACCTTTATTTTCGTCCGAAATTTGGGTTATTTAAGGGGATTGGTGAAGGAGAACTGTACATTTTCTGACGATCTTGTCACCCTCCCTTATAAGGTTCATCATAACAAGGTTGCACCCTGGCTCTCCCTTGGAGGAGCCGGCCTGGCGAGCAGCTCAGGACACGCCCCCTCCGCTGGTAGAGTTGCTCCTGGTCGTGCGCTCGACCCAGGAAGCTAGCATAATTATTTCCTACAATCTGACCCTATAATTCTTTTATTATTTGCAGCATTAGTATTAAAGGATGCCAGTTTTGCCCCTCTGCTGCAGTTTGGGATGACGGAGACGGATGAGAGACTTCTGCCCATGTGTGTAGGGATATTCTTCATCAGCCTCTGCTGTATTATGATCATTACCTGTGACGTCATCAGATATCTCATAAGGAGGGAGCATGCAATGAATATCTCAGGCAATAACATGACAACAAGGCGCATTCCACCTGGACCTGACCTTTCAGTCGGGCCTGCCCCTCAATGAAGGAAGCTCTGTCATTGCAGTCCTCAATGTAAGGCCAGGCCCACATATTCAAGAACTCACAATTCGTACGAATTGGGGAGTCACGAAAAGTTCAAAATTTTGCCTATGAATTGTCGTAAGAACCCACAATTTGTTCTATGAATTGGAGTTTTCTTCCTAAGAAAGCCCACACATTACTGAACTCAAGTTTGTTTCTCAAGAATGATTTTGAATTCATACGAATTGTCTTAAGGCCAATTCGGCTCTGAGTTCTTGAATGTGTGGGCCCGGCTTAAAGGATGGGATGCATGAAATCGGAAATAGTCTTTTTTGGGGGGTATTCCTCTTTAGAATTGTTCAAAGTAAGGTAATTGACTATTTATACATTTTTGGTACAATGCATTAACGTGTGAGGAACACTTTTCAATAAGTAGGTCACTGTGCCCTCAAAGCGGTGCCTATGTAGGCTGTGACATCACAGGGGTAACGCGGTATCAGGGATAGCTCTGCCTTCACTGTTTAAAGTGTATTTCCACGCTGGGATTTACACAATCTGTATAGCTATCTTTTGCTGATTTCCA
The DNA here is from genome assembly GCA_942159475.1 of Sthenelais limicola. Lineage (NCBI taxonomy): Eukaryota > Metazoa > Annelida > Polychaeta > Phyllodocida > Sigalionidae > Sthenelais > Sthenelais limicola. Next base: position 96,158,314 of record OW804099.1, read on the forward strand.
CAACATGCCAACTAAGTGCATAGTTGTAGATGTAGCAAGACTCCTACAGATGGATTGTGTTTCCATCATTGGCCAAAAAGACAGCAAAATTGGTCGAATATGAAAGAATTATGTGAGGTTAAAAAAGGGGCAAGTGGTCAGAGCCATCCCCGCCGTACCGTCCGTAGTTCTATGATTATCATCCATGTAACTGGGCTTTTATTATCTGAAACATTTCATCTATTCAGAAACACGTGATAAAACATATTGTGTATAAGGGCTGCCTATAAGTATTTGTCAGTGTGAGTGGGATTGATTTGGAGATTACCAGAAGTTAGGCTAAACATGTAAACAAAGGCGTTGTCGGGATTTAAGGCTGCAAGGCCTAGTGTAGGGTCTCCGGCCTCTGGTCACTTAGGTGCGGTAATCAACCTACCTTCTCACACCGTCACTGCCGTCCACACAGCCTGACCAGCAGAGTTGTGACACCTCTCTGACTTGGGATTACTTGGCTAGGTATCTATGAATGCCGAGTACGTTAATTATATCAATCACTGTAGCTGCTGCATTGCAATTTAGAGGGTGGGGCAGGGCTTGTTTCCATGCCTAATATTTCATTTATATTCATCCGTTTAAGCATAGATCGTGTGGGGAGTGAGTCCCTGTATCTCAGTCTTCGAATTCTATCATGAGTCATTAAACTCAATGATGACTGTTCCAAGAAGATAATATTCATTTTGAGATAATGACAACAGAATAATGAATATAATTATTAATCATACCTAGGTTAGAGTGTTACCCCTGCCGCCCCTGTGTTACCTCTCCCATCTCTCCCCCTTCATTTGTCTCTCCTCCTTCTGCTTCAATATCCCCCGATGTGCTATATCCCTCAGCCATGTCTGTCTGAGGGTCTTTTCCCTCTGACCCCTGTGACGTCACGGCGGCCGCAAGTACACGCTAGGTGGTGTGTAAAGCGTTTTTTTCCTGGTACAAATTTTCATGAAGGAAACTGGTTATAACTTTGCTAAAATCGGACGCACCAAGTTCAGATTTTAAAATTGAGACAAGAAACTGACATTCTTCCCGATAAATAAATAAAAAAAGGTCATGCATCCTCTCCTTTAAGAACGAATAAAGAAATTTAAATAGATGAAGATATTTTCACTACAGTTTATCAATATTTCACGCTAATTGTGGTCTTAATGCGCATGTGTAGTAAGGAAGCCAGAAGATGGTTTTGTTATTCCAGCTTTGCTTTTTTGATTACGTAATATTGCATATTTGAATATTAATATGCGATATGATATGATATGCAATAACATTATCTCATATCATCTTTCTCAAATCCCTCATTGTTTTACTTTATACCCAAAAAGGACAAAAGTTTACCCGTATAATATTTTGTGTCGCATCAGAATGATTGACTTATTTGACTATAACTTAATTATGTAATTAATTTGACTAGTGAATGTATGATTTCATAAAGTAATTTGTATTACTATTATTTAATTATGTATATATATATAGGCTGAAAATATTGTACTTGATACATGAGCTTATGAATAAAACAAACAAACAAACATGATATAGAAATATTATTTTCATGTATATCTGAGAACGTTTAAGGTTAGCTGACACCTGCCGCCATATGACCCAGGTATTAGCTAACAATTATACAATATCACAAGGGTCCGGCAATAGGCTGTCTCCGCATGCCACATATTAGGCAATCGTTATGTCTAGCGACATGATTACCATCCGTTTCATGTTACCTTTAATTATGCATATATGTGGTGTGTTTCAGGAAAATGAATCACAAGTCGCAAAATTGATATTTTTCAAAGTGTCTTTTTTACAAGATTTCTTTATGGGAATGTTCTGGTTTTAGAGGGTTTAAAGATTATAGGCATATGAATCCATGTAACCAAATAACGGGACATTGTAATAAATATATCCTTGCGTTTTGAAGGCCTTCATATGGGGTATATACATAGAACTACCCGGGATTCGAGGCAGGAGTGAATATTCACCGATGACGGTCAAGGGGCGATAGTCCCACGACCCTCATCGGTGAATATTCACGACGCCGAGAATCCAAGGGTTGTTCTGTGTTTATTTCACCCCCCACACTAAACTAATGTTAAATTAACATGATCTACAGCGATTTAGGTATATTCGCTTCAAAAACATAGCTCCGAAGAAGGACCGGAACTGGCGAAGATCAGAAAGGACGGATGCGCACAGTGTTAGAAAAACTAGGTCGGCCGTGTATTTCCCACGGGCAATATCGCGACAGTTACTGACCAGCTAAACAATATACAGAGCCTATGTTATCTCTATGGACTGAACATATCGAGGGTGAAATCAATTTAGTTACTTTACTGGTAATTACCCATCCAGAAACATTGCAAACTTTTTTTTCAAAAATGAAAATATCGAACTTAAAATATAGAAATACTTATAAGGTGTCCCAGTGTTTACTATCATTACTACATTGGAATCGGCTTAATCTCCTCTTTTAAAATATGGTGAAATCTCAAAATCCATATTTTGCGGCTTGTGACTCATTTTCCTGAAACACATCACATATGTACACAGCTGCTATCCCAGCAGGATACAATGTAAGGTAGATCACCATTGGCTATTGCATAAGGACACATGACCTCTACTAACGATATTATTGGTACATATTATTATATTGCATCATGGGATACATGTAGTCCCTCGTTCTCCTTGGTTATCTCGATGTATCGTTGAATATAAATAAGCATGATATTCACAGGATAAATTCAGTTAAGATTTGAAACCGCATTTGACTTTGTTACTTCTTATTATATCACTAGCAAAGTACCTGTCCTTTGGACGGTCCTCCTCTCTCCCTGCACCTCCCCCTGTCCCTCCCTCCATTTGCGTCTTCACTCTCCCTCTCTGGCCTCCATTCTGCCCCTCTTTTTCTCTCCCCTTCCCCCTCTCCCCGTCCCCATCTTCCTCACTCTCTCCCTCCCCCTCCCTCTCCCCTCTCTCTCCTACACTCTCTCCCTCCCCTCTTTTCCCTCTCCCTCCTCTCTGTGTCTCATACCCCACCCCTCTTTTTCTCCTCCCGTCCCCCTCTTCTGTCTCTCCCTCTCCCGACTCTCTTCTTATCCCTCCCTTCCCCCTTCCGTCTCCCATGAGCTATCTAAGGCATGACATCATTACGTTTACTTTCAAGAATCAGTCATGTGATCAGTCCTTCGTCCATACAAAAGGCTCTCCTGACAGGCTTCCCCAACCTTCCCAGGCTAAAAATAGTTGTATAGTACACACAAAAAAAAGGCTTCAAAATCACATTTCCACCCCAGATACCTTCACAAACCACATACGTTGTCCCCGGAGAGGGTGGATGGAACTGTACAGATCAGAAAAACGGTTGGTAAAATAATAGATTCCAAGAACAAGTCAGACAAAGAAACCCCTCTTTACGTATATTATACAGATTACATCATGCAGATCAAAGCTCTACCACTTTACATACTTTAATATTACCATTTGGTACATCATGGACATGGCTAGCCCCAATAAGCCTACATTTGCTGAGGGGGCTTCTTCGCACTGGAAAAAAAATTGCGTTTACACTATGAGTATTCTTTTTTCAGTTACTGTCAACTGTCAGAGCCATCTTTCCATAGTAAAAGTTTTTAAACAAAAGGTTTAATCTGAAATGCATCCCTACTGATTTTTCTTTTAAATGAATTTTATTTGAGATCAATTTCACATGACATGATATAATTAAGGAGAGAATATTTGTCTAGTGAAATAGTGTATAGACCTCATCTCTCTTGAACTCATTGCTGTCATGAGTAGTATGTGTTTGCGCATTATACGCTACTTTAGCAGTTTGGTGCGATTTGGTAGCAGTTTGATGCGATTTGGCGTTGCGCGCGCAATCCGCTGAGTGGCGTGCTAGTACGGTGGCGGTCGGTGGGGTTGGTACGCGAGCTATCCACGAGGTAGCGCGTGAGAGGCTGGTAGTATATGGAAAGTGAGCGGACTAGAAGTATATGGAAAATACTTTATTAACGGGTTATTTATATTGAGCAACAACACCCAGGTAATAGCAAGATAATTTTGCAAGCATGACTGAACGGATTGAGATGCATACTGATGGTCAGAGATCGATAAGTGGAGAGGAGGGAAATACTACTCTGACTAGGGAGGGGGAGAGCGATATTGATCCGAATGTTTCTTTAGTAGACATCGGTGATATTACTAGACTGTTAATTAAAGGGATAATCGAAGCAGAAGAGAACATGATGCGTGAAAGTGGAATAATGGAGAACATAAAGATGGGAATCATGGAAAATACGAGTTATGACGGTGAAGAAATGCGGGTCATTCTTCGTAATAATTCAGGGTCAGTAGTTGGGCGAGAAATTAATCAACGCAACACACAGAGATGTATGCTTCAAATCAGTACCAGCCTCGGAAGAGACCGATTTTCATCTTTCCTTTATTTTTATACTAGACAGATTAGGACGAAATACACTGGTCCTGCGCTGATTGGCTTTGGTCCCGTTGGTCCAATTAATTGACAGGTTAGATTAGAGATCCAATCAGCCACAGGATAACAATGACAGATACTTATTAAAACGAGGCTCAGAGTGACCACTGCCACTCTGACCAATCTCTTTGGGTGGTGACCAGGTCACGGGGTTATCTCCCCTCCCCTCTCCCTCCCACTCTTTAATCAGTATTCCCTCCCCTCCCCTGACCTGGCGGTCAGCCCCTCCCCTCCTTTCCCACGTGATTGACTTTGAGATAACGGTCAGACCTGGACCTCACCTGTACCTTTGGACTTTGGGATGATAAGAAATCCGCGAGCGTTGTGGCGGTAAGAAAGTGTGGGTAGCCTTCTGGCCGGTAGGGGCGCGACGAATGTCTGGCTGAATGAGACAACTTTAACTTAAAATTAGACAATTTGGGCTTGTCAATTTTACATACGTCCCAATCTCATTTGGTTCGGAGAACTGTGTACAACATAGTTCTCCGAACCACTCTAGGAGCAGACAACACATCGACGCAACCCTCATTTTAGTTTCCGGCCGACAACCCCCGAGCAACCCCGAGTATCACCGAGCGGCGACCCCCTTGGCTGACCGAGTTCTGCTGAACCGGAACCCCCGACCTAGAACCATAAGTGGGCATCACTTTTCTTCCACTCACGAATCCACTGCCATCCCCAGTCAAATTCTACCCTCTTGCTTCATTAGATTTGGGAGTTTTGATGCCCGATATCTAATTCCACATGAGAGACCTTTATTTACGTTGGGGCACCTCGATCCGGTATTTTTATCTACGGGATTTTTAACCTTTGGCCCGCCGGACGAATTCACAGCGGCCATCCCTATGTGGATCGAGGCTCCCTTTCTCCCGTAAGTACATACATGTTTATACAATTGAAAAATGCAAAAATAGGACAATCTAGAGAAGTACAGAGAAAGAAATCACTCCCCTAAATCAAAATAATAGCTAAAGATTTTACAATGCCTTAGCGTAAAATTATTACTGAGGTACGGCGAACCCGCCTCGGATAATTTGTAAACACAGTCTCTTAAGAGTTTTCACTAGGTGGCGTATTACCGCACTGTCTTTTGAGTTTAATGTATTGTTCATCAATATCTCGGCTTTGCTTGTCTATGGGTTCTCCCCGTAGAAACGTCTCAGGCATTTTCACGCAGTCTTTGAATATTGCCTTATACTTTTACTCGTTCTTGGGCTGCCTATCACTACTTAACGTCCGTAAGGTGGCAGCATGTATCTTATACACTTTCTAGGTACCTGTCACCGTGAACATCCTCAAGGTGGCGACACTGGTACATACTTATACATTTCCTTTGGGAGCCTGGCTCCTCTGGTCTAGAAGACTGACAAGATTCTTTTATATTTTCAGCCCTTCTCTCGACCCAAAAATGGCCCGCTGAGGTGTGCACATCGGTCTAGTGACTACCGACCGTTCCTAGGCTGGTCTCCGTGGTATCACTACTCCATCAACAACGTGACAACCTCCCATCTTTGCTTCACCCGACTTTCAGAGGACGGGTCCTTCATCGTCCTCTCTCTAGTGGTGGCTTATTCCTTCACATAACAGCTAGCTTTCTCACCCTAACTTGAGCAGAAGAGTGCGTCCCACTGCAAGCTAACACCGGGCGTACTTACTAGGTAGGAATTGGTGACTAGACCAATTAATTAAATTCTACGAAAGGGGTGAGGACCTTGTCCACAGTCCAGCACTAGGCCTGCTTTAGAGTAAACTAAACAGCTTTCGTGACAACACCTCCTTTGTAATCATTACCATTAGATTCCAATTAAATTAGCACTACAAAACATTTTAAAATCAGAATCTGCTCACATTTGCACTTAAGACTAACATTATATCGGCTTAATTTTATCTCACACCACATATTCATCTGAGTCGTTGTTTTAACACACTACTCCACGGGGTACTGCAGATCTTTGCTTCATATCCATCGATCGAGGGGGTTTTGGGGGTGTATTCTGTCTAAAGGAGGATAAGGGGTCAGTTTGGAGGGGTTGGGTCTCCGGGTTTTCGAGATCGTCAGTACCGCCAAGGGACTGGGGTTCAGAATCTTGCAGTGGAATCTCTTCAGCGGGTTGCTGTTGGGATGGGTATAAATTAGAAAAGACATTGGGGAAGGAGGGAAGAGGGGCAGAAGGTTTACTGGGTAGTCTATCTAGACTCTGGTTAGGACGTTTACCTAAGAGAGGGAGGCAAGAGCCGTCTCTCTTCCTCTTCACATACACCACCACTCCTATCAATCCAATCACGATTGCTAGGGTGAGCATGAGGGTCGCGAATCCCCATGTGGTGGATGCGGAGAAGGAAAAAGGTTGTACCGTAGGAGGAAGGGGAATATCGGTCAGAGAAATTAGGGGGACGTCGATTCTGCTGTTGAACTGGAGTTGTTGCTTCAGCTCAGGATAGTCTTCGAACTTTCTATAGGTTAAGTTGAGAGAGGGTAGGGACAGGGCTTTGGGAGGTGGAATTCTGATCGTGGAATTATGTTGCTCGATGCTGCGCACCCTCCAATCTTCACTATATAAGACGCAGCCACTGTTGACTGTGACCCGTGTGTGTTTGGTAAAAACATTTCTTATAGGTTTCTTACTGATACACCTTAATACAGTCTCGACTGGAAAGTATACTGCAAGGATAACCGATGACAGTTGTTCAAAATCTCTGAATATTTCGTTACTGACATTGCCACGCTTCTTAATCTCTATCTGACACTTTACTGGACCTTTGCCTAAAATTATTTCTGTTTCACATGTTGGTTTTAGGTTCTCCAACGCAGAGGAACATACAGCTGGGCTGTATCCCATGCAGTGGTTAGGAACAAAAGAGGCACCACTAGAGACACTGTCCATCGCTAATTCAGCGATGCCCTTGATGATTTTGAGGTAGGATGGCCCATAAGGGGTAGGGAAATACCTTAGTTTATAGTGTAAATACTTAGTAGCCGAAACTGCAGGGATGACCACCTGATAAACTAACTGCTCGTCGGACTCAGATATGATTTGAACTTGTACACTTCTGTAGTACCAACGAACATCGTCTATTGGTTGGTGTCCCCTCTCACTCAATTGGTGAAGAATTTCATTTAAATGTACTTCAGGTAATATTTCATCAGTCAAGTACCCGTGCTCTAGGTGTGTTCTCTGGCGATGGAATAAATCAATTTGCCTATAATATACCAGCATAATGCGGTCAACTTGGCTTAGGGCCTGATCAACCTCTCTTCTCATATGCATACGATGAATATCTCTAGAAAAACCATTTAAATGATGAACAATTTCAGATACCTGGTCAGTCAGATTTTGGCTTATCTCTTGCAGGTTTTGGATGTCGACTCGATTCTCTCGTAGGAACAGACGGGTCTGGTTTACCACAGAAACCATCTCTGACTGGAAGTGAGACATCACACTGAGGCCTGCCTGCGATGCCTCCACTGCCGCTCGGAGCTCGTCGATCTGGTCTGTGGTAGCTGTACCGAAGAGAGATCGGCTGATCATTCCTACCACTCCTAGCAGAGCCCGCTTCGTGCGAACTGGTGGAGTGGGTAGATGATCCTTGATGAATTGAACATGAAGCCGCCATGTTCTGAGGTCGGTGATTCCTACCACTTGCTGCTCGTGTAGTCCTTCCATCTTAGCTTCAAGGATGTGGAGCCACGACTCCATAGGCGGAGGAGCAGGGGGCTGGAGGAACATTAATGCAGTCCATGTTGCTGTGAGGGCCCTTACCTCCCCAGCCGAGTATACCAGCACACCTTCTTCCTCGAAGATGTCTGCTTGGCTGCAAATGAGGTAACAGGTGAGCAACAGTAACCCCTTAGTCACTGTCCCCACCGCCATCTTGTGCATCTGGTGCTGAGGTTGCCTGCGTGTCCGGTACTTGGTCCGTAGAAGCTGATGTTCTTTTTGCTCTCTTTCCAGGTTTAGGCTCGCTCTCCTTCAGTGGACTAGGCTCTCTAGGGCTAGCAGGCACTCTCCGCTTGGCATGGAAACGCCTATGTAAATGACGCTGAGGATTGTCTGGTGGGAGCACAATCCGCGGAGCTGCTATCAAGGCCCTTGTCTGAGACCTGGTGCGTATATGAGGAGGTGGTAGAGGAGTACTTGGAGTCCTAGGTGTTGCTCTTCCAGTTGGGTTAACTGGAGTCTCTTCTATGTTTGCAGGAGTCCTGTACCTCATCTGAGGTGGTGTGAACGGTGCTGGAGCCGGTGGTGGAATGACCAAGGCTTGGTTCTGGTCAGCATTATAAGGAGGACGACGGGGCGGATCCGGAACCTCTGGTTGGTCCACGTCACTACCCATATCTTCGTCGGCTGAATAGAATTCTTCCTCGACTTCCGGTACCATTTCCACGTCCGCAGCGCCACCTACAGCTGGATCTTCCGCCTGGAGATAGACTTGATTCACAGGTGGAAGCAAAGGTTCATGTATTAAAGCATTGGGGTCAACATTTAGATTTTGCCCAGGAGGTTCAGGGGGGAGTGGCCTCGCTGCCCGAGCCCGTATTCTCGCCCGATTGCGCCTGCCTTGGCCTGCCCTGTTTTGCCTATTCCTAACTGTATCCCAAGCAATATCCCCAGATACCAATTTTATTCTCTCCCGATTTATTAGTTTTCTCTGACCTTGTGGGTCTCTTACGATCACTACAGCTCCCCTTACACCTAGGACTGTATACCCATGATCCCATCTAGGATCTAGGGGCGCTCTGGCGCCTGCTAATACAACTACTGAGTCACCTACACGTAAGTCACCAGCATTTGCCCGAGCTCTAAGCCTCTCATAATTATACTTACGGCTAGCTTCAGTATTTTCTGCAGCCACCCGGAAAGCATCTGTGAGGGCTTGTAATCGTTCACTTAACACTTGGGGTTCTGTACCATCCGGCCCAGGGAAGATCTTAACAAAGGGGACCGGGGGTTGACGACCAAAGGTGAGAAAATAGGGAGTGAAATTCGTGACTGAAGAGGTGGAGACTCTATGGGCCCAAAGTGTGGGTCCGAGTTGATTCTCCCACTCTGCTGGTCGCGCATTGATGAATTTTTTTAGGATATTCTTAAAGCTTTTGTTAAACCTCTCCGTCTTACCGTTAGTTTGGGGGTGCCAGCCAGAAGTATGTCTGACTTGCGTCCCAATGGATCTTAAATAACCTTCGACTTGTTGATTCATGAATTCTAGACCCCTGTCAGTAATGATTACCTCTGGGGGCCCGTACCGGGGTACATATTCATTTGCCAGATAGTCAGCTATATTTTTCCCAGTTTTTCTATCAATAGGTTTAACTTCCGCCCATCCACTACAATGATCAATTACAACTATAATATAACGATTCCCATTGTCTGAAACAGGAAAAGGACCACATAAATCCATTCCCACTATCTGACCTGGGTACCTTGCTATAGGCATAGCTGTGGGAGCAACCTTATCTTGACCTGCACGATTTACTGCACACTTATCACAATTACTCAACACACGAAGGGTATCTTTCCTCATAGTAGGCCACTTGTAGGCCTCTAATATCCTATCAAGGGTTTTTCTCATTCCCTGATGGCCCACTTCAGTGTGTGCTCTTCTTATCACTCTGTAACGAGCTGATTGCGGCAACACCAATCTAGGATAAGCTGGTTTATTGGGTGGGGACATGATTGTAAACAATAATCCGTTGATTAGTGTGTAATCGTCCACCTCCTCTAGGCCCAACTGATACTCAGCCATCTGTTGCTGCTCTGTTCTGACTTGTTCTCGCTCAAGCTGATCAAACTCCCAGGGGATTTCCTCTGTTTCCTCGAGGGCACCTACTTCAAAATTACTGAGAGCGTTCCCCTCCCCCTGGTCATAAGTTTCATGAGTCTTTATGCGAGATAACATATCAGCCCGTACATTGTTCTTACCTTGTCTATATTCGATGGGGGCACCGTATTCTGCTATTAAAACAGCCCAACGCTGAATTTTTGTATTTTTAACCTCACCAAGAAAGAGCGATTTGAGGGGTTTATGGTCAGTATAGATGGTAAAATCACTGCCATATAGATATGGTCTAAGTTTAGTTAGAGCATAAATAATGGCAAAAGCCTCCTTTTCTATAGTCGCCCATTTGAGTTGGGGACCTGAGAGTTGTTTTGAAATATACTGAACTGGTCTTTCCACTCCATTCTCATCAGACTGGACGAGTATGGATCCCACTGCGTATTGACAGGCATCTGTATAGAGCTTATAAGCTTTTCCAGGTTGTGGATGAGCCATGATTTGGTCTGAAGTAAGAACGTCTTTTAATGTTTCGAACGCTTCTTGTTGTTCAGGACCCCATTTAAATCTAGCATGTTTCTTTGTTAACGCCACCAAAGGTGTTACAATTCTTGCATAGTCAGGAATACACTGACGATAATATCCACAACAACCTAGAAAAGATCTAATGGCGGACACACTGTCAGGCGGGAGCATTTCTCGAATGGCTTTGACTTTGTCCGGATGTGAATTTATCCCTTGTTTAGACACCTGAAAGCCCAGAAGATCAACCTTGTCTTGAAAGAATTTACATTTACTCTTTTTGATGGTAATACCATGTTCGGATAAAGTGTCAAAAATGATTTTGAGATGTTTTTCGTGCTCCTCCCGTGTTTTAGAATAAATCACCAGGTCATCGATGAATATACCAAGAAATTTCCCAATATATTCGGCGAATATCCGGTTCATTGCCCTTTGAAACACAGCCGGGGCATTAGTTAATCCGAAAGGCATTCTACGCCATTGAAATAAACCTCTATGGCAGACAAAGGCCGTTTTCTCTATGCTTTCAGGGTGCATTTGGACTTGCCAATACCCAGATTTGAGATCTAGAGTGGAAAAGATCGCTGCTCCTGTTAGACTATCAAAGATATCTTGTATATTTGGTAGGGGGTGGGCATCTTTCTTGGTGACAGAATTTAATTTTCTAAAATCTGAACAGAACCTGGTTTCCCCATCTTTCTTAGGTACTAAAGTTATGGGACTAGCCCATGGTGACGAGCTTGGTTCAATCACACCTAACTCAAGCATTTCGTCAATCTCCTTATCTACTATCAGCTTTTTGTTTAAGGGAAGGCGATAAGGTCTCTGATTAATAGGGCGGGCATTCCCCGTGTCAATCTCCATGTATACATCTTTTACTATGCCTAATTTACCATTTTTGCCAAAAACTTCTGGGTATCTTTCTTCCCAGATTTCTTCCTCTGTTTTGAGGGAAGCAAATTCAGAATCTATTTCTTCTTCTACCGTTTGACTTTTATATTCTCTACCTCCTAGACGTATGATTCTTTTTCTGTGCCAGATTACTGAATCCAAAATGTCCAGAGCATCGTCCCCTAGTAGGAGATCGTGTTGGAGGTTTTTAACAACGTATACAGGAAGATGACTACCCCCAGCCTTAATTATCGCCCTGCCTTCTGACTGCAAAGCGTGACCACTCAGTGACCGTAATTGTTCACCTTGTTCCAAAATTAACGGTCGGTGGTTTACCTTATTGAAATGTTTCCACAAATCATACTTAACTAAACTTCTAGTGGCGCCGGTGTTGATAAGTGCTTGTGCTTTCCTTCCCGCCACAGGAAGGGCCACACGAAACCGCTTATCCGGCGAATTTATTCCCCCGAAGGGAGAACAAAGGGGTTTGTGGGAACTCTGGGAGTCAATGCTTGTATAGCCGCTATAACGGGTTGCATTTTGTTATCCATTACTTCTTCCATGTCTGGCCGTACAGCCGCTCTCATTTGTGCGAATCGAGTAGGGCATTCTCTAGCAAAATGTCCCTCTAATCCACATTCATAGCAAGTATTCTTACCTCTAAACCTTTTTCCCCCCTTCTGTGCCCCTCCCTTCCTTTTCTGACCCTGTTGTGACTCTACCTGATTAGAATTGGCAACCGGGGCAGGGTTTGGAGCGCTATAAGGCGGAAATGCAGGCAAATAGGATGGTTGCACAAAGGGAAACTGAGTCTGGTTCTGAACTGGTGGTGCATGAACTGTTACCGATGAAGGTTGAGATCTTTCCCTCCCTAAGAGTTCTACCATATTTCTTAATGTTTTTAATTCGTCCATCACAGCTTTTGTTTCAATATTGGTCTCCCCAGTAGGGGTCGGTGGAGTCAGAGTTTGGGTTGGCGTCCGAAGTTTTGGGAGTAAGGCGCCTATTTCCATAGGTTCCTCTCTCCTTTCACCTCTAGCTGGAGCATCGGCTAACGTATGGGTATACGCTGCCGTTGTCGCCAGGTCAATTGCTTCCCCCAAAGTCTCTGGTCTTGTTGAGAATACCTCACACCGTACCTGTCTATCGGTGAGCCCACGTATAAAATCTCGAGCTAATTGTGACTGAATTACAGGCAAGGCCAAAATGCCTGGTTCATAAGCCCTCATAGCTGTTTCCAGGTATTTACGGCCATAAATTCATATGTCTTCGTATGGGAGTTGATGGATCCCCTTCAACTTCTCTCTAAGTTGAGTGGTCTCCTCTTCTCCCATAAACAAGCGAATTATTTCCTGTTTTACACCCTCCCATGTGCGTTCATCTCCCCATGCTTCTACATAAGATTCGATGGAACGTGCTAATGATCCCTGCGCTAACAATATAACTGCTTCTATGGCTATGTTATCATGTGCCCCTACTGTGATTCTAACTCTGTCCAACCCCTCTAACCACTCTCTGAGTGATTCTTTGTTGGTCCCATCGTTAGGACCCAGCAAGGTTGCATGTCTCTCCATACGCCTTCTAACTACTTCTATTGACGCATAGTGTGCTTTACGATCAGCATCATTGAGTGCATTTACCTCTTCGGCGGTGATATCCCAGTTAATGGGTGTTGTCAACGCCATTTTGGAGGTACTTGAATTAGCTGATTATGTGTAAAGATGAATTACTATTACCTGCTTGATTTGGAATATTCTATTTCTATATAGAGAATTTGGAATATTAATTTTTGCCTAGATCCAACGTAACAATTTTTGTGCAGGTATTTCCAAAAACAAAAATTTTGATCTCTTTAGTCCCTATTCTTACTCATTAAATTTTATCCCAATGGTAAGACATAGTTTCTAGCTGTTCACTGCTGAACTGAATCACACTTTCAGAGGTGCCTACGCAGTCGTTCCAATCCTCAGGTTCTGCGATCGGTGGATAACCATCATTGAATATCTCCTCTAGGAAAATATCCTCAGCTTCGAGGTATTGTGGGAACTCTTCCACATACTCAATTCTTTCCGCCGGTGGCATGTCTAAAATACTATCTCTACAGGATAAAGTAAGATAATACTTGTGTGATCAGCTAATGCACCTTCCAATAAAAGCCCAGCTCAGAGTCCCAAACATACAACACCCATAAATACAATGGCAGTTTTGAAAAAGGCACACTCACCTGACTCCTTTTGCTTGCTTCTAAGGTCGGATACCGATCTGACCAACTAACTAGCCCCTAATCATGGTCGCCAATGAAGAAATGCGGGTCATTCTTCGTAATAATTCAGGGTCAGTAGTTGGGCGAGAAATTAATCAACGCAACACACAGAGATGTATGCTTCAAATCAGTACCAGCCTCGGAAGAGACCGATTTTCATCTTTCCTTTATTTTTATACTAGACAGATTAGGACGAAATACACTGGTCCTGCGCTGATTGGCTTTGGTCCCGTTGGTCCAATTAATTGACAGGTTAGATTAGAGATCCAATCAGCCACAGGATAACAATGACAGACACTTATTAAAACGAGGCTCAGAGTGACCACTGCCACTCTGACCAATCTCTTTGGGTGGTGACCAGGTCACGGGGTTATCTCCCCTCCCCTCTCCCTCCCACTCTTTAATCAGTATTCCCTCCCCTCCCCTGACCTGGCGGTCAGCCCCTCCCCTCCTTTCCCACGTGATTGACTTTGAGATAACGGTCAGACCTGGACCTCACCTGTACCTTTGGACTTTGGGATGATAAGAAATCCGCGAGCGTTGTGGCGGTAAGAAAGTGTGGGTAGCCTTCTGGCCGGTAGGGGCGCGACGAATGTCTGGCTGAATGAGACAACTTTAACTTAAAATTAGACAATTTGGGCTTGTCAATTTTACAACGGAATATCTTTATTTCAAACTGCTCGTGCAAAATACTACAACCACTTACACAGCATGGCATGGCTTTTAGCTATGTTTAATTATAAAGCAAAAACAAAAATAACAAATTTGAAAGAATATGCAGAAATGCATGACATACAACATCATCTAAACTTCGGTCTATGGAGCGAGGTGAGTTAAACATTCAATTTCTAATTTATAGCTGCTCCTTTTTACCACCATTTACACCCGTATAATTAATATAAAATACAAATTAAATGTATAACTCGTAGCAAAACACTTGAACACATAGTCCAATTTACATCCGTAGATCCAATATAACGTGAAAAATCTTACTTTTAACCAGCTGCAGAACTAAACCACAGAACTACAACATGCATACAAAGGTAGGAACTTTCTTTATACTCAATATTTTAAATGCGAAAATATATTACATCAAGAAATAGAGATATGGGACCGTCTGCATTGAATGGAAATCATTCATGCGAATAGTCTTACCTTACCATGCAATCCCCTATAGAAAACTATTCGCATGAATGATTTCCATTCAACACACATGACCTCGTAACACGCTCCCCTCTAGTGACACAACGCTGGAACTACTCTACTACAAAGAGTTATGCGATGGGGAAAACACCCATTCGGTGGACTATAACAGATGCTGACAATATCTGTCAACGTCATTATCACTTCTCTAATGTATAATCACAAAGGATGGAATAAGGATTTCATCTGGTGAGTATGTATAATACACTACGTGTCAATGTTTGAGCTAAATATAAATATATAAGTTAATCTTTAAATGTTTCTCTCTCTAGAGAAAACAACAATGTTCTACTATGGAAAACCATACACTATGTGTTTCTGTAGATAAATAAGAACATGAAAAATGCTAAATATAAATATATATCTTAATCTTTAAATATCCGTCTACCATGTTATACTACAGCGCGGTGACCAATTGGACGACTTTATCTGCAAAATATAAAAAAAACACTCTAATTAGACATTTATTCTTTTCCTCCATTTCAGGTGATGAAAGTGAAATAAAGTGCAACAGTCTTCAGCAATGGATAATAAATACTGGTGAGGGAGAGGAATCATTTTTGTGTCGTTCATGCAACAAATCATTCAATACAAAGGAACAACGAGCACACCATCAGAAATCGTGCGCAGAATATAGGGAAAATAAAACATGCAAACACTGCAATAAAGTTTTCTCCCGCCCAATAATATGCAGAACACATGAATTGAGATGCAAAGGTTTAAAAGCGAAAAGCCTGTCGTGCAAACACTGTAATACGGCTTTTTCCCGCATTTCTTACCGCAAGATACACAAACAGAAATGCGAAAAAGCAGGGAATACTAACACTGCCCCCACCGTGAATTCTAAAGATGCTATTATCAGCAACAAAAAAACAAAAAAGGATGACACTAATGGAAATTCTTCTAAGAAGGATGCAAAAAAGAGAAAGAAATTAGCTTGTAGCGACTGCGGGATTGAATTCTCAAACTATAAAGACTTTTTCATCCATCGGAGGAGACTCCACGGAAGCATAGATCCTGATGAAGCTGGAGGAGGAGACGGACCAAACCACCCCTTCCCCTTTAGTGCAGATGCTGCTCCTTGGATTAACGACGATGGGGAAGAATCATACCCCGAACTAAGGGAAATATACGAAGCAAACAAGGATATTATACTGGCTGGACATGAAAAAGGGAGAGTTAGAGGGGTGTATAATTTTCCAGTGGATAATCTAGACAACCCTTCTATAATTTCTCCACTCCTGCGAGAGATATACAAAAGGGAGAATACTGCTTTTAGACTGAATATTTCGTTTGGACTAATTTTAAAGCATAACGAAACGGGAGAGCTTCGTTACTTTACCCCCTTTTTAAACAACACCCTATTCCCTTTCCCGAGAACAATATCAAACATCCGTCATTTAAACAACACAGCTGCTGAACTTGATAAGATGGATTATTCTTCGCTGCTTACATTATCCAGACCTAACACGAAATGGACTGTGTTGTATGTATCAAATGTCAACTTCTTTATTTTCAGAATGAACTTCCCCATTGGTGAAACCACAGTTTTCCCTCCCCACCTCACGAACAACAGGTCAATGAAACTGCTAGCTAAGAATAGGAAGGGTGAGACCTATACTGATAATTTATGCGTGTTCAGGTGTCTTTACTTTCACATGTTTAAAAATGAAGAATGGGTTCAAGAGAAAATAGTTAGAGAGTTGTATAAGACATATCGAGACTATCGAAACAACGAAATACCTGAAAAACCAGAAATGTTTACTGGTATATGTATTGAAGATTTGCTTCATTTTGAGAAATGTTTTTCTGTATCAATATACGTATTATGTCTTAATGATGATGACACGACAACACTTCTTTATAAACCGACATCCCATTTTGAAAACATCATGCATTTGAATATTTTCAAAAACCATTTCAGCTTCATTAAGAAAATCGAGTCATTTGCAAAGAAATATATATGTGAATGCTGCTCTCGACACTTTTCTCTCCACCACAAACTCACACTCCATTCCGCAAACTGCTTCCATAAGACAAAGTTAAAATATCCCGGTAGTGTTTATTCTACCCCTGATTCAATATTTGATAAGTTAGATGAAGTGGGAATACACGTACCGGAACATGAGAGAGTTTATCCATGGTTCATAGTATATGACTTTGAAGCCTTGTTGCAAAAACAGGTAAACCCTCGATTTAACACAGATAAATTAAAGTGGAATGAAAAACACATCCCGATATCGGTCAGTGTTTGCAGTAATATCGAACCATTTACTCAAGCTGAATGTTTTATCAATACAAATCCTTCAATGCTAGTTCATGATATGGTGGGTTATTGGGAAAACGTGGCTTTGCGAGCCGGAGAGCTAGCACGACAGAAGTGGGAATTATACTTATCCAACCTGGATGAAGAAATTGTTTTATGGGAGGGGAAGTTATCTAACATTCCTCAAAAAGAGTCTTCTTTAGGGAGAAATACCGTATCCGGAGAGCAAAAGATGCTGAATCTATTACATTCCATTAAAACTCGTTTTGAAGAATACTGCACCGTCGTCCCCGTTCTCGGATTCAACTCCTCCAAGTATGATCTTAATCTTGTGAAGAAATATATTTTATCTGCTCTCAACCTCCCAACTTCTTCTAAACGGAAAAGAGAAGAAGGGGAAGGGTCAAAGAAAAGATGGAAAGGGTGTGGTTTCCTTTCCGAAGTAGAGGAAGACGAAGCAGGGGAGGAGGGACAGGAAGAAGAAGAAGAAGAGGGGGAAGGGGGAGAGCAGGAGGAGTGTGAGAATGATCCAAATTATTTAAGAGCGGACTGCAATGTCCATGATCAGAACAGGGTGCGCGAGGGAAGTGGTGAAAAGGATGGGAAAAAAGTTGGTTTTGTTATTAAGAAAGGGAATGCATATTCTTGCATTTCGACTCAGAGATTTAAAATCCTGGATATATCGAACTATTTAGCTCCTGCAACATCATATTCATCTTTCCTGAAAGGTTTCGATGTAAAAGAACAGAAGTCTTATTTCCCATATGAGTACTTAGATGATGTGTCAAAATTGCAAGAAACTTCACTCCCTCCATATGAGGCTTTCTTTTCCACTCTGAAAAATGTGAATGTTCTGAATGAAGAATATGATAAATGGATGCGCTCCAATATGAAAACACCCCAACCGCGCTCAGGAGGTGAAAAATATAATGAGCTTGAAAAAATATGGGTAGAAAAGGGAATGAAGACTTTTTCCAACTTCCTTGAATTCTATAACAATCTCGACGTCCTCCCGTTCGTAGAAGGGGTTACCAAGTTGCAGAAGTTCTATTTTGATAAACGAATTGATATATTCAAATCCACAATTAGTGCCCCTGGTATTGCTCGCATTATGCTTTTTAACACAAGCAAGAAAGACAATGTATACTTTTCAAATTTCCCGGAAAAGGATGCGGATTTGTATCACACAATTAACCAGAACATAGTTGGAGGACCTTCGATCGTATATTGTCGGTATCATAAAAAAAATGAAACTAAAATTCGGAATAACCCCGATTTCCCATGCAAGGGTATTGAAGGATATGACGCAAATAGCCTTTACCTACACGCCCTTGCCGATAAACTTCCCTGTTTCCACTATGTACGAAGGTTAGAGGAAACCGGATTTAAACCAGTTCCTAATTGGAAGCATCTTTCCATGTATTATTGGATGGATTGGCTTGCTGAGAAAAGAGGTATTAGAATACTACATAAGTTAAACCATGGTAAGGAATCTCGTGTTGGTCCTTATCTGCTAGATGGATTAAATTCTCAATATAAAATTGCGTTCGAATTCAATGGGTGTTGGTGGCATCAGCATAAATGCATGCCAGTAACAAACGATCCTAAGCTTCTCGCCAGAAGGAGGAAGACTGAAGAAAAGAAAGCTTTCTTAATTAAAATGGGGTACGATGTGGAAGAAATATATGAATGTGAGTTCAACACCCTCGCTTCTTCCGATATAGACTTGCAGAATTTGATAAACTCGAAGCAGCCTCGGTTCTATCTCCAAAACCCCACTTGTGTCGGGGAAGATGTGATTTTACAAGGAGTAAGGAGTGGGGTTTTTTATGGACTTCTTGAACTCGATATACGTGTCCCTACTGTTTGGGGCAAAGGGTTTGAGAAGGACATATCCCCCTATCAGTATTTTTCAGAATTCTCACCCATTTTCTGCACTTCAGACATCCCGATAGATTGCATAGGCGAACACATGACTAGGTTCCTTTTTTCTAATCAATCAATTCAAAGTGTGGATACACGCAGACTGCTAGTGGGTGGGATGGCAGCAGACAAAATCCTCCTCTCATCTGATCTGCTAAAATGGTATCTAGACCATGGGTTAGAAGTTACGCGAGTGTATCAAGTAATTGAATTTACGCCAAAAAAATGTTTTCGAGCGTTTATGCACCAAGTTACGGATGCTCGACGAACTGGGGATAAAAATCCTGACTCAAGCGCATTAGCAGATGCTTCAAAATTGCTTGGAAACGCAGCATTTGGGAGTCTTATTATGGATCGTACAAAGCATGAGAACATAGTCTATGCACTAGATGAATATTCAGCTAAGACAAAAGTCAATAACCCGCTTTTCAAGAACATGACGGAAATTTCGTCACAGTGTTATGAAATACAAATGGCTAAATCTAAAATTGTTCTCGACTTGCCAATCCAGCTCGCTTTCTGTTTATTACAGACTGCCAAGCTTCACATGCTTTCTTTCTACTATGATTTTTTAATTAAGTATGTGGACAGGTGCATGTTCCAAGTTACTCAGATGGATACTGATTCAATTTATCTAGCTCTCGCTAAAGAAAACCTGGAACAATGCATTAAACCATCCATGAAACAAGACTATTTAGATACATTGGAAGGGAGATGTGGACTATCCCACGAAGCTAACTATCAGAACTTGTTCCCTCGCCGTTGTTGTAGGAAAGATGCAGATTTTGATAAGAGGACCGTTGGGTTGTTTAAATTGGAAGCTCGCGGAGATGAAATGATTTCTTTATGTTCGAAATCCTACTTTTTAAAAGGGGAAACAGATAAAATGAGTGCTAAAGGGGTGAATAAAGCCAGAATCCTCGACCCATATTCCAATTTCATATCCTGCTTGAAGACCAAGGAAAGTGGGATTGTGGAGAATTGTGGCATTAGACAACTTCATAACGAGTTGCATACGTACAACCAGTCCAAAAATGGTTTTTCATACTTCTATTGTAAAAGAGAAGTGCAGTCTGATGGAGTAAGCACACTCCCTCTCCAAATAACTTTATCCCCATACCCTTCAAACATATATGTGATAGAAGATCCCAACTGTATCCTTTCCCTTCACTTCTTGTGTGAAATAGAGAAAGATGGGTTTACATTCACTTCTGCAGAGCATATGTTCCAGTATGAAAAGGCTCTTTTCCATAAAAGAACAGATGTAGTGCAAAGACTAGTGTCAGGGTTTGGGAAGGATGACAGAATTAATTCTAAGAACCCCATATGCACAATCAATCATGAATGGGTAAGCAAGAGAGACTCGATCATGACAGAAATACTAGAACTTCGGCTATGGAAAGAGGGGGAGCGCATGACCTCTTTATTCTCATTTCTCGAGAATAAGAAAATTCTCCACCCTGGTAATGTGAATAGTAGGTATTGGACAACTGGACTCGACTCTTGTGTGAGTAAATGCATCAAACCCCATTTGCAACCGGGTATGAATATGTGTGGGGTGATTTGGCAGCAGATAAGGGATCGACTGATTAGAAAAAAGTGGGTCGGGAAAGTGAGTGATCGTAGTGGAGAAATGAACATTTGAACGAAACTGTACTTAACATAGATATATCGTGTGAGTAGTATAAGGAAATGTGTATCATGTATACTGTGTTGAAATAAAAGACCGATGTCGAGTGGATGTGAATTCATTTGTTTCTTTTTTATCAAGCAGACAGATCCTAATATGGAAGTCGAGGTAGGTCCAATGTTTACTGCCCCCACAAGTTTAGGAATAGTTGGGGTTAGCGGGTCGGGTAAAACAACGCTTCTTTTCAAAATTCTGAAGCAGAGAGATGAACTCTTTTCTAAACATACGATGAAGGTAATGTATTGTTATGGAGTATGGCAGAAAATGTTTGAAGAACA
Source organism: Sthenelais limicola (assembly GCA_942159475.1). Lineage (NCBI taxonomy): Eukaryota > Metazoa > Annelida > Polychaeta > Phyllodocida > Sigalionidae > Sthenelais > Sthenelais limicola. Next base: position 96,179,644 of record OW804099.1, read on the forward strand.
ATCAGCCGACTACATTACGTTCGTTAAAGGACTCCCATCGGAAGAAGAAGTAAAGGAATTTTCTTTGGGTGAAGATCATGTAATTATCGTGCTAGATGATTTAATGAAGGAGATGATGGATGATCCAGATGCAGAAGTGTTATTTACTAGAACTTCACATCATTATAACTGCCCAATCATATACCTTCTACAAAACTTGTTCGAGCAAGGGAGAAAATCCAGATCAATTAGTATAAACACACATTATTTTATACTAACTAAAAACCACAGAGATGTCAAACAGATAAGTGTGCTAGCTTACCAAACAGGGTTAGGGAAAAGATTGATTGAAGCATACGAAGACTCTGTCTTACAAAAAAACTATGGCCACATTTTATTGGATTTAAGTCCACACCAACAAACCCTTAACCCGGATATGCGCATAAAATCTAACATAACCGAAGATGCTGTCGTCGTGTATACTCCTTTGACAAATCAGAGATAAGACCGACAACCGATATGCTTACCTCTCACTTCCAGCAAAGTACAGAAGGGAGATAGGTGTAAGGTGAAGCGTGAACGTACAATATCGATCATAATATAATGTCTGCCAATTTAGCGAAAGAAAAACACTTCCTCCAACTCCTTCTGTCTACAACTAGTAGGACTCAAGCTAAGGGGTTGATATATACTGCCACACCTTCCCAAATAAGAGCTCTGTGTGAAATAGCTTCGAACCTACTTTTACTCCCCCTACCTACAGAAGTACGGAATAAGATAGCGAGACGTAAAACAATTATTAGGAAGCTGGGAGACGAGCGTCAGTGCAAGAAAAAGCTTTTATCCGTCCTCCAGCACAACTTTTCCCCTTTCTTCTACTGTCTTTCTTTGGTTAAAGACAAAATATTATCCCTATTATGAAGCATTCGAAGAAAATGGTGTTGATTTCTTTAGAAAAATACAATAGAATGAACAAAGGATCGAGTGAAGAAAAAGACTATAACTTACCGAAAATAAATAATAACTCGTCACTCCGACTTGAAAGTGTCCAAGGGCGTGCTGCATCACCGGAAAAAGGGAATACAAAGAATTCTTCAATATCAGACTTACATTTGGATAACAACCATTCTCAACTTCCCCCTCCACCTGGAATTCCCGTAAAGAAGAAGAAGGAGAAAAAGGAATTAGATCCCTATCCTATTAAAATACAGAATCGGAAACCAAAACAGAAAACGATCCGAAAGAAGAAAGAAGGTGTAGGGGTGTTAGATAAAAAAAATCTTGGAAACATTTATGGAGATCTGTAACGTAAGTGGGAAACAGTCGTACAATGAAGTCAGAAAAAAAGCCTAAACATAGGAAGAAAAGCATTTCTCCCCAAATTATAAATTCCCACCTTTCAAAACTATACTTTGGGGGAACAGGTAACACACCGATATTAGGAGGGTTGACTAGTCTGTATCGAGAAGTTAAAAAAAGGGGTGAATATGGATTAAAAAGATCGGACGTGAGGGAATGGTTACTCAAACAAGACTCCTATACACTTTTTACACCGAGACTGAAATCCTTTAAACGCCCCAGAGTAATAGTATCGGAGCATGACTATATGTGGGACGGAGACACTATTAATTTAAACTATTTCAAAAAGAAAAATAAAGGGTTTTGTTTCATTCTATTAACAGTTGATATTTTTTCTCATAAAATTTGGACAAGGGGTTTAAAAAGTTTGAAAGGATATGATGCAGCTGTTGCTTTAGAATCGATATTTGAAAACGTGAAACCGAAAGTTTTTCGTACGGATATGGGGAGCGAATTTGTGAACAGAGACACTCGAAAGGTTTATGAAAAGTATGACATTAAGCATTTTACGACTCGCAATGAAAAAAAAGCTAATTTTGCAGAAAGAGCTATTAAAACATTCCGCATGAAACTTCAAAGACATATGAAAAATGAAAATACGTTTGAATGGATCGACTCTCTCCAATCTATCACAGAATCTCAAAACAATTCATTCCATAGATCAATAGGGATGACGCCAGAGGAAGGGAGGGTGACGGAGCGCCATATTTTATGGAAAAAGCAATATATTCAAAATGAACTCCCATACGTATGGTCAAAAACTGCTTTTAAATATTCTATCAATGATAAGGTGAGGGTGAGTTACAACGCATCTCCTTTTGATAGGGAATATGATGAAAGCTTTTCACGAGAAATATTCATAATTATGGAAAGGAAAGTATACCAACACACACCTGTCTATAATATTAAATCATGGGAAAATGAACCCATTAGTGGAGTATTTTATGAACAGCAGTTACAGCTTGTGTTAGCTGACCAGGAAACATACTTCGAGGTTGAAAAAATTATACGAGAAAGGACAAACGCTCGAGGACAGAAAGAGATTCTTGTGAAATGGCTTGGATATCCGAGTTCGAGCAATAGTTGGACGTTAAAAACATATGTGAAAAGTTTGGGGAAAAAGAAGAAGAGGAAAAAGAAGTGAATAATTGGACGGCGTGAGAAATACTCAACTTAACCCCCCTCCCTCACCCATGCATTCTTATAATGGGGGGGAGCGGGTGGGGAATAGTCATTCCTCCAAATCCTGCGAAGGTCTTCGGAAGAAATATGTATATTTTCGCTTCATCAGCAGATAATCTCGATTCTTTCCCTTCTAATTCCGCCTTCGACTTCATGATATGTCTGGAAAAGACTTTATTTTTGGAAGGACCATGGGAGTGTAGCTTGCTAGATATCAACTTTGAAAATAAGGAAGGGAATGTTTTTTCACTTGAGAAGATTTCTTCTAATGAAACAACAGAAACATTTTCAAAAACTTCAATTGTTCAAGAGGAAGAGGAGGATGGTGATGGAGAGGATGTGAAACGGGAAGGGTTAAGGAAAAAACAACCAGAGAGGCGAGGGGAAACCATCGATGTAGTTAGGAGAGCGCGTTCTCGTACACATGAATCTGTGCAAAAAAGAGGCTTGGGACTTATCGTGCTGTGTGATTTTGTCCAACCGAGTTATGTACATGGTCAGAACCTACCGGTGTTACGTTATTTTTCTTCAATGCCTCAGCTGAATTATACATCATACTACGTCCCAGTTAGTGGGGATTTTTTACAAACTTTGAGAATCAGTATAAAACAACCTCTCTCCACCAGTCGAGAGTTATTCCAAGCAAGAAAAACAAACTGTACACTTCACCTCCGACCTGCAAAGTAGGGAATTGAGTCTAAAGATATGGCGCTGCTCCCCTATAGACCTTCGACCAAAAAGTGGAAAAAACACTATGAAACATTAATACATGGAGGAGGGAAGAGGAAACATGGAGTTTATTCTCTTGAAGAACCCTATGCAAAATCAGGAAATAAACCATGTCCGAATATAAAAATAGTATCAGAGTTGGCACAGAAAACAGCACAAAATAAATCCCTACTCAAAAAACAAATTGCGGAGGAGGAGGGGGCAGAGAAGCTTGAAAATATTCTCCATTCTAGTAAAGCAAAACCACGGAAGAAAAGAAAGAAGAAGAAAAATACTCGCCCCACGAAAACTACGACAGGGAAAAAAAGGAAGAAGACCGAAGCTTTAAATTTCCTCGATTCCCTAACTTCCACCCATTCATTAAGCAGAGCTGCTCGAGGGAAGACTACTCGCAAGCCCAACAAAACCAAGAAGCTGTTAAAAAAAGGGAAACAGAAGAAGAAGAATAATACATCCTCTAAAACAAAAAGGAAGCAGAAAAAGTGATGGATTATGTTAGAGAAAACTACTCCGAAGCTCATACAGAAGCGTTGGATCTTTTTTCCCCCATTAATGTAAACTCAGCAGTTAAGAGTAGGGAAATTAGGCATTATAGACCTCAAACATCAACAACCGGCGCCTCTCCTATTCAGTTCTATATTAGTGGTAATTCGGGTGATTATTTATCATTAAAGGATGGGAGATTATATATTCGACTGATCATCGAAGATGTGGAGACAAATGAAAAAATTACAGGAACAGATGCGAAAATTGGATTATTAAACCTCCCACTATCAACCATTTTCCGCCAGGTGGAGGTTCTGGTAAATGACCAACCAACAACATCCGGGATTGGAATCAGCTATGCTCAGAAAGCTATTCTGGATACATATCTGGAATGCTCTCATGAGGAAAGAGAAACATCGCTAATAACAGAAGGTTATCACATGGACACTGGTGCTTTTGATACATTTGATATTGCCGGCATTGGGAATACAGCTTTTAAAGCACGTGCAAAATTTACAAAAGAGGGTAAAGATGCAGAATTTGAAGGGGTGTTGAGGGTGGGGATATGTAACCAACCCAAACCTATACTAAACGGAGTCCCTGTTAAAATAATACTCCACCAAGCCACGGAAGAGTTTAGGTTGTTAAACGGACATGCGACAAAAAAATACAGAATAAAGATAAAGGACGCAATTTATAAAGCTTGTCATTTACAAATAAACCCTGACATCATGCTTGCTCACAACGAAGTTTTGCAGAAAACACCAGCTCTATACCCTTTTATTCGAGAAGATGTGAGAAGATACACGATCCCGCAAGGCTCAACAGAATGGATCGAAAATAACATACTACTAGACACGATTCCGGAATCTGTCTGCATCTGCTTCCAGGAATCATCCAGAGTAACAGGGAATGCTAAGAAGAATCCGTTTAAATTTGATCACTACAATCTTTTAGAACTTGGATTTTTTGTAAATGGGAAGAGTGTCCCCGCCCCACCCATGAAATGTGATTTTGAAAATAATAATTATGTTGTACCATATTCATCGATTAAGAATAAGCGTACTGGGGAATCGTATGCAAGTTATAAATCATATAAAGGTGGGCATGTGCTTTTCAACTTTGATTTGACTCAGACCGAATATAATATTGCCCCCCTTATCCAAAAGGGACAGACACAAATAAGTGCTCGCTTCGAAGATCCTCTACCTTCAGCTGTCATCGCGATCGTGTACTGCAAATCACGAGCTCAGATGGAAATTGATGCTGTGAGAAATGTTCGAATTATGTAATTAGAACACTAGTTACCTTTCTTTCCTTGACCCGTGCGTCTGTTCGGATGCATCACCGGTCTCTGCATATAAAACAAAAAAGAGTCATTATATCAGGCGCTTGTGCACTCGTCTTTATCCACCGGTTAGCAAAAAAAGTAGCTGCATGTTAGTTTAAAAATGTGGTATTTTTCCCTTAAATAAAAAATGTCACAACAAAACCCTCCCAGTTTCTATCTTTATACTTCATTCTTACCATATATTATTGCGATTAAATAATTCCAACTCTTCGCTATTATCCAAAGAGCCGGTCAACGCACCTATGTGTCTAGGCCTTGCGGTTGTTCCCCGATTACATACTTTGCAGGGACACTGCAAATACAAAAAAAACAAAACAATGCTGAATTTATTAAAAAAAAAACAAGGATGGAATACGGAGATCACTAGATACATATAACAATTTTCACAAATATTATAGAGAAATTTTCACAAAAAATTGACAGAGGCATAAAATAACAATTCTCAGGGAATTGGCGCAAAAGTTTCTTACTTCGAAACACGAAAGCCAATTCCCTGAGAATTGTTATTTTATGCCTCTGTCAATTTTTTGTGAAAATTTCTCTATAATATTTGTGAAAATTGTTATATGCATATAACCACATTCATAATATCATCTAACCTTGACAACCTTGGGATAGAGGTCTCTAGATACATATAACAATTTTCACAAATATTATAGAGAAATTTTCACAAAAAATTGACAGAGGCATAAAATAACAATTCTCAGGGAATTGGCGCAAAAGTTTCTTACTTCGAAACACGAAAGCCAATTCCCTGAGAATTGTTATTTTATGCCTCTGTCAATTTTTTGTGAAAATTTCTCTATAATATTTGTGAAAATTGATATATGTAGACATATAGAAGCATTCATAATATCACCTCACCTTCCCGTATTTACATAGCATGGCTATGGAGCAGCATAGGAGGGCGAATAAACACACCCAGAAGATGATGACAGACGAGAAAAGGAGAGTTGCTATTTCGTCATCCGCAGTCGAGTTCTCCTCGCTTGACACTAGGGGAGTCGTCTTTTGTCTGTTGCCCTCGCTTGGCGCTGGGGGAGCCACCGTGTTGGATGGAGTCGTTTGCCTTGGAGTCGTTTGCCTGTTGCTCTCGCTTGACGCTGGGGGAGTCACCGTGGATGGAGTCTTGAGACGAGCGTTGGGCACTGGGGACGGCTCTGATTCTTCTGTCGTTGCTGCAGGGTAGAAAGGAGGGGAAAGAATTGATTTTTCCATTGCATATAAATAAAACTATAATCATGGGAGGTGTGAGGGGAGGGGGATGACTCGATAAAAAATCACTGGACTTCATTAGAAGACATTTTGTATGCATTCTTCTACCACATAGTCTATATTTAATGAAATTTTTGTCTAAGTCCCTCCCTATACTTACATAGTGGAGCAGTCGAGTCTCCCGCGTCTGTCGGTGAAGCTGGGGAGGAAGAAATGGAAAAAAAGAGAAATCAATGTGTGTAGATATACATTCATCCACCATGTTGAGTGAAACACTCTCCCCAATCTTTTAATTCTCCATAAACAATAGCAAAAGGTGGATTAGTGTCAAGTTACTGGCCTTATGACACACGTATGAGGTGACCCTCCGGCGAAGGAGGGAACAGTGATTGTCAGACCGGTCGGCCGAGCAATTATGCTCCACACTCGAGGTGTTCGCCGACGCAGCCTAGAAGAACCAGAGTGGCTAACCCTCTCGAGTCCCTTCTAAAACTTCTACTATATCCTACAACGTGGGCTGATGCAATGTTCCCTGCTCCAGTAACCCGGTTTCTAGGGCTCCAGCCTCTCGCTCACTAAATAAGATGACCTCTTTAGACCCACTCTCCACCCTCTACCGTTTGTAAGGTTCACTCGCTCTGTCGCTCGCTCCATCTCTCATCAAGCTAGACATGATTCATATTACTAATGCGGAATAACTAGATCCCACATGAATTGGCTACCTCGGTGGGCATCGCCCTGCATCTATATAGCGGAGAGTGTGATGGGTGAGGTTAGAGCATTATGGCAGCTGATTATGCACTGTATTTTTTTCAACCGGGAGCTGGAGTGGGAGACAAAATTCACCAATTCAACCCATATTCTGATCATAACCCAGACTATGTACAGAAAAAGAAAATACTCACCGCTATTGTCTGCTTCCTCCAATCTTATGTCGTCAAAATCACCAGGGATGAATGGATCCTCACTCGACACTGGAAAAAATATATAAATTTTCAAATGTGATTTTGTACTCAGTCAGGTTCAGAAGGCAGTTCTGACTCCCTGAGTCTCAGGGATCATTAACACTTTAGCCTTAGTCTTAGCCTTGCGGTTAAGCTTATCGCTGGATGTGGTATCGAGGAATGTGGGGTGTCTGGATAGGACTGTACTGTATTTTTTTCAACCGGGAGCTGGAGTGGGAGACAAAATTCACCAATTCAACCCATATTCTGATCATAACCCAGACTATGTACAGAAAAAGAAAATACTCACTGCTATTGTCTGTGTCCTCGAATCGGAAATCGTCAAAATCACTAGGGGTGAATGAGGATTCACTCGATGACACTGGATAAAACATATAAATTTTCAAATGATATAAATGGGGAAACAGATGTGAATGTGGGATAAAAAATGTTTATGATCTGTAGCTTATTTATAGGTAGACATCACCTCTAAACTATTTATGTTGGTCAGGAATAATATGGTAATATGATATAATACAATTCTACTCACAACTCGTCTCTCCGTCCTCGTCAGTATCGCTCCAACCGTCTTCTTCATTGCCTTCTTCTTCGCTCGAGATCAAAATGATCTCATCATCATCTCCCGCGTCATTCTCAGGTGCTAACCCTCCACCCATCCCTCCATCATCGCCACCGTCATCGCCGCCATCATCCCCCCCTCTGCCATTTTCTTCATTGGCTAGAAAAACCGCAAAACAAAAAAAACAAAGAGTTAAGGTGTTGATATTATGTAAAAGTACATTCTAACATAACAGCAAGAGAGAGAGGTTTCATTTACACATTCCGTAATGAATGTGATGGGTTAGGCAGAGTGAATATATGGATGCAGGCAATGTAGCACTCAAGCTGCTACCGGATTCAGCACAGACGGATAAACAATATTTCAACATGGGAACTTGTTTTGCGAGTTAAATAAAGCATACCTGGTCGTTCAGAAATCGTATTACGCACAACTTTCCCTACTATTATGCAGTTTAGATGTTGATGGCATATTATTTACTAAAGAAATGTTAGAACAAGGAGAGAAGATTACCCACACGATGTTTCTAGAAGCGCTATTTGTTTCCCGCCACATCATGATCCGTTCATGATCGAGTCATAAAACGGTTCATGATCCGGCAATGACCCGTTCACGAGCAAGGGAGTTTATTTTTTTCCCGCCCTGTTATTTATTTGTTGTGGAGAAGAATGACTGTAGGTAAAAGTATGGGAAAGTAATGTTTATAGTATACCTGGTCGTCTTGGCATAGGCAGGGGGATGGGGATGGGGATGAATGTCGTCTTTTTTTCTTCTCGGTCATTCCGGCAGTCACTAATGATCACCAAATCCGTTTGTTCAGGCAATGTCGTGCAATCGAAGTCTGTTTCCTGGCTCCTTAGGTCTACCAGAACAAGTTTTGGAAACTTCTTGAAGAACGCGGCGCTCCACCTGGAGATCCAGCATGATCGGAAGATGATCTTTGTCACGGTGGTAGATTCCGCATACAAAGTCGCAGGATAATCTATATCTGTGCATTTGATCGATTCTCGAGTGCATATGCACTGCCCGACTTCTTCCCCGCAGTCGTATTCCATCAAAGATGAGGAAAATGGCAGATGGAAAACGATTATGATCACGCTTAGAAAAAACCCAGCTTGCGCCATGATGGCTGTCTAGTCGGAAGCTGAAGAAGATCTCCCGCGCTTCCATGGTGTAGCATGGGAAAGTTTCCATAAAAAATGTGTAAGGGTATTGAGAAAGGGTTGGATAAAAGTTTGCATAAAAAAAGTTGTATTTATCTCTCATTAAATACGGGAAAGCTGGTTTAATTAATAAAGGAATGGAAAGTAAAGAATATATCTTGCAACACCGGAAAGGGGATCGAAGGGGATGGATGGAGTTATCAAAAACGAATCAAAGCCCTACCTTATTCCCTGCATACACCTCTATAAAATGGGAATGTGGAAAGGATAATAATGTAATCATATGTGGATTCATAATGAAGTGCGCTTTATCTTAAATCCGACACGTAGACTAACCAAAACTTGATAATTAGCCAGGGATGAATAAATAATATCATGCAGACGATGTAATTTTTCGTCTGCTCTCTCCCTTGATGAGCGCTTGGGGGGAAACACCTTTAAATGCAGATGGGTAATAAACTGTGTTCGGGTTGCGGTCATGACCCGCGTTGACCGCTAGCGAGGACAGTCAGGGTTCGATGTAATAGGGTAGCATGGAGAATCCAAGTATGACCCGCGTTGACCGCTAGCGAGGACAGTCAGGGTTCGATGTAATGGGGTAGCATGGAGAATCCAAGTTGGGTAAAATGGGTACAACGTTAGAACGAATGACGTAGGGAAGTGGGTGATTATTACCTTCCACAAATAAGAACTTATTATATAGGGTTTAATTTGAACAATGCCCATTTTCCTCAAAAGCAATGTATGACATGACGTGAACACAGTGATTCTCTATGGGGGGTGTGAGGGATTTGTTTTTTTTATTGAAAGCTCTTTTATTCATGGAACATGTCACAAATCATTCATGTTTCGTTCCTGCATTCTTTTTTCAATAGAGAAGGTGGTGACGGGGAGCTGCGAATAGACTGACACAGCATGGTTTTTTTTTCTCCCTATTGATAGAGAGCGAAGGGAATGTTACAAATACGCATTATCTGCATTTTATCTCTTATCCCATACAGCATCATTCACATAATAGTGGGTATATGTGGGTGGAAATAGTATGTTGAGAAGGGGTATTATAACCATTTCCATTGAAACATTCTTTGCCTTGTGTCAAATTTTGGATTTATACTGAGACAGCTGGAGTATGATTTGTTGTATGAAGCATAGTTCTCTCTCTCTCACTAGGAAAGGTGCTCATTAAGGGTATGATAACGATGAGGGGAAAGAAGAAAACAAAAAAAACAACCTATTTTTAAGGCGGGCGACTCACCTCCCTTCCCCTTTTAATACTTCTGCGCTCTCCCATTGATATTTGGTTAAAAAAATGAACATTTCCACAGCTGCTATTATATCATCATGTTAATTCACTCCCTCCCCCCTCATCACTTTATTTGAATACCCAATCAGGAAAGCTCGAGTTTGATCTAAGTTGAGTGTTCGTGCGTATGCTTAGCCATTCACGTTTGTGTAAGTGGTGGATTTAGTACTGTCTTTTTATCCAGAAAGAAGAAATTGAAAAAAAAACACAACAAAACATGTTGGAAGCCGTATGCATTATCCTCCACTGTTTAGAGAAAGCTCTTCATGAAGCTAGGACTACCATACAGACTGAATTATTGGATAAACAGAGGAAAATACAAAATGAAGCTGAGTGCTCAGATCCACCTCTGGAGGACAAAACCGTTCAGAACCCGCCGATTGAATACCCATTCCCCACCAATCTCCCTGTCCAAACGAGTGACTATCAAACGGATTACTTTTCAAATGTGCTAACGGATATACCATCTGATCCCCCGCTCCTACTCCTGGATCAATTAATTTCGGATCAATTAATTTCAGACAACACAATCAGCCTCCCTCATGCGACATATGATGATTCTGCAGCAACATCTGAACCTATTCAAGTAGATCCTCCTCTCCCCTCCATTGAACAGGTTATGGATACAAGTCAGAACTCGGGTGAATTAATTAGCGAGAATATGGTGTTATTCAATAACCTACTTAACACGGCTAGTGCTGCACAGGAGGAAAATATTGTTAATAAGGGAGCAGAAAAAAAAAACAAAAAAAAGAAACAAAAACTGAAAGGAAAAGCGACTGTGACCAATGTCGGCAAAGTAAAAAAACTCGGTCGACCAAAGGGAAGTAGAAATAAGCGAAGTGTGAAGTCTGACGCTGACTTCTTTGACGAGAATATTTTGTATGCTTCAGATTAATCGATTTTGATTTGGTCGCATAGTGTCTCTTATTTGTGTGTGAGTGTACTAATGTAGTTTTTGCTAATATAATCGATCCTAGTAATGAATAAAATATAATATTTGAAATACGGATATGTCACTTTTTTATAGTCGGGGAAATGTTCGGGGATGCTTTTTATAAATATCTACATCAAGTAAGACTAGCAATGGAAGAAAAAACAAGAACAGGAGCAAATTCCAATCTCTCTCTTTTTATTACAAAAGCGACTTCACAACACGGAAACAATTATATAATCATTGGAAGCGAAAATGGATTACTTTGAGTAGCGTTTCATAGAACAAACAGGTATACTATTTTATAGATGATCCAACGTTCAGAGTATCTTTTTCCCACATTTGTAAATACATCAATGAAATATCTGGAATATAGACCCATTACTAATATATTCATATAAAAGTTCTATGATGAAGTAAAGATGGTCGTGTATGACGTGTCTGTCGTCTCGATTCAACTTTCCTTCGCCGATGTTGTTCGACGATGCAAGCCACACTTACATTGACAATTATAATCAAAATCAGAATGTTCAGAACTGCGAGCTTTTATAAAGCGATTAAAAAAGCGTTTCATGATAGGGTCCAGATCGTGTATTGTAAATAATGGTCACATATCCGAGTGGTTTAGCGTTGGGAGAGGAGTTAAGCAAGGAGACCCTATAGCATCATTACTCTTCATTATTGTTGTCGAGAGATTAGCCGAGATGATAAGAGCTGATTCAGAATGTCAAGGTGTAATATTTGGTGGTGTCCATAACAAAATAATACAATTCGCGGACGACATGACGATAGTTGCAAATGATGAAAAATCACTGGCCAGAATGATGGCTATAATCAGTGAATTTAGTAATGTATCCGGCTTAGTACTCAATACCAGTAAAACCAAAGGCTTCAATATAGGCGAAATGGTTCTCTTTCAGCAAGTGTCTCAGAACATAAGCTGGGTCAATTCTATGAAAATTCTCGGTATTCATTTACTCTATCCGTATGACAAGCAACGACAGAATAATATTAATTTTGAAACCGCCTTTGAAAAGGCTTGTGTGGTGGTCAACCACTGGAGTAAGAGAGACATATCTATAAAAGGCAGAGTAGTTATTGCCAATGTCTTAATTATCCCCTTATTTATGTATGTCGCAAACCTGATAGTCATCGAAGAACACATGATATGTAAGATACAAAAAATGGTAGCTGACTTTATTTGGAGAAAAGGGAAGCACAGAGTCGCCTGGCATTATTTGTGTAGAAAAATTGATGAAGGCGGTCTCAAACTACATGACGTTAGATCTAAACTAATCACATGTAGGCTAAAATGGATTCAGAGAATGTTGGTGGATCCACAAGCCAAATGGTCTGCTCTTGTTCGAGAAAATATAGGATATGATCTCAAAAAATTAATGCGGTTCAGGAACCAAATTAGTGGTGATTTCTCAGAATTCTATACAGAAATCTTTAAAACTTGGAATCGTTTTTATAGCTCACAAGAGCCACGCAGTAAGAAAAGCATCCTATGTGAGTGCATCTGGAACAACAGATGGATAAAGCTTGAGGACGCCCTGTGCAGAGTCCACTTGTGGAAAAGAAAAGAGATTCACAAGATAGAAGATCTAGTCACAAACAATAGAGTAAAAAATAAGAACGAAATAAAATGCGAGTTTGGCATTACCATCAATTACTTAGAAGAACTTAGTTTGAGTAAGAAAATACCAGCAAGGTGGCTCAAGACAATTGCTGAGGAAGAAGTGCAAAATTATAGAGAAGAACTAATCTGTCAAATAGGTACAGTAGACGTTGATATTCTCTCTGCAGCTACGGGTGATATTTATCACGCCGTTAGAGTATTCATTAACCCAAAGGGAGACAGGAATGTCGAGTGGGCAAACATGTTTTTAAATAAGAACATAGATATATCAAATATTGAATTCTCGATTTGGTACTGCGTACCGTTCAATTGCACTAGAAATGTGCGCTTACAATCATTTCAGTATCAGGTGTTAAACAGATTGATTATTTGTAATGTGCATTTGAGTGATATGGATCTCAAGCCAAATAATCTATGTAGCTATTGCGATTCTGTGGATGACTTGTTTCACTTTTTTATAGATTGTGAAAATGCTTGCTCATTTTGGCACCATTTGATAAATTGGGCCAAAAGGAGCAAACATTTGGACAGTGAAATCACAGACGATATGAACGTTATCTTTATGTTATTTGGAGTTCCCAATATAGAGGAGAAATATTGTACATGGAATTTCGTCTTACTCTTGGCTAGATTCTATATTTACAAGTGTAAAATATTTAAAAAGAATCGGTTATGCTTTTTTGAATTTCTCAGAGAGCTAAAGTTTAAGTTGAGAATTATGTATGACGGCTCCTTTACAAACGCCACCCACAAGAGAGAGTGGGCAAGATGGGAGAAGTTTTATAACGAACTATAAGTCGTTAAAATTAGAAGTAGGTGTGTGACAGAGGTATAAAAAATTTCACACATAGTAGTCTCTCCTAAAACTAGTCGTGGCTGATCGATAAACGATGAAAACTTGATACACATGTCATACTTTATTACACAACAAATGTTCAGCGATGTAATACAATGCTATGTTAGAAATAATATACGAGGTGCTAGTCAATGACATAACTCATGATCTGGTCAAAACATGTAAATACATCCACGGGTGCTACGAACTATACGCAACATGTTAGAAAATATAATAATCAGTATTACAAGCAAAGTCAGGTCGGTGATCTATCTTTTTAAAAATCCTTATGTACGACACAGAAGCAGAGACGAAGAGGGCTTGATGTAGAAAATAAGTGTTATCGGCCCCGAAGCTAAGATTTGTTGAAAGACTGAATAAATACCCGGCGTTGGGAAAAAAAAAAAAAAAAGCGTTTCATTGTAGCAAAAATGCCCTCAGTCTCACCCACATACAGTCCATCTTATGGCGAAAAAATAAAGTCTAGTTGTGAAGAGATATATAAAATACGTGGTGGGGATTTCTATCCTGCTAAGAAAGAACTAATGTTGTTCGTCTGGTGAGATGGATTAGAGTGATGTGGAGGCTTGTTCGAACTTGTGTTTAATCCCATTGTATGGGTAACATTCGCTGCATTTCTGCTCTTCATCGTGGGAGCAGAAAAGCAGACCTTCATGGAACTCATGACTATTCCTGGCTGTTATAGAGTGGAGAACGTTCATAAATCCCGGTATTTCCTTTTCACTCAATTGCTCTCCATATCTTGTAGCCTTTAATTCCCCGCCCGCCTCAAACCAGAAACGTACATCAGCACCTTTCCACCCTGGTTCTGAGGAAAGGTAGACGCCTCCTCCTAGAGAAGAGGCGAAAGGGAGATTTTTTTCAAACACCTCTACATTGTTACGTAACGCCTTGTAGAGCTTGTAGAGGCGTTGTTGTGGGAGTTTAACTCCTCTCGATCTCTCTCCATCTTTCCCCCACCGCTGTAGTTTATATCCTCGAGAAGCGTTTGCACTGTAGTGGATCAATTCCATCCCAGATCCGAATTTGTATGATTCCAAAATTCGGAATTTGCTAGCTTGTTCAGAAGTGGTGGTGGGGGTGGGTGTAGGGAGAGATGGAGGGGGTGGTGCTGGCTCGACTCCTTCGGTTGATTCATTCGCATCCTCAGAATCAAAGTCAGGGAGAAGGGCTCGCTTCACCTTTCTCCTTCCAGAGGATGCTTGAGATGGTGGAGGAAATGGTGTATTCATTTCCGATATCAGAAACTCTACATCCTCTCCTTCTTTCCTTTTCCTACTCAGGCGGGGAGGGGAGGAAGGGGTAGTGCGGGGTAGAGTTGGGGTAGAAGTCGTCGCGTTGTTATCCGTTGCAGAATCGGTCGGGGTGTTGGTAGCATCTTCAACTAAACACCCATTTGATTCTGAGTAGGATAAAACCCCATCATGCTCGGTTACGATATTTCCTGACTGGAAAAACAAAGAAAAACATTCGTGTAAGAACAGGGAGATTGGAGGGGGATGTTTGTCGAGGATTAGCGTATTACGTTAAAATAATAATAATATCTATTCTACTCAAAGGTTTCCTAAACATGTTCTATCAACTTTCTCATTTCCTCAATATGCTCTCACTTAATGAAATCCAACCCTTTTAAGCCTTAACTTATCTTGACGCATTGTTATGGCTTAGGTCGTCGCCTCTCGCAGGGTGGAAAGCAAGACCCGACTACGCCCTTATCGATAAGACCTTAGTCAGCAAAAATTAAACAAGGTGCGCGCGTTGACACCCTTATGTAGAAGTTGACATATATCCCAAAATAAAACAGATCTTGTAGTTAAATATCAGTAAAAGTTGTGATTTCATTAGCAGTATCGGTGGCTAAAGTGGTAGAACGTGGGACTTTAGCCGTCCAATACTGTTTTAACTCTATATGAAAAAATGAATTAAAAACCGAAGGGTAAACCTTATGATTTTAACTCCTATGAGTTCGAGTCCCTAGCAGTGGTGACGTTTTTCCTTTGCCTGTATGCTTCCATATAAAAGCAGAATGAGAATAACCTTTTGTTAAATTTAGTAATTATTAAAAATTATTAAAAAGATAACTTACCATTTTCCTTAATTTCCAAATGATTGGGAACGAAGAGATGAGAGCTGGAACTGTTGTATCCTAGACTGCGTTGAGGGAGAATGTTGGTGAAGCATAATCGAGCATGGGTTAACTTATATGCTGTGTGATCATTTGCATATCCGATGAGCAAAACTATTCGCATGAGTGAGCATGGAGAGGGTGGGAGGGGAGGGAGGTGAGCAATTGAGTCCATTTCGCTCATTTCCCCAAAATAAAATATATATACATACATAAACTAGCAGGAGAGAGAAAGAATTTATGTGAATAGAAATTATTCTTTATAAAGATCAACTACGTATTTGTAGTTGGAAGATGTAGGTCCCTCGTATGCTTGAGCTGCTAACGAGTAAACCGATCCCTCAAAATCATGAATGTTGGTTATAGTGTATGAATCAACTTCAATTCCTGTTTTATGCTTGTTCCAGCAACAATTTTTACAACCCGCGCATCCGCCTTCTTGTTCGAAGCAGGGTTTTATAAATGGTTTTATGAGTAGGGTAGTGTAGTATGAAATAATTGACCTGAGTTTATCCAGATCTTTAAAAGAAAGGCGAACCCTGTAATTTGTTTGTTGGATATCCTTGTCAAAATCAGCATCGGATCCGTCTTCGTCATCTAAGAAAGAGACGTGGGGATCAAGTGAGAATTTTTTAAAATGCATAATCTCCACCTGCTCTTCTCTGCACCATTTATGGTGAGAGCTGACATATAGATGGTTACCTAAATGCATCCTGCACTTAAATTTCGAGATATCTCCTCTCTTCCCATCAATAATTCTCATGCATAATTTAGGCACACACTCCCCCAATCTACACCATTGCGCATGAGAAATGTAGACACATGATTGTACTTGTTCAAGAAATCCAGACTCGTGCATGTGGACAATGTAAAATCGATCCTTTTCCTCATGGTGGTATAATACCAAGGCGGAATAACCGTCCCTAATGTAATGGAGTTTCTGCCCTAACCGCCACAAACCTGGTTGGGCTTTATAATTTAGATCCATTGTTGTCAAATAAAATCCGAGATTGTTGGAACAATGTGGAGTTTGAGAGAGGGAAAGAAAAGTTGGGGTAAATCCAAGACTTCGGTGGTAGTGTGGATAAAGAAAGATGCACGTACGTTTATTTATACCATATTCTACTTTGATTCATTTGCATAGTTAAGTGATATATCCCTTTATCCTTAAGAGAAAATAGTGACAGGGGCGCGAGGTTAATGAAGCGAATAGTTATGATGGGAAAGGGGGGGGGGAGGAGAGCGTAGCATGAGGTACAAAGAAGTAATGGTATGAGGGGATGTGCAGTGGAGCGAATAAAATTGAATAATAAAACCCGTCTAGAGAACAAGCGTCGCTAATCAGTCAAGCGAATAAAAAAGTCTAGTTGGGTGTAGGGGAAAGGGGTTGGGTAAGCGCGGGCTAATACTAGTAGGGTTTCTTTTATCAGGGTTATTCATGCGAATAGTTTCCACTTCTGTATAGTACAAAGGGTGAAAAGGGTATGGGGGTAAAACCATGTGTTCTACGTATAGCTAACGTCATCTTCTAGCATAAAACTTACCATATAAATCCGTTCTATTTTATTTTTTTGTCATGTTCGTCTGGGGGAGAGGAGTAAAATATTTTATATTCATCTATATCATGGTTGTCTCCAGTATATCTATCAGGAATATCGTCGCTGTCACAAACAATGAGATTCTCTCCAAACTCATTTTCATGATCGATACCATATTCAGCTCTGTGTCTTGCCATACTTTCTTCCCTCTTGTTCGATAGATCCTTCATCTGAATAGTTTGGAACTGGTTAAGTTGCATTCTTAATATTTCGTTTGTTCCCTCTAATTCTACCAGTTTTTGTTTAACCGACTTTAATTCCAACTCGATTCGTTTATTCCCTTTATCTCTATATTGAGATGAAAAATGTTGGATGATGAATACGATCATATCCTTTAACTTCTTATTGTTTTTTTCTAATTTGTTAATATATGCAGAATAGTCCATCTTTTCTCCCTATTATTTCTCCAATGATCGTGCTTCAACGCTTTCTTGCAGTCTAATAACCACCTCTCATATTTACACCCCCTTTATACCGATGAAGCAATGGGGTTGTACTTGCTAGCTCAGAGGGAGAGCATTTGTTTGATGTTGAGGTGGAGTTGGATCAAAACCAACACAAAGCAATTTGTATAAGCTCCCCTTTTACCACCGGTTAATCTTGATCCGCCACCAGGGCGCCACCTCGTGGATAGCTCGCGTACCAACCCCACCGACCGCCACCGTACTAGCACGCCACTCAGCGGATTGCGCGCGCAATGCCAAATCGCATCAAACTGCTACCAAATCGCACCAAACTGCTAAAGTAGCGTATAATGCGCAAACACATACTACTGTCATGTATCCCACTTCGACCTATGAAACACTGTATAATATTCCCATTAATTGTTATTAATTTTTGTCCCACTTTTCATCAAGTGTATTACCTCATTGAAAGTACTGAATTAGTTCTGTAGTTCCGGTGTGTACCATTTAGGCTTCACAGGGGTAGCTATTGATGTAGGATTTGTGTAGCCACCATTTTGTGAGATATGAATTGGGGACTTGCTTGGCTGCCATCTTGTTTCTTGATGCACATGGAATTATGGAGTTGTATGTCCGCCATCTTGTATCTTTATTCACATAGAATTATGGGAGTTGGGTGTAAGAGTAAGGCTCAATTGAGGATTTGCATGTCTGCAATAAATATCTTCACATGGAATTATGGGAGTTGAATGTAATAGTAAGGCTCATATCCACCATCTTGTATCTGGGTTCACATGGAATTATGGGAGCTGTATGTCAGAGTAATGCTCAATAGGGGACTTGCATGCCCACCATCTTGTAGCTTGATTGGTTCACATGGAATTATGGGAGTTGAATGTTATGTTATGTCCACCATCTTGTCTCTGGGTTCATATGGAATTATGGGAGTTGCATGTCAGAGTAAGGCTCAATAGGGGACTTCCACGTCCACCATCTTGTATCATGGTTCACATGGAATTATGGGATTTGTATGTCAGAGTGAGGCTCAATAGCACGGTAGTAATTAAGATTGATGGCATATGTAACATATACTAAGATGAAATGTCTCCACACATGGGGGATATAAAATGGGTGACTGAATAAATGGATCAGTGAATAGCTATCATTATATAGACATATCTAACTCTACCTCCATCTTTCCTCTCCTTATTCCGCTACACGCCAGACTGGTGTTGATAATTTGACAAGATCCAGGTCAATGGTCACAGTTCAAGGGTTGTCATGCATTAGATGAATCTACATATAGTAAAACTTTATTTCCATTTTTAAAATTACATGAGGTCTATATATTGTTGTTAAGGATGATAGCGGGTATTTCTCAGTTACCAAAAACGGCAGAGATTTTACGACATTGACCATGTTCATATTTATTTATTTTTTTATCATTTCTTAGGTTAGTGATGTTCAGTTATTAAAAAGAAACACTTCTGAAGATTGAACAGATTAGTATATGGTTTTTTTCTTGTTTGTTATTCTTTTACGACACCGTAAGCCACCTTGTTTACATTGAGATTCTAAGCTATTCTACTGATATGTCAAGTTCGGGGGCCTGCAGCTCCTAAAGTAATCTGGGAACCACCAATTTTCTTGTTATTTTCAGAAAATATATTCCTTAAACTATAATATACTAAAGAATCAGCCAACTGTATTTACAATTTATGGTTTAAAATGGATGAAACGTTTCAAAAACACTCTTTTCTCCATAGACGGCCATGTTAAATTAATTAAATAACTTTTTATTTTCAAACGGAAATAGCAAAAAATCTAATTCGGGAACCCCCCTTTAAAAAATTATATTTGAAATCAGCATGATTTGGAGTACAAACTGTGAAAAAATCAGGCTGATCTATTTACTTTGGGAAATACCCGCGATCATCCTTAACAAAAGGGGACTAATGCCATTAGATCCTGAGTTTATGGTCCTTCCTTTTCTCTAAGCCTCCCGGAAACAAGCCTTGACTAAAGCCATTAGATCCTGAGTTTATGGTCCTTTGTTTTTTCTAAGCCTCCCGGAAACAAGCCTTGGCTTCGCCTCGGCTTGGCTTCCCGGGAGGCTTAGAGAAAACTCACGACCATAGACTCAGGATCTAACTGCCTAATAGGACTCTCGTCTCTGTCAATGGGACCTTCTACTTCTAAATATATATCAATACAAAATATATACAATTGGTGTGGGAAAAAATACATTCATGATTGATACTAGATGAACTAAAACATGGATGAATGTTTTTCATATACCGTATATACCCGTGTATAAGCCCCGGCTTATATTAATTTCAAATGGTGAATTTACCCGGTTTATATGCATCATCTCTACAGTCCTCTATGGTCAAGTGGTTAGCACCTAAGACTCTCAATCTGAACATTGTGGGGTCGGATCCCAGACCAAGCAGCTTTTTCACATTTGTCCCAACATTACGTCACACGGCGGGGCAATCAGCGTGATGGGAGGGCACTGACTCCAATGACTCACTGGTATTGAGCGTCCCTTAGACGTATACTTGGGAGGATGTAAATTCAGCCTGACGCCGGCGGGCAGAAGTCCACCAACTTCTGACATTGGTCAATTTGTTCAATACGAGGTAATCCCTCCCTGCATCCATCTCTCCCCCCCCCCTCCTCTCCTCTAGGTATTTCTCCCTCTCTCCCTTGGGTATATCCTGGTGTAGTGCAGCTGATAATGTTGATAATATCTTAAACACCGGCAATAATGATTATTTTAGACATTGAAGATGTTATCTTTATTTTTCCAATTTCTTTACATAACGCTTACTCGGCAAAACATATCACATATCTCTGCCTTGACAGTTCTTCCGACAGAACCCTCTACTTCACTACAACAAGAACATATAAGTATTTCTATAATACATACAAGAGAAATACATATAAAATAAATCTAAATTAACATATCATGTTACCACATCTATTGTGGGGGCTATGTAGCCTTGCAGTAGGTTTTAAAGAATTTTAAAGAGGGGGTAAAATTGTTTGACTTGAGGACCTTTTTCTCCAAACCCTTGATGTAACTGTATAAAGGGAAATAAAAATACTTATACTATACTATACTATATATATATATATATATATATATATATATATATATATATATATATATATATTATATATATATAAGTCTAATTACTTCCCCCAGACATACGCAAATCACCTGATCATCCAAGTAGGACAACCGATGCAGCCACCTGTGAACGTTTTCTGCGCCGTTTATAAAAGAGTACATTCCTATCTAACGTCTGAGAGAACCAGGCTCTGCTTCACACCAGGCTTACCTTAGGCTCCCACCTTAGTCAAACACACCCAAGGTAAGATTATATTTCAAATATAGGGTCAGATTTTCAGAAAATGTACAATTGGCAGCTGTACACATTTAGTAAATTCTGCTAAATTAAGCTGCAATTTGTTCAATACGAGGTAAATTCTGGAAAATTCGGCATTACATTGATTCTAGCAATCTGTTTTGTTAGGAGGAACTGTGTTTTGAACTTTATTTTCGTCTGAAATTTGGGTTATTTGAGAAGATTGGTGAAGGTGAATTGTACATTTTCTGAAAATCCGACCCTATAGCTCACTACATGTTATGATAGAAGGCTTGGTATCGCATTTATCTGGGCTAAATACTCTGCTAGTATTTTATAGATTAACTATATCGGTGGAGTGTAGATATCACTAGGATATACTTGGAGCTATATGGGTCAGATTTTCAGAAAATGTACAATTCAACTTCACCAATCCTTTTGAAATAGTTCTGACATGAATTGAGACATCAAATGTCACCCAGACATTCAACATATATACACTTATCATCAGAATTTTGTTTTTGCTTAATTTTGTTTAATATCAATGTATATATATATGCACAGTACCGGACTTCCGGTTGGTGATTCACAGCAGTGAAACGTGCGTCGAGAGCACCCTTCTTTTTTTCAGGTAGAGAAAGGAGCAGCTAGCTCACAAAAAGTGCAGAAAGAAACAGTAATAGATCAGAGAATCTAAGGACATACTAGAAAAAGCCAGAGACTGTATTAATACTTCGGTAGAGGATATTTAAGTTTGACCGTACTCGGTAAGATTTCAAAATCCCGCGCCATACTGGAGGAAGTGGACAGTAGGGAGAATCTAGGTCGACACCCTGGATAGAAGTATATTTCACCTGATTTAAAAGGAGAAGACATAGCAAGTAGGACAAAATAGACAGTACACGGAATAACAGACTCATAGGAAGGAGTAATTCCACATAAAAGCCATCCGTTGAACATATACAGTCAATTTAAAAATCGAACCGGGAGAAAGAAGGTCAAGGTCGACCCAGTGCTTACGGGAAGCGACCTTCACCTTCGCCGCAAGCGTGCTCCAAAATTCAGCGGAGACATAGGAGTGATAAGCATAGGAAAAGAGAACATACATAAACAGTAAGGCGCCAAAAGTCACAAACTAAGGTGAACATTTGAATATATTGACTCTCCCAAAAAACGATCACTTGTTAAGCAGCATAAACGTTGGTTAGACGAGAACCGATCGGTTAGAACCCAGATCTTGTTAAAAAAGGCAAAAGTTGCCGTTAGCAAAGGATTCGTATTGAAGCTGCAACAGCGTTACATCGGGTAAACAAGATGTCGGGTCGAGCTCGTTCGAAGTCGAAAGGGCCAAAAGGAAAGAAACACAGAGGTGTATCCGAGAGCAAGGATGATTTCATTGTCAGTGACAGCGATGACATGGAATGTGACGATGAACATGATGAAAGTGAAGATAGCGATGAATCAGACAGTGACCAGAGTGCTCGTGATGACCAGGGAGAACCCCTGGACTTGAACGATGCACCTCAATACGTCAGATCGATGTTCCAAATTCTATCCAATCAACTCAAGATTGACATGGGCAAAATTAAGAGAAAGCAAATCAAAACTGATAAAAAGGTCGATGAATTACAGAAAGACAACATCAAAAGAGATAAGGATGTGACAAGCAAAGAGCAAGCAGAGTAGTCCGAGCAGCCAGAGCTGCAGGGAAAAATGCGTATAACGATGCTGGAAATGTCCGGATCAGTAATACAAGATACGCTCATGATAAATTGGAGTCTCTACCCACACAGTTCTCCTTACCATATCTGGCCATGAGAGAGTCGGACGAGATGTTCGCCTTCGTGTCAAGGGAAAGCCCGCTTTCCAATCATTTTCATGCACCATTTTCTGTAGACCAAAAAAGATTTCAGCACGTTGAGCAATATTTAGCTTATTCCAGAGCTAAGGTAGAAAAGAACGCGGTGAAGGCCGAATACGCGCTCAAAGAAATGGACCCACAAAAATGTAAGGCCACTTTGGATGAGCTAAAAAGGGAAAGCACAGGAGAGGAGTGGAAGCAGAGGAGGGCCGAGATCCTCACTAAGGCGTTGAGAGCTAAGGCCGAACAACATGAGCTTGTAAAAGACTATCTCTTGAACACAGGGGATAAGAAACTAGGACATGGAAGAACATGGAGTGGGGCATAGGGATGTCCTTGTACGACGACAATATAAGGGACTTAAATGAGTGGAAGGGAGAAAACCTTCTAGGCAAGACTTGGGAAGTCGTCAGGGACGTCATCACACAGAAAGAAAAGCTAGAGAGCATGTTTCAGAAGAAAAATGTGCCTTAAGAAGAAATAGGATCAAGTAATAAAGCACCCCAGTCATCCTGCAAAAATCGACATGGATCAACACACCCAAACAACATTTATCTTGCTAAACATCAATGGTTTGGTGGGCTTAGAAAAAAGAAAAGCGGTGTTTCATATACTAAATAAAAATAAAAATTGTATAATTGGTCTACAAGAGACTCATAGTAAACAGAGTAATTTTAACATCTGGAAGGCCCAATGGAAGGGCAGAATTTTTGCCAGCCATGGTCGATCTAATAGTAGAGGGGTAGCCATATTGCTTTCAAAAGATATCGTGTGTTCAGAGATAACAGAAGGTAGAGACCTACAAGCTCGCATAATGTACATTCGAACAAAAATTGATGATGAGATATACTTTATAATCAATGTCTATTTGCCTGTTAGCTGTGAGAGTCGAGAACAAATTAAAGTCATACAAAGCTTATGTAAAATATTGCGAGACCATACATATGATCGCCTCGTAGTGTTAGGCGACTTTAACATGGACATCGACAATAGTGAGAAATACAAGAATGTTGAGTGTCTTCAAGCTATGATAAACGAGTTCGATCTCGCTGATATTATCAAAATTAGAAATGAAGAAAATTCCCTTCACACTTGGAGGAGAAATAATACTATCTCTAGGCTGGATTATATCTTCGTAGATAGAGGTGCTAACAATCGTGTCACATACACAAAAAACGAATTCTGTGAACATTCTGACCATAAAATGTTAACGATTAAGATCAATAACCTTTCCTTACGAAGGGGTAGAGTTTTATGGAAAATGAATGAAAATATATGTGATAGTCCTGATTATGGAGAAATGGTTAAGCAGACAGTCATAGATGTCGCGCAAGATTATACAACACTTAATGCCAGAGAAAGGTGGGATATGTTTAAATACATAATAAAACTTAATACCATGTCAATGTGTAAGCATAGAGCCAGTAACCGTAACAAAGACGAAGTTCAATGCAAACAGAGGATAAAAGACCTAGACGAAGGGGGTGATTTAACCCTTGACGAACAAGATGAATTTAGAAGGTTAAAACTCAAAATTGAAAATATTGACAGGTTTAAAGCAAGGGGAGCCCTCCTAAGATCTAAGGCCCATTGGCTTAGTGAAGGAGAGCGGCCCACTAAATACTTCCTAAATTTAGAAAAACGGCAGGCCGAGAAAAAAGTGATAAAACAACTAATTAAAGATGATATAATTCTGGCAGGTTCTAAAGAAATATTGGAAGAAGGAAAACAGTTTTATAGCGATTCATATGCCGAAAGGGAGCTGGATCACCCAGATTCCTTCGGATTCACAACTGTAAATGCAGAGACAAAGGTCTCAGAAGATGAAAATAATTTTATGAACAGGCATATTTCAGAACATGAAATTTTTCTGGCGCTTCGGGACACCAAACCGGGCAAATCTCCAGGTACCGATGGGTTAGGAGCAGCTTTCTACAAGAAATACTGGAATGATTTCAAAACGCTGTATATGTGTATGGTTCACGAATGTGTGAACAATGGTGAAATGTCAGACGATCAAAGAAAAGGGGTTATAAATGTCATACCCAAAAAAGATGTAGATTCTAGATATATAGCCAATTGGCGCCCGATTACATTGTTGAATACGGATTACAAACTAATGTCAAAAGCCATAGCTGCAAGGCTGGGCTTTCCCCAAGCTAATTAACCAAGACCAGCTGGGATTTGTTAAAGGGCGATATATAGGAGAAGCCATTAGAAGGCTCGACGATATTGTAGGGTGGTCTCAGCAAGAGAATAAACCAGCCTTAGTGTTATCGCTCGATTTCTCTAAGGCATATGATTCCATAGATTGGAAATTTATGGAGAACTGCCTTAAATCGCATAACATAGCTGATTATGTTATTGACTGGGTTAGAACCTTTTTGAACAACTCCAAGGCGTGTTTTAGCAACAATGGTAATATCTCAGAGTGGTTTCAGATCCGAAGGGGCATGAAACAAGGGGATCCCCTGTCGTCTACGCTGTTTATTTTAGTAGTAGAAAAACTTGCAGATAGTATAAGAAGTAATGATAAGATTAAAGGTATTAAAATTGGAAATGATGAGAACAAGATTATTCAGTTTGCGGACGACATGACCCTTACCCTAAAAGATGAGAAATCACTCGAGGAGGCCTTGAAAGTTATTAAGAGGTTTGGTAGAGTCTCAGGACTGTTACTTAACGTTTCAACATAGGGGGAGTTCCACTGTATAATGATGACATTAAAAAAATCAAATGGAAGTCCGAAATGAAAGTGTTGGGCATAAGATTGGTATATCCTAGAGATAATGATGTAACGTCTGAAATAAATTGTGATGACCTCTTAAAAAACATAGGCAAAGTAGCCAATGCCTGGGGGAACCGTAGTTTAACCCTGAAAGGTAAAATACAAATATGTAACTCTTTGCTGTTGTCTAAGGGCCAGCATATTGTATCGTGTATAAGCCTCAACGAGAGCAAAATCAGGGAGATAGATAAGCTAATACTTGAATTCGTATGGGGAGGTAGATCGCGTAAGATCAGCTCAGCCTGGCTTTCTCAAGAGAAGGACAGAGGTGGGCTAGGTCTGAACTCCATCCGTGACATAATCACTATAAACAGGATTAGATGGATCCAGAGAGCCCTAGAAGCTCCAAATAATAAATGGTTAAATGTCTTAAAAGCGGTAGAAAAAAGGAGTACCGAAGATATATTCCTATCAAGGAAAAAACCATGTAATTTGCTAGACAACTTTTACCAGGAGATGTTCAATATTTGGAGCAGAGTATATTATATTCAATCACCCTTAACATGTGAAGAGGTACTCAGGGAAAGATTATGGAACAATACCCATATTAGGTGTAACAAAACTACCATAGCCTTCCCAAGGTGGAGGGCCTCAGGGGTATACTTTGTAAGAGATGTACTAGACAATAATTTGCAGTTTATGTCGTTAGAGCAGTTGGACGAGATAAACACTAATTTTGTGGAGCGCTTACAGCTTAAGCATGCTATACCTAAGAGGTGGTTTGATTTAATCGGGCATAATGCCGAAGTAGAAGATCAACAACAAGAGATATTTATTTCTGTGGGTACTGAAAGAATAAATATATTAGGCATGACAGCCAAAATATTGTATAAAGCTTACATGAGAAGTAAGAAAATCGAGATCAAGAAGCTAGCCAAATGGGCGAGAATTTTGCAAATTCAGCAAAGATTAGACATGGAAAAAATATGGAGTGAGATTTGTTTATTTCCTTATAGAGCCACACATGATGTGAGACTCCAAACTCTACAATATAAAATAATACATCGAAATATCTGCTGCAACAAATATCTAAAAGGTATTACCATAAAAACATCCTCTCTGTGTGATTATTGTGATTCTGAAGACGATATAGTTCACTTCTTTGTTGAATGCAACCAGGTAAATATTTTTTGGGGTAACCTTCCCGCATGGCTTGCCAGCACAAAAGAGTTCAAAAATGTCATTCATAACCAGCTATCAGCCAGAGATATAATCCTGGGAATAGACGATACAAGCGGAAAAAAATGTAGACTCAACTTTGTCATACTAGCCGCGAAATCATACATACATAGACAGAGGTTGTTCGGAAATAATGTTGTAACAATTGAGGTATTTTTAAAGGAGTTCGAAGGAAGGCTTAAAGCAATGTGTTTAGCTGCCAACTTTAACGTGTCAATAAGTAAAACCTTTAAAGGCTGGAAAAGTTTCTTCAGTTTTATACAAAATCGATAAAAATTCAATACATATGAACAGTCTAAGGTGTGCCTAGAGTAAGAAATGCAACCTGCATCCTTATGAGGAAGTATTATAGGCGATGATTAAGTGGTAATCGGAAAGAAAATAAGAAAACAAAAAAAAAATTAAAAAAGAGAGTTCACGAAAAAAAGGAACCGCATAACATGTTTTAGTATTGTATACGCCAAGAAGGCAGGATATCATGAATAAAACACGTCAACAAAAAAAATATATGCACAGTACTTAGACGGATTTTTAGGCAAAAATATTTTACGTTTTCAAGCATTATTACTGAGTCACCTTCAATGTTTTACTTACCATGTCTTTACCAGATTAATTTTCAGCGCATGCTACTGGGTCAGATTATCCGAAAATGTACAATTCACCTTCACTAATCCTCTCAAATAACCCGAATTTCAGACGAAAATAAAGTTCAAAATACAATTCAACCTAACCAAACAGTTTGCTAGAATCAATACAATGCCGAATATACTCGAATTTACATAGTATTAGCCAAATTGCAGCCGAATTTAGCCGAATTTACCAAATGTGTACAGCTGCCAATTGTACATTTTCTGAAAATCTGACCCGTATATGGTAGAGTCTTTAGTCGTTCAGCATGGCACTATGTGTAAGGTACACCTGTAGGATTACTCAAGGAAATATATATCACTATAATCGAACTATAATTGTAGAGGTAGCCTAGAAGTTAATCCTAATTCCCCTTAGCATAGCCCCAAAATCGGTAAATAAGTTACTTCCACAGAAGGCATTTTATATAATTACTAGCAAAGTACCCATCCTCCGGACGGTCACCCTCTCTCCCCATACTTCCCCCTCTCTCTCTCTCTTTTCCCTCCCCCTCTTCTCTGTCTTTTATACCTGTTTTTTCTCTCCAAACCCCATTTCCGATTTCCCCCCCCCCCTCTCCCTCCCCTCTTCCTCATGCTCGTGTTTCTCTCCCAACCCCATTTCCGATCCCCTCTCTCCCTCCCCTCTTCCTCATGCTCGTTTTTCTCTCCCAACCAATCTCTGATTTCCCCCCTCTCCCTCCCCTCTTCCTCATGCTCGTTTAACCAGGAAGGTTTAGTAAGCGGAATTGGGGTGGAACCGTGTGGGATTCGCTTATACATACATACATACATAATTATAGTTTGCAGGAAGGAGATGATGGAATAAGTTAACTCGGGGTTATAGTAACAATGAAGTCATTCAGCAAATAACGAATCCATGCTCATAGGTGGATTGTAAATACAATAGAAACAGAGTCTTCAGAGCCCGTCGGTACACACAAATTAGATTTGTTATATTATATTATATTATATTATATTATATTATACTAGGAAATTTGCTAGTGGGACAGTGGGGCCCACATCCTCATCTCTCCTTGTTCCCTCTCCCACCATCTTTCTCTTTCAAGTTGTCTCTATAACTTAGTATCTGTATTAACATTCATACCAAAAATGGAACCCTGTTTACATTCTTTTTTGGTCACTGTTGTGCTCTTGTTGTGTTGCCTGTCCCTGTCCCTGTCCCTGTCCCTGTCCCTGTCCCTCTCCCACTCCCGCTGCCATTCCCTCTCCCACTCCCTCTCCCGCTTTCATTGTGAGTGGGGCGTGAATTTCTGTGAGGGCAGTCCCTGTCCTTGTCAACAAAGCTCGCCATGCCTCGAGCAATATACATCTAGATTTACATGGCTCGCTTTTTGCTGTTAGAAATAGATTTTGATCGAAACCCTTTGCCGATGGAGGTAGGGGGTATGCATATTATATTTTCACAAACTACCCGGCAAAATGATTATCTCACCACGAACAACAATGGACACTATGATATTTAATAAAAACATCTTTCATTGTGTTTGAAAGATCTATCTGTCAGTTTGATTCAGATATTCACAGGTTGCATTTAAATCTGTGTTGAGTTTTAACCATATTTCTTTTGTTTCACCGTTCCCATTTTGGGCTTTGTTCTGATATAATATTATTTTACCCTTCATTGCTAACTCTGATATTATCGACCTGAAGGTTAAAACACCCTGCCATTGGAGATTACTCAACCCATTCAATAAATATAATTGTGGGACTATCGCGGCACCAGATGTATTTTCCAGGAAAAGATGAATGATTACACACAAATAAAATGCAGGTAAAACAAAATCGATGTTTTACCTCATTTTCCATCGCAAATCCAATCATCCACATAAAAACTATTCATAATCCACGATGAGTACCATCTACTGTATTATAATACGAAATCTCAGAACATTTGGTTGTAAAATAAAGGAATCACAGTGAATTGAAAAGTATATAAGAATTTTTATTCAGACAAAATCAAGATACAGTTACAATGATGAAATGGGCTTAGTTCCTCTATTCGCGCGGGCAGATAGATCTTCCGGCCAGTCCACAAATTAAGGGTGGAATGGTTCAATTTAGTACAATTTACATCGTGAAAAATAACTTAGGCCTACTTCATGGAAAATAACCAGTGAATTAGACATCATTATTCAGTTATTAAGTATATAATATTATGTTGTTACTGCACTGTTAATGTGAGTAATTCCTCGCCCAGTCTGTCTATGACGTATAACTAGCAAAATCGGGAATAAAGTGTAGAAAACCACATTTTAAAAAGTGTCCATGCTATGACATCTATGATCTATGGGTCAGATTTTCAGAAAATGTGACATCCTATTGGTTTACATGTCTTGTATTCTATTAGCTATCTTGGTTTGATTGACAACTGTAGAGAGGACCACCCATGACTGAATCTGAGTGATCTACACCTACTACACCCTTTGCGATTTCTGGGTTTCAAAAGAGTGTTATGTTCTTTATCCAATATTATTATCACAAAATTTACACATATAATTAAGCATAAGCATTTTTAATTAAATATTAAGCATTTTCAGTCGAGCAAAAACTAAACTGCTAACTATGACTTGCCATTGCGCACAGATTGTTGTCCGTAGAATTTGTTTCCTTGGGAAACGCACAATACATACAGTAACTTAAACTGATTATAAAGTTAAACAGAAAAATAGTTCATTAAATGATTGATTAACTTAAAAAACTTATAACTTGTTTGTGACGTTGTCACTTGTAACGTTGAAACACAGCACTTTAATAACGTTCTGGAATGGGCTAGGTATGAGAATGGGTGTGAGTAGATGTAAACAACCTGAATACTTGTTATTCTGAAATTCTGATATAACTCTTTTCAAGGTCTTTGGAGTGAATTTGAAGTTTTCACCTCCATGTATTTCTTTAATCTATGCAAACATGCTTTCATCATCCATACTTTTCATAACAAGATCTCGGGCTATGCCCTATTACCTTCCCCCTTAACTCTGCACATAACCATTGGAGAAATTCTACACTTGTTATGTTCCATTTAAAATTGTTTTAATGCAGTAAATTATGACCATTAATTTTAAAAAGTGGTGGTGACACTGACCATAATTTGTCTATATTTCACAGATCAAGATGACAACCTATAATAACCCAGTGTTCAGGAGTGAACTGCCAGAGGGCTACTTTGAGCCCACTGACCCCAAGGATGTCTATGATGACGTCCTGCAGAGGTCCCCTATAGCGGACACCTCACCAGTAAGTTTTACTCATATGATAATTCATACCATCATACTAAATTTTCTTTTCTTGAAAAACCGATATTGAGTGACAAAGACATATGTGTATCTATGAATATATACTAGCAAATACCTGTGCTACGCACCATAGGATTTATTGCATAACAAGTCATATTGCTTGTTTACCACTTATATGTGATGTGTTTCAGGAAAATGAGTTACAAGTCACAAAATTGGTGTTTTTCAAAGTCGTTTACTTACAAGATCTCTTTGTTGGAATTTGTTGCTTTTTGGGGTGTCTAGTCTTTGTGGTTGTATGGATACATGTACCAAAATTCAAGACTGTTTATTAATTATATCAGTGCGTTACTTAGATCATCCTATTGAGTATATTTAGCCACTTTACTGGTAATTATCCACCTAGAAATATTGCAAACTTATTTTTTCAAAAATAAAAATATCTAACTAAAAAGATGAAAGTACTTATTAGATGTCCTTAATGTTTACTATCATTGGAATCGGCTTGGTCTCATCTTTTCAAATATGATGATATCTCAAAATCTAATTTTCGCGACTTATGACTCATTTTCCTGAAATGCATCACATATTATAACAATATTCTACGGATTGACATTTTGTTGCCCACTGAAATCATGAACAATAATTGAGACATTCAACATATTTGTAGACACTGACATAATATTCCCTTGCAGGATCTACCTGAGAGCACTTATCTAACCCCTGACAACTTAGAGGATCTTCATACTGATCTTACTTACCTCACCCCTAATGACCTATGGGATAGTCAATCCTCACCTTACTTGCAAGCTGAATTGGTAGACCATGACAATACATATCTCTATATACAGGACACGTTGAGGACACTACCTGAATTGGAACCCCAAACCTCACCTTATTTGCAGGCTGAATTGATAGACCGCGACGATGCCTATCACTATGTTATGGACACTTTGAGGCCACTACCTGACATCCCACATCCACACTCGGATACAGAGACGCAGACGTCTTCTGCACAAGCTCCACCTGTAACTGAAGGGAATGAAATCACTAGTCATCACAGAGGCTGCAAGGCTCCACCTACCTGGGGCAGGGTTGTTATAGTTGTTGTTCTCATAATACTGGCAGCTGTAATACCTGCGACAGTGGTCCTACTCACACAAGGGAAAGGTAAAAAACTATGCCCTTACCTGGGGTGGGGTCATTATAATAGTTATTCTCCTGCTTGGTGCTGTAATACCAGGAATAGTTGTCCTTCTCTTACATGGGAAAGGTAAGAAACTATGCCCTCACCTGGGGTGGGTCATTACAGTAGTTGTTCTCCTGCTTGGTGCTGTTATACCCAGGGTAGTTGTCCTTCTCTTACATGGCAAAGGTAAGAAGCTATGCCTTCACCTGGGGTTGGATCATTATAATAGTTATTCTCCTACTTTGTGCTGTTATACCCAGGGTAGTTTTAAAGGTAAGGGCAAAGGTATTAACTCTCCTTTCAGGTTGCAAGTAATAATATGGGAATGATGCATACATTAGCCGAGTTTCTTTTCTGTAATAACTAAGAAATCTGATAAACATAATATAAGGAGTTGATGTTACAACAACTCTCATGCGAGCGGCAAAGGCAGATATGAAATGAGAAGTCTGCCAAGTCTGGAGAAGATTAGGGCCAGCTCTGTTTCTGTGATTTACGGTTTGAAGCCAATAGCCCTTACTTCCACCAATATCTATTGATCTTCCTCATATACAATTGATACATCAACTGTTTATTTTCAGCATCAGCTGCAACTACCCCACCTGCAACCACCCCACCTGCAACTACCCCAATAAGAGGTAAGTGTCAGTTATCCTCTGAGAAAGCAAGACTTCTTCATTTCAGCACAAATTGTACACATTTGTTTTTACTATTCTTGATATGGTCTTGTAGCCAGTATCTTTTGTTGTTCAGATGAGGGCACTAAAATACAAACATTGTCTTTCACTATTGGCTAGAATTACCGTAAAATAAAATCCAGATAAGAGAGATCAGAACCCTAATACATTTATACATTATGTCTGTGCAGGATTTAAGGACAATTGTCTGGCTGTGTGTCTTGGGGTTTGAAGCCAACAGTTCTTACTGCCAACAATCCCTTCTCACTTTTCTCATTCTTTTTCAGCATCAGCCCCTACCGTGGGTTCCACTCCTACCTACATGCCAACTAGAGGTGAGTGTCAGTTATCCTCTTCTGAGAAAGCCAGTTTATTCAACTTTGTCATTCCAGTACAAATACGAGAGCCCATAGACATAACAGGATGGAAACCTGGGGTGTCTTATAACCTGGTTAACCTATATAAGTCACCTGGGGTTGGATGATTACAGTAGTTTTTCTCCGGCTTGGTGCTGTAATACCCAGGGTAGTTGTCCTTCTCTTACAAGAAAAAGGTAAGAAGCTATGCCTTCACCTGGGGTTGGGTCATTACAGTAGTTGTTCTCCTGCTTGGTGCTGTAATACCCAGGGATAGTTGTCCTTCTCTTACATGGCAAAGGTAAGAAGCTAGGCCTTCACCTGGGGTTGGATCATTATAATAGTTATTCTCCTACTTTGTGCTGTTATACCCAGGGTAGTTTTAAAGGTAAGGGCAAAGGTATGAAGCTCTCCTTTCAGGTTGCAAGTAATAATATGGGAAT
Source organism: Sthenelais limicola (assembly GCA_942159475.1). Taxonomy (NCBI): domain Eukaryota; kingdom Metazoa; phylum Annelida; class Polychaeta; order Phyllodocida; family Sigalionidae; genus Sthenelais; species Sthenelais limicola. The sequence goes on from OW804099.1 coordinate 96,213,244, forward strand.
GATGCATACATTAGCCGAGTTTCTTTTCTGTAATAACTAAGAAATCTGATAAACATAATATAAGGAGTTGATGTTACAACAACTCTCATGCGAGCGGCAAAGGCAGATATGAAATGAGAAGTCTGCCAAGTCTGGAGAAGATTAGGGCCAGCTCTGTTTCTGTGATTTACGGTTTGAAGCCAATAGCCCTTACTTCCACCAATATCTATTGATCTTCCTCATATACAATTGATACATCAACTGTTTATTTTCAGCATCAGCTGCAACTACCCCACCTGCAACCACCCCACCTGCAACTACCCCAATAAGAGGTAAGTGTCAGTTATCCTCTGAGAAAGCAAGACTTCTTCATTTCAGCACAAATTGTACACATTTGTTTTTACTATTCTTGATATGGTCTTGTAGCCAGTATCTTTTGTTGTTCAGATGAGGGCACTAAAATACAAACATTGTCTTTCACTATTGGCTAGAATTACCGTAAAATAAAATCCAGATAAGAGAGATCAGAACCCTAATACATTTATACATTATGTCTGTGCAGGATTTAAGGACAATTGTCTGGCTGTGTGTTTTGGGGTTTGAAGCCAACAGTTATTACTGCCAACAATCCCTTCTCACTTTTCTCATTCTTTTTCAGCATCAGCCCCTACCGTGGGTTCCACTCCTACCTACATGCCAACTAGAGGTGAGTGTCAGTTATCCTCTTCTGAGAAAGCCAGTTTATTCAACTTTGTCATTCCAGTACAAATACGAGAGCCCATAGACATAACAGGATGGAAACAGGTTAACCTGGGGTGTCTTATAACCTGGTTAACCTATATAAGTCACCTGGGGTTGGATGATTACAGTAGTTTTTCTCCGGCTTGGTGCTGTAATACCCAGGGTAGTTGTCCTTCTCTTACAAGAAAAAGGTAAGAAGCTATGCCTTCACCTGGGGTTGGGTCATTACAGTAGTTGTTCTCCTGCTTGGTGCTGTAATACCCAGGGATAGTTGTCCTTCTCTTACATGGCAAAGATAAGAAGCTAGGCCCTGACCTGGGGTTGGGTCATTACAGTAGTTATCCTGCTTGGGGCTGTAATGCCAGGGATAGTTGTAAAGGCAAGATTTAAGGCAAAGATAAGAAGCTCTCCTTTCAAGTTGGAAGTAATAATATGGGAATGATGCATGCTTAAATAAATTTGATTTATTATAGTTGCCCTGTATAACACCTTGTGATACTTGTACCATTGTCTGTTTCAATCTGTTTTTATAAAGTTATCCTATCTTATTATACACGCATTGCTCTGAAAACAACGTATCTAGAGAGATTTAAGCATAGTGCATATTTAACTAGTGAATTATGTGAGGTTGTGATGGCAACAAATCCGGTTTTTAATAAGATTACTGGTGAAAAATTCAAATTCATGTTTCTACTTTCATGATTGAAAGCATGTATAATAAATTTGTTAATTAACTCATTGGTTTAAGTCACTTAGAATATTGCACTTGTTGCTATGAAACTCATGCAATATTCACAGTCCTTCAACCAACTTGTTAGTTAACCTGTATTTATTCTATTATATTTTACAACTGATACTCACTATATGTAACCAACATCTTGGAGTAATAGACCTGAGTAGAAGACAATTCAAAAATCTGTTCTCAGGATAATTAATTTAAAATTGATTTCTGACCCACATCCCATAATTAAGGAACATACTGGAACACCTGGATTTATATTCAGATGTATGCATACTATTTGTATGACTCCCTATAGGTATAGATAAAGAATTTTTATACTTGAATTGAATTGAATTAATCCAAAATTGTTATTCTAAAGTTATTCCAATAACACAAATTTGTGGGTGTTTGTGTGAGTTTATGTGTTTACACCACGATCAGGAATTATACACGCTGCAAATGAGTGGATACATGCCATTGTATATTGTTGAATGAATCCATGTGCGAAAATATTACCCTTTTTTTTAGTCTAAGAAGCATTCTTATTGGTTGATGTTCGGCTTGCTCATGATGTCATACCTATTTGTGACATCATATGCTGTGTGTGTCGTTGTTGATCAGCCAATCAGTCATAAGCTTGTCTAGCGCTTTGGTATAAAAAATATGGCAGATCATTGGAGCGATTAAATAAATAGTTTATTCATTTTATTTTACAAGATGAGATCGTGGTATAAAAATAAGGTTTTTTTCTACCAGGGATATCACTTGAAGCCTGTGGCTTCTTGTGACATCCTTGGTCGAGAAAAACTTGTGGGCATTGTATACAGTAAGTCAGAAACCAACCTCTTACATCCTATCCTATATAGATACATGAACTAACTCAAGTAGAACCTAAATTACTCCATGTGCAATGTGTTGTTTATTTTCAGGTGCCTACATCACCCAGTGTGAGGTGCCAGCAGGACAGGGTGGATGGAAAGATATACTGGACCACTGCTGGGTGGATGCCACAACCCTGGTAGCAGTACAGTGGTGGGGTCAGCAGGTGGTGCAGTACAGGGTAAGCCAGGATGGCTGTAATCACACCATCCTGGACAGTGGGTATACAGCTATTCGCATTGGGTGTGACACCCTCACCAGGAGTGTGTATGTGATAGATCATACTAATGATAAAGTTATTATCTATAAACTCAATAACTCTGGTGCTGGGGTGTCATGGCAACCACAGGGTGTCAGGCAGCCAAAGGGCATAAGTGTCAATGGGGAGAATATTATATTGTATGAGTGGCCTACAACCCTTGTGTTAGTATACAACTTGGGGAGACATCTCCTCCACCGGGCTCAGGTCTCTAACACTAGGGTTGATATACTCCACACATACCTGACCACAGGAGGTGTGTGGTGGGGCAGTCTACCCAACAGTGGTCAATTACTGATGTATGACCTGGCCACCAATATGTCACGCACAGTGGGAGGCAAGGGGCCGGTGCATGGCCTGTTTGACATACCAGCAGGTGTGTGTGCTGGCCCTTATGAAGGGTCAGTGCTTGTGGGTGACAGGGATAATCATAGAATTACTGTGTTGAGTCTGAAGGGGGAATTTGTCTTCCAGCTCAATGTATCTAACACATGGGAGGGAGATCTCAACTCTATATCAGTGGTGGATAGAGTGGGCAGCCCCAGCCTTATGGCTCTATCTACATTGGTTAATAGTTTTACATCAGAGCTGTATATATACACCCTCCACTGATAACATCACTGATAACATCAGAGCTATACATATGCAGCAAATAATATCAATGACCATAAGGGTTTTAAACTTATATAGTTTTCTAGGATATTTATTATTTTTTGCTTGATACGCTGAGAATTATTATCTGTAAATGATGAAATGCTGTCAATAAAAAATACAATACAAGACCCAATCTACCCAAAATAACACAAGATCTCCAAATGGACTTAAATGCAATAACATATTGCTGCAAAAAAACTGAATTTCATAAAGATAAGTCCTTACCCATAACTTTTCTGGACAACCAAGTACTCAGGTCGAGATGGAATAATCAAAATCAGGAAACAAAACCAGAGAACTTACTGTACCTTGGCAGGAAAGTCTTAGAGGAAGTATTAGTATAGGGTGTGGAAGTCGAAACATTTCTAAAATTCAAAACTATAGTCCAAAAATTCACTAGCATTATGAAATATAAATCCTGGCAATTATCGAAATTAAGAGACAAATTAAGAAACACATACTACTATTGGTTTAGAAAGTAGCGGTACTCCCATTAATAGATCTGGCAGACATATTTCATGATTCACACAGTACAAGATCACAAATCATCCAGAATAAAATACTAAGAATAATATATGATAATTGATAAATTTTTCCATAGACTTTATACTGTACCATAAGTTCCATAATTCCATAAGAATCAGGATTCAAAATGGCGTCCATGCAACTCCCCTATTCATTGGGTCTTCCACTCACCCCTCCACTCCCCTGTTACAGCCACCAAACTCTATATTCTTTCCATTCAACCCTCCACTCAACCCTTACAGCCACCAAACTCTATATGCTTGGAAAACAATGTATCTAGAGTGAGTTACGCATAGTGTGTATTTCACTAGTGAGTTAGGTGGTGTTGTCATGGCAACCAATCTAGTTTTTTTTAACTAAGATTACCATTGAAATTGAAATTTATGGCCGGATTTTATTCTATTTTCATGATTGAAAGAATTTATAATAAATCGCTATGCAACTCGTACAATACACCCACTCCTACATCAACTTGTTAGTTAACCTGTATTTATACAACTCTGTGTCTACTGTATGATGTATTTTATGTATGATAGATAATTTGTTCAAATTTAAACGCCTTTCCAGGTTCAGAGGACAATATATTCTGTTATATATTATTGAATTATTGAATAAAAACATCAAATGTATAGTAACCTATTGATTCTCTTAGTTCTTTCTGACATGTTTACTGAACCATATTCCCCAGATTTAAATTATAATACTAAAAATATAACCGAAAGCGGTTCTGAGGGAGCTGAGAGATTCAGGGCAATGCTGCATGGACACAACCTGCAACAGGTTATTAATGTGAAAACTATGAATAGGGTTAACAGGCCCTCGGCCACGACAATTGACCACATGCTAATAGTAAAATAGCAAACAAGAGTGGGGCACTGAACCTTAATTTCAGTGACCACCTCCCTGTATTTATACAACTAAAAAAGGTCCGCAAGAAATATACTTTATATAACCTTTACTGCTAGAAACACCAAATGCTTAGATGTGAAGAAATATTGGTAAACTTGGATTGGACAGATTTGTATTCTAAGAAGTGTGTGGATGAGGCCTGGGACCTGCTGTACAATAATAGCAATAGATTTGTGGACAGAATGTGTCCAGTGAAATGTTTTAAAAATGTATGACAATTACCAACCTGGTATGATAGAGAAATTATAAAGTTGTAAGTTGGGTAAAGATAGGGACAAAGCATATGAAAGGGCTGAACGAACGGGTCTGGTTGAAGCCTGGCAGAGTGCATCAAAAGCCAGATGCCTTGTAAATAAGGCTATTAAGAATGCCAAATATAAATATCTAAATATGATTCTGGGAAATGTTGAACCCTATAATGTCAGAAAATAAAAGAAGGGATAAGAGAAATTAAGATTACAGATTAGGCAGGGGTTGTGCTTATGGGGAAGGATGCTTCGGAGATTGGCCCAAAGTTAGCCAGTAAGTTAGAAACAAAAGAAGGTGATGACTTTGTTGAGAGACTGAATAAAAGTGGTTCAAAAAAAAAAAAAGAAGGTGATGATTTCAATGTGAGAGTAGGAGGTAACAAAAAAGGGATGAATGAACTTGGATTTGAGTTCAAACCAATCTCAGACATTGCAGTGGAAATGACCCTGAAAAAAGTGGGCAATTACAAAGCATCAGTTATTCAGCTATACTATAGTTTGGCGCCTTATTCCTTAACAGGAAAGGGGGAAGGGGGAACCATCAAGTGTCATCCACCATCGCCTCTGTCGGTAGACCGGAACGGGATGCGAGACCTGATATCCTATTACTGCTAAGACAGGAGGAACTATCATCCCAATTTGGTCCAGAAGTATCAAACTGCTAGATGGCCCTTCGGGATGAATTTTTGGCGGCAATAGGCTATAGCCAGTGTACTACCGTATACCCTTATTGTTTTGGTTGCCGACGAACTCCACTCCACCCAGCCCCCGACCCAGCTGTCCCCTTCTCCACCCCAAGCTACCCCACCCCCACCCAGGGGTGGGGTAGCTATCCATTTCGAATATATCCCATTTGCCGGTTATGTTTATTAGCGTCAACGTGACTTCCGTCCTGCCCCTTGATATCGTTCCCTTAGGGCTCAAACGTGGTGGTTTCAATGGCGGTCGGCAGGTCCCAACGCATCCCCATAGGATTAGTATAGGAATATCAATAATCTATTTTAAAGCCTAGATGGATTATTTCTTCGGACAAAACTTTGAGAGGACATAATATCATTGCGATTTATGGGTCAGGATGTCGGCTATCGGTATGTTTAATAGGAAAACGACATGATCACGTTGAGTTCTGTATAGACTTGGGCCTTGACACTAAAAGCCTGGAGCAACGGAATGATTCGAAGTATGCCAGCTGCGCCCGCCTTTCTCAAGGCGGTTCATGGTCGCCGATCGTTGAGGGGGCAGAGCCATGCCATGACCCAGCTGTTCTTTTATGAGGGTGTTAACTGATTAACAGAACTAATGGCCATTCCTTCTTCCACACCTCGACATCAGAGAGAAAACACCATTGTTTAATTAACCTGTCATAAATTATACCAACCAGGATATTAAAACTGTGCATGCTTGCACTGAGTAAACAATTTGCATACCTCTACAATTTATCACTAGAATATAGCAAGGTTCCATTGGCATTTAAGGATGCAATTGTAACACCATTATTTAAGGAAGGTGTTGATATCCACTATGAATTTAACATGTTCGATTACCCTTAATGATATTTAATGTTTAATTACTCCAGGGTTATCAATGTTTTATTACCCTAATCATGAGCATGAATTTATTAATATAATGACCTATGTATTACTCGAATATATATCAATGGATGTGTACATTGTTTGAATAGTCTGGTGCAATGATTTAAGCTGAGGAAGGGATTTATATTGTGAAACAACTTAGAGCTATTGCTCACAGAGAAACACTACCAAGTTCTTAAGGATTGCATCAATGGGTGTAATTAAGGTTCTAGAAGGAATTATTTCATCATGTACTCTAATAAACCTGAAACATGTCACCACTATTCTGCCTAATAGGCAAACTTTTTCTATACGAATTTGTGTCATTGCCCTGTAGTATAAAAGGTGCCTTCTCCTGGTCAGTCAGTACCATCTAATACCTGGACCTATAAGCTGTAACACCACTATCTACCACGGAGGACTGACTGGAACCTATACTAATTGGAAACCTGGGAAACCTATGCTCTGTTAAAGACTTATTGTACTCTACACCTTGATGTTCTACATACATTGAATTGAATTGAAAAATCTTTTATTTGTCAATAATATAGCAACATTTACATTAAAAAGAGTGACAAATTGGTCGACAGACTTCTGGGATAATCCCAGTTCTTCCAGTCGTTGCCATGTTTTTGGAAGATGAACTAAAGGTAAACTAAGAGGCTAATTGCGTTATTATAATAATAAGACAATTATTATCTTACCAAATATATGCTGATCTGGCTTGGCTCTTAAATATGTTTTTATCTATAGTTTGGTGATATCGTTCTGATATAAAGCTAAGTGTGTTCAAGTCTGCACTAAAAAACACCAAGAGCTAGAACAGACTGAGCCAAGAGAACTCACAAAATAAACATTCAGACCCACAAAACACACTACACGCAACCACATTCCACACAACAACAGCACATGGGTCAGATTTTCAGAAAATGTACAATTGCCAGCTCTACACATTTACTAAATTCTGCTAAATTAGACTGAAAAATAGCCAATACTAGGTAAATTCGAGTATATTCGGCATTGCATTGATTCTAGCTATCTGTTTGGCTAGGTTAAACTGTATTTTGAACTTTATTTTCGTCTGAAATTTGGGTTATTTGAGAAGATTGGCGAAGGCGAATTGTACATTTTCTGAAGATCTGACCCACATCATGCAAGAAAAACATCATGCACAGAACATCATGCACAGAACCAAACAACACTAACAGCACAACTTCCACATAACTGGTGTATGTATATATGTGTTGTCGGATACTATCATTTCGATGTCATTAGCTTTGTTTTGATATGCAACATGATGATAAAAACAGAATATTTGTCATTTTGTACCCAAACATACCATTTTTCGATTTGTTGCCATGGTGACCAAGTCCCACATTTCCCAGTCCAAATGAAAGAGCGTAAAATTCTGTATAAGAATCAATCCTCAAAACATATTACCCCCACAAAAAAGGTGCTAATGTAACTATAAAAGCCAAATTCCTTATTAGAAGGTTTCCATAGTAACCATGACCAAGGAAATGAAATTCCAGATTGGGTATATAGCTAAAAATGATCAGCACATCAAAAAGTACCGTTATGCCAAATTTCATGCTTTTATGAAAAAGTGCACAATTAGTCCTATATTTTGGAATAATCAACTGGACTATAAGGATATCAATATGTAATAGTAAATATCCGACATATCCAATGCTTTTCTTTCTCAAATATCACTTTCCTTTTCTAAGATATTCGAACACATACTCAACATGACTTATGGATATCGTAATATCTGAAGAGATACTATCTTGGATTTTCTTTTGACAGAAAGATATCTCAAATGCCTGAGGGACTCCCTCATTTATATATACTACTATGTAGTGTTTGACTTACTATTAGCTAGTAGTAGCCAGTATACATAGATTTCACATGGCGTCACCCAGTAGGCTGGGGTATCACGGTAGCCGCCATGTCTCGGGTCATCGCTATGCTTGCCGCCTATGGCGGGGGTATCAAAACAAAGTTGATAAACCTCACAAGACAGGATACTTGGGTAATACTACACTAAAGGCAGGTTATCTAACCTATCAAGAAGATATTATTGAGGCAGATGAAAACTGGTAAAAGTTAAAACAGCCAGAAAACGGTATTTTCAAGTATCGCAGCATACATAGGCATCTAAGTGGACCCCAGACATGGCGAGGGCCGTGACGTCAGTGAAATCTATGTATACTAGCACTATGTCCCTTAGGCTATTCTCATAGACCAGAAATCACACCAAAGTGAAGTTGGTTATTGTATGATACATTTTCATTTTTGTTAAAGAATAATCAGTTTAACAATTGTTTTGTAGGTAATGCCCAAGAAATAGTGGTTGAGTGTGGATAAATTGCATTTATTTGTATATATTGATATTTTTTTAAACAAAAAAATAAACAAGGATTTATTGTCATGACTAAGCTACTTTACATATATGCGTATGTGTATGTGCTTCAAAGGATTGTTATGGAAAACTTATCAATAAAAAACATGAAAAAGGGAAAAATAAACTAAAGAGAGTATGTAATACGAATTACGAATCTCTAGAAATGATCCATGATATGTAGGATGAGAATTGGAAAGAAATAAAAGAGTTGCTTTCACTTTGTATTTTGTGTTTATTAAAACATTAATTTTGACAGAGACATTCTAAAACCAGTCACTGTTAAGACTATTCATCACTGATATCCATCGATGATTCATGAATGAAGTGAGGGAACGCATGATTTATTTTTGTCTGTAGAGATGCATGGTAACAAAGCATCGGTTATAAATGCATTCTCAGCTATGCATGCGCTAATCAGACACTTGATTATTGTTTGCACAAACACCGTATTCCCCCAAAAGTTCCCAGATCCATTAAATCCAACATCGTTTAGGCCCTAGCAGAGCCATGCACCATGTAGGCCTATATGATTCTGGCCCTTGGAGTGAGTGAGATTGGTTGTTTTACGCCCTTATCAACACATTTAACGTGGTTATATCGAGGGTGGGAGAGCTGAGAGGGAGGCAGTTTATGATCTTACCCGGGGATCTTACCCAGGAAATAGAGATAGAGAAGAAGGGAGAGAGAGAGACAGAGAAAAGAGACAGAAAGGCACTTTATGGTCATACATATAAATAGGCCAGGACCATATCTGGCCCTAGGCCTAGTATGAAAATTATGAAGGGTAGGGCCTAAATAAATTTGTTTTAATTAGCCTACATAATATATATAATTAAATTAAATATATAATTTGTCTATTTGTATATTTTGTCTCTTCCCGGCCACACCCACCCATCCTAGCTCATCCTTCACCACACCGCCCCCTGGGCACCACGCGCCGCACATGTATCCTCGAATCCGGAGAGGTGCTTGTGCTGCCATCTATGAATGGACTCAAGTTTTTCCACGTTCAGCAATCCCATTGGCCGATTGACCTGAACTTGACCTTATATCACTCCGCGTTTTCATATCAGCTCATAATCCAAAGCACAAATGCAACCGGACGAAATTCACCCCTCTACCGATTTTAAAAATGAACTGATGTTCTTCCAGTCTGATATTTCAAAATGTATTTCTTAAATAGCCACTTTCAACTTGATCTATATTTCTGTGCGTACAACAACAGGAAGTAGGTCCTTCGGTCACTACGCTGAAACTTCAGTAACTGGGAGTTAGTTGTGTGATAGACCGTGGAAATGTGGTTATAACAGGATTTTACGATGATAACAAGACTATTCATTATCTCAGGGATATTGCTCTTTGTTTCTGGGAATATTCATCTGTTTAAGAAATCATGGGGTCCCTACGACTCCCAATACAGCACATTCTCCGAGGCAGAGCGCAAGGAAATGGTAGAAGAAGCGAAACAGATGTTTCAGTTCGGTTATGACAACTATATGCAACACGCATTCCCTAAAGATGAACTCGACCCTATACATTGTACAGGCAGAGGTCCTGATGTTCAGAATCCGTGAGTTTGACCAGGAGTTAGTTATATCCCGGAACTTATCTCAGACAGATTTCTATGATCTCATTTATCACTTGTTATCTTCAATTTAAGTCGACTTGGAAGTAAGTTTTATAAACAAAACAACACCACACCCATATGGCTAAAAATCGATTCTGCTGTTGCCACTCCCACTTTCTGTTCTGCTTCATTTCTCTTATTATTTTTTAGGTTTTCTATCATAGTTCTATATCATGTGTAACCGTTTTCAATTTCCTTTTATTGTTGTCTTAAATCTTTTGTGACATAGTTCAGTGTTATTGTATTGCCTGGGTAAGGAGGTACCTAAGTAGACTGCAACTGGAATTAAATTTTAATTCATCAAAAAGTTCTCAAATTATTAATAAAGGTTTCTCAAACGCAGATGAAACGACACACCCATATAATGACAAGAGAAAATTAGCCTTTAATTCTATTGATAGCAATGCCAATATATGATATCGATATTAATAATTCTATTGATTTCCATTGGGGATATGATTATGAAGAATATATTTTTTTTAATCACTGCAAAAGTAGGATGGACTAATTATGCTGGTAACTTAGTATCGTTAAGTTATTTTTTGCTTAGGAATTCCTTTGTGAAAATAGAACAAGTATTTTCCATATGATATATTTCAGTGGTACAATTTCCATTCTAACAACTCCCAACTCCTCCCCCTATCAAATCTATACAATATAGACCTACCAGTACTGTATTCTTCCATTTAATTATATTGTATTTTTTTCTTGTTTCAGAGACAACATCAACATTAATGATGTATTAGGAGATTATGCTCTCACATTGATAGATACATTAGATACACTTGTGGTAGGCGCCTGTTTTTGTACTGGATTAATTCAATTAAAGTACCACTATGTTAATATTGTATTTTAAACTATATACTGTACCGTATGTAGTTGTTTCAGTAGGCCTAACCATTCCATTAAACCATTATTTAAGTGAGAAGTAAGTAATGATATTGAATGTAACTGTTCAAACGGAAAAGAGGGGATTTCTTTAGCTTCAACCATAAAACTTTTCCCCTCGTGATCTAAAATTCACATACCTGAAGAAGGCCTAGTCAGGCCGAAAGCTCGTATAATAAAGAATAACAGCAACGAATCCTTTATTGTTCATCTTAATGACAACACCACTGGATCTCCTGCCTAACCGATGTACAGCGATATTTCCTCCACTCTTAAATAAAATTCAAATAATTCTTGGTCGAATTAAGGGTTAGGACAACATCTAATATTTAGCTCATAATTTACATTTGTTAATATCATCATTGATTTAAAGATCGTTTTTATGGTTTCATTTAGATAATGGGGAACAACACTGAGTTCAAACGAGCTGTAGAACTTATCTTGGATAATGTTAATTTTGATAAACCCAGCACCGTGCAAGTATTCGAAGCCACAATTAGGTGAGAAATAATTATAATTAAGTAAGTAAAAAGTAACGGTCATTGTCAAAAACCTAATTATTGATTATAAATAACATTGTTTTTACTTATATTAAAGAAAAATGGTTTGCTAGAATATGTTTCTATACTTTTTTTTTTTTTTTTTAAAGTCAATAGTAGTATATCAGTTTTGCTGATTCTAAAGTATTTTTTTATTCTTCAATGAATATAATATAACCCAAAATGGAAATGAACAAACCTCGCTTGAACCAAATATAGTTTTCATAACCTCAATACTGTCCAATTTCTTTCATATTTTATACTGCACTTTTAGGGTTTTGGGCGGTCTATTATCAGCCCATTTACTCATAACGGACCCGGAGCAGCCGTTTGGTCCAGTCAGACCTCCAAACTACAACAATGAATTGTTGGACTTGGCACATGATTTAGCTACAAGACTCCTCCCCGCTTTTGAGGAGACTGCTACAGGGATTCCACATCCTAGGGTGAGTATTCTCTCTTCATTAGTAGGCAAAAAAAAATACAAAAACATTGGTGTGTTTCCGATTTACCCCCTACCTAGACAAAAAACACCTAAAAATTTGTTTGACCTTCCCTAATTTTTTTTAATCATTTTTTTTTTATTTTACAAAAAAGCTAATTAAAGCAAGAAAACAAGTCTTGCTAATCAGAAAGCTCTTAAAATTTACATTTCTCATGTTTAAAACAACTATTATGAAATAGAAAAAATAGAATTTTTTCAGTTGGTGGTTCCCTTAAAAAAAACACCTTTTTCTTTTTTTTTTGGGGGGGGGGGGGGTGCCTTAGTAAAATGCTTTGTGTGAGCTATTCAAATAACTTACGTGACCTACTGAAGTAGCCTACGTGAGCTATTGGATTAACCTAAATGTTAGCTGTTCAAGTATGGTTGCAGCTGTTGATCAGCAATGTTCAGTAGCCTATGGTTAAATGATTGCAATCCAGGCAATTTCCTTCCTCAAATCCAAAGCTTTAGTAAATGGTTGTAAAACTAATCCTCCTAAAGATGTTGAAATTAACTGTTAGAGAATTACTTAGTGGTTCTCTCGGATAAAACGCGATTCTATTACTATATCTATATATTTTGATAAATTGTGACATCATGCAGATCAAGGAGAAGCTTCTTCTGAAGCTAACTATAAGTACGGGGAACTGGACCTAATTTACTGCATACTTGTGGAGTAAAAAATAGTGGAAAAGATATGAAGCCCCATTCAAACAGATTTTGTTGTATTATACATACAGGGTAAATAACAAGTTGGTTAAGGAGCGTAAATATTGCACAAGTTGCTTAGCAACGAGTGCAATATTCTAAGCGACCGAAACCAACGAGTTAGTTAACTGATTTATTATATAATGCTTTCAATCATGAAAATAGATAAAAAAAAAATTGAGTCATAAATTTGAATTTCAGTGGTAATCTTACTAAAAAAAATTGGTTTCCATGACAACCCTACATAACTCACTAGTGAAATACGCACTATGCGTAACTCACTCTAGATACGTTGTTTTCAAAGCAATGCGTGTATAATAAATGAATATATCTCGTATCTATTTCAATTCAATTGAACACACTTAGCTTTATATTCGCATTTATTTTCAGGTAAACTTACAAAATGGAGTGCCAGAGAATTGTGCTAATGAGACGTGTACATCTGGGGCAGGCACATTACTGCTAGAGTTTGGTATACTGAGCCGCCTGCTGGGAGACCCCGTGTACGAGTCTCTGGCCAGGAGAACCATACGTAGGCTGTGGCAGCACAGGTCTAATGTCACTGGACTCTTAGGTCAGTGAGCAGTGTGGGGGGTTTTTTACCCCTTCAGGGATGAAAGTGTTCAGTATTTCTTCTGAAATCAGTACTTTTGTAACATAAAAAAAAGCCGAATTTCACCCAAGTTCTATCATTTTCAACCTAAAAGCTTCAGCAACCAAATTCTCAAATTTTCCCAAACATTTCACAAAATTCGATTTACCAAATTTCGTCGAAACTTTCAAAGATTGATATCATCAAAATTACTTTTCAATTTCCCCCTTTCCCCTTGCCAAAAATATTTCAGTATTTTTGCCATGGCCCCACTTTCATCCTTGCCCCTTTAGTATTGATATTTTACCAGGCTGTTTAGTTTCTCTCTGGTCTTCCACCAACTCCTGGGGTAGTATACTACCATCTATTGTTGTATTGATATTTTACCACCCTTTAGTCCATACAGCTGCTCTTTCACTACCTCTAGGGGTAGTATACTATTACTTATTGCAGTATGATATTCACCAGGCTGTTTAATTCGGCTCTTATAGCTCTGGTCTTCCTATAACTCATGGGGTACTATACTACCATCCATTGTTTTGAGGAAACACGATTTTAGAATATTTAGTAATGTGTATTTGACGTGCCTAGTGCCACAGATGGCCGACTATTGATGATCCAGTCAGCAAACAGTGGGGTGAAATGTGCTTCTATTTTATTCCAGGCAACGTTATTAACATACAGACTGGCGAGTGGGTTGGTAGAATGAGTGGACTTGGGGCAGGACTGGACTCGTTCTTTGAATATATGCTCAAGGTAGGTCTAAATCCACCGCATGAGCAATTTGTGTTTTTGTTTCTGAATCGTCAGCGCTTTAAGTTAATGCATTCCAAGTTCACAATACAGATTTTACTGTATTTCCCTATCCATCTGAAAATCGTCTTTACAAAATATAGAAACAGATACGTTTCTTTTTTCAAAATGCTTAAAATATTTTTTTTTTAAAAGAGCTATGTTTTAAAAACACTTCGTTTATTTATTCTAACTAGAAGCGCTGTCTAAAATTCGGTCACGCTTTTGTTATGAAAAGCTTTAATTTTTGTCTTCTTTGTTTAGATATTGTGTAGACACCTCAAGCTGAATCATATTGTGTCGTTAGTGTGTACATGTACTGTGTCAGAACTGAGTATTCTTTGTTTAATATCTTTCAAACCCACACATTGTCAGACCATTGTATTGGTTTTTAACTTAACTTCCTAAATTTACTACATAAGGGATCTGCATTGAGAGATGACGATAATGCCGGATCAAAATAAATTCATTTAAATTTGGGATAATTATTTAGATAGTGATTGTAGTAGATTCATGAACTTTACTTTCCATCATGGAGGTCCTGGAAAACGTACAAAGACCTATCAAAAGCAACCGCATGAAATATTGGTCTTCAAACTATAGATCGATAAAAATAAAGAATAAATTGACTGATCTATTACAAAAGTAATAAGTGGTATGTCTCGAATCAAACAAATCTATAGATGTCTTCAGTATCAGACATAATTTTCTTTTGTGTGTGTCTGATTGGGGGGGGGGGGATAATTGTTCTACCTATTTTTTTTTATATTTTCTTTATATCTATTTGGAAACTATCGACTGCATTTATTCCAAAAATCATAATATAAATACGTATTCCAGTGTGCAACATAGTGAATTGGGAGATCAGAGACCGTCGGTCTCTGCCAAATTCTAACAGTGGAGACCGACAGGATTTTACAGAGACCGAAAAAAGGGGTGCATTGATATGGTAAATAACATGCAGAAAATAAGATTGTCTAAGACAAGGCCAGGTAGACAACCAATTAACAAGTCAACAAGTGATTTAACCCACAGAAATTATTACTTTTATTTTGGCTGTTTTTGTAATACATGAAAAGTTAGACAAGATACTTTTATCACTTGTTCATTACACTGGAGACCGTCGGACTCAGCCTAATATCAATATCAGAGACCGACACAAATTCAATGGCGACCTGGGTGTCGGTCTCTGGGTTATGTTGCACACTGGTATTCCTGCAGATACCTCATTATTGCCTTCCCCCGACTACTGTATTCCTGTATTCTACACTCACTTTGCGCTTCTTTCATCCTGCAGGCTTTTATCTTGTTTGGAGAGACCGGTGATTTAAAGATGTTTAACGAATCCTATGACACTATCAAATTTTACCTCAGAAAAGGGTATGTTCTATTTATGTAGCTATTCGTTCACGTGCAAGTCAGGTGGTGTTAAGGTTAATAGATTGACAGTGTTACTTGGTATAGTTTATATTGGGATGAAAGTATTTCTATTGAAATCAGTATTTTTGAAAAGTAAAAATCGTCAAATTTTACCCAAATTCCATCCTTTTTAACCTGAGATTTTCCAAAGAATTCTTAAATTTTCAGATACATTTCACGAAATTTGATGTAGCAAATTTCGTCAAAGATTAATATCATCAAAGTAGTTTTAAAAAATTCGCCCTAATTTTCCCCTTGCCAGAAATATTTCAGTATTTTGTCTATGGTCCATTTTCATCCCTGTTTATATTATGAATCTAAAAGCTCTCAGTTGGCAAAAACGTGCTCAATTTATGCACCCCCAAAAATTATGATTTGGCTTTACACCGAGAGAAAGATAGTAATATCCTTTACTATACATCTAAGTAGTTTTCTGATACGTTGGATAAATAAATTATATATTTCCTTTACCAGCAGTTGGCAAAATTAGCTACAAGTGCAGCTTTAATTTTAACATTCCTACGGAGAAGAAACCCGGTAAATTCTCGCGGTATCAACAGGTATCATGCAATTGCTAACTCATGGCTTATTGACTATTATTATATTCATTATTGATTACATGTGTGTAAATCGTTTTTTTTTTCATACGGGATGTAACTTTTTTCACAATGTAATATGAATTTATCTACTAACTAGAACCAAATTACATATCTTAAAGGGGCACCTTCGGTATAAAAGGAGGGGGTGGGTCCAGCGCAGCTACTCCCATGTCAGACACTAGCCTAACTAGAGCTGCAGACAATATTTGAATAAAATCGTTCAGACTGATTGATGTAGGCAACATATATTTTCTTACTTCAGCACACATGTACATAAATATATTGAGATTAATAATATGAACTTACTGTCATGAACAGTTGTGTGTATATAAAGAAATCAGGAGGTAATCCAAAGTTGAAAGGAACGTTAGATTTTAAATGTAGTCAGTTAGCTGTCAATCACTCAATGTTTACATTGGTCACATGGGTATACACATACACGTGGTGAGACCGCCATGTGGCAATTAGTGCTTTGCTCTCCTGTGGCCTAGATATGAGTTGAATGGATGGTGATAAGGAGTGCAGAGTTACAGATTCGACATTCCTCCATACAGACTCATTCCCTTGGTTCATTCCTCCTTCACAACATTAGAATCAACAAAATAAATGCTCTACCTCCATTCATGTCCCATGTAAGGTATCCCAGGAGGATTTGGGTATAAACCTCTGACAAGTTTCAAAACACAAATAGGCATTATTTCTCTGATACTTGGAATCCATGCTGGGTCATTGTTTACATGTCCTTGGGCAGCGGCCTTCCTCTGTAAATATCTTGGATCATTCCAAGCACCTCTATCTTTTAACATTTTCCAAAATTTCTTATATTTAGTTTTTCGTAATAAATTATTCCCTGCCCTTGGTCTCTGTCCAGGCCCTAGCCATCCAGGTCTTGTAGAAGTAACACATGGAGTACACAGACAGAAGGGGCACTCATTCACCTGGGATGAGTGTGATATTTGATGTTCATTCCCCTCAGATGTGAGAAGAATTGGTGGCACCTGTAATTGGTGTTGTACAGGTGGACTTTCAAGTTTTACAGTACTTTCCTGGCCACCTGTGAAGAAATCTTGGTGCTCAATTACAATGGTACTACTGCTTCCCTTTTTCTCTACTGGTTCAAATACACTAGAGTCTATCTTCTTGCCTTCATCTGAAATAACGATTGTATCTTGTCTATCAATTGGAATCTCCAGGAGCTCCCAGTTATTATCTTGGAATAATTTCCTAACTGCCTCTTCCTGAAATCTGTTGACTTGTATTTTCCAAGTTACAAAGCTATTCTCCATGGCTGAAATGACCCAGCACTTGCAAGTGCGTGGCTGTTCCAAAGGAAGGTCACAGCCTACCCTGTTAATCCTAGGGGTGTTAGCCTATCAATTATGGGACTCTTTAATTAGGATATTCTCTTTTTACACATTTCATTCATTCCTTATTTTAGCATAAATGCAAAAGGGCATGGTTGATCACTAACAATGGTTTAAAAATGTGGGAATTCTGTGTTATGGGGCGTTTTCGAATAAGATAACCACCCTTCCTCCCCCACATAATATAATCTAACATTCTGGTATTTGAGGTCAGCTAGGGACGCCAGAATCCCGCCAGAATATCAATTAGATTAATGCCATAGTATGAGGGGGGTCACATCATTATCTCCAGGCTGAATATTTTCTAAGATAGGGCACTCAGCTGTCTTTAATGATGGCAATACATTGAGAGTAGGCTCCCCAATGTTTCAATCTGGTTTCTGAATGGGCCTCTCTATTGAGACAGAGCAGCCACAGTCACCACAAAGAGAAATAAGTATCTGTTTCCTAAGGAAATAATTAGGACTTTGCTAGTGGACGGATTTATCAATTAAAATTCTATCACAATGGAGATTGGTCAAACAACTTCTTCTAGGATTGGAGATCACCAAAGGCTACTCTTTTCTAGGAAACGTTATGCATCAGACTATGACCAGGCAGCACGAAAAATCAGGGAAGGCAGGGCAAAAGCTAAGAGGGAGGCTGGAGAGGCAAAACTTGAGGCTAGGATAAAATATTATGTCAACAATTCTGAGGAGAAATTGGCAATCCAAAACAAAATTGACAAAGTTAAAATCATTCTTGGAGAGGGGAATGTTTCTACAGTTTCAAATTATGCTGTGTTGGAAACATTACTTGACGCCTTCCTAGAAAAAAGAGGCCCATCAGAAAAGAATCAGAGCAGCAGTGATTATGGAAACAACCTATCTTCGTATCAATATTGTGCAGAGGATTCCACCAGTGATAGACTTTATCTTACCACAAAATCAAGTGTACAACATTTGATTCATATGACTCAGGCTCATGACCAAAAGTGTGCTTCCCCTCTAATGATAACCAGAGAAATTGGGGTTCACCATGGTGGTTCCTTTGTATTGCAATGTGGAGGATCGTGCCAATCCCTCAATTTCAATTCCTCTCCCTATATGGAAGGGGGGAAAATGCTGATAAACATGAGGATGATCCATGGATATATGATGTCTGGAATGCTGTTTGTTCAATATAAGAGATTTTGTAAGGCAGCCAACATCGGATTCATTGGAGATACATTCATCAATTCCATGAAAGACGTATACAATAAAGTAACAAATAGCGAGATGGAAAAGTCAACAAAAGCAGCACTTATGGAAGAAATTGCACATTCTAGTCTTGATGGCATTGATATAATAACAGATGGTAGGCATGGCTGGCGTAAAAATGCCAAAGATTCAGACATAGTTTGCATGGGAAAATGTTCCCATAAAGTTCTGAATCTTCAACATGTCACACGTCATGACGATCCATGCAGTCAAAGACATGAAACTCTAGGAACAAAGAGGATATATGATTTTCTTGACAATCAAGACGTACCAGTGAGAATCCACATTCATGATGCCAATGCCTCAATCAATAAATATATCAGAGAAGAGAGAAGCCCAACCCAAAATAGTAATGACACATGGCATGTCACCAAAAGTATAACAAAGGAGGTCTCTAAAATTACTAGGGGGGCAAAAAAGTATGAGGGGAAAACCTGGCATTCTGAGCTAGCTGACAAGGCCGCTAGCATCAAAACTCATGCTCACTGGAGTATGCAATTTTGTGATAGTTCAGCAGAAAAACTAAGGGCAAATCTACTCAATATAGCTGAACACTACCAAGGAAAGCATGAAAATTGTTTCCCCTCATCTCGATGTAGAGAAGATAACTATGAGCCATCAAAGGCACTTCTAAAGGATCCTGTGGCTATCTCTCTCCTCCTGAGTGCAATAAAGAACACCCGGGTCTACAAAAAAGCTGAGGATTATGTGCATGGCATGAGTTCCCACATAGTTGAATCCTTCAACAATGCGGTCCTTATATATCATGATAAGAGAATTGTATTTGGAACGGAAGAGTACAAAAGAAGAAGTGATATGGGTGTCATTGATTGGAATGAAAACCTGGACCGAGACTTCTCATCTATTCAGCTAGTAGAGAGTGCCCATGCTCCAAGACGCAACATGGGAAAGAAAGTCTTGAAGGAGAAGTCATTTGACTTCTTCACATCTATATGGAATAGACTTACGACACACCTTTATTCCAATTCCTCTCATCCTCCCAGTGACCCTGATTCTAATCTTTAATAGCACATGAGTAGATTTGCTACCAAAGCACGTTGAAAAACAGTTTGAAAACATTACATTTAGCCTACTCAAAAACAGTTATAGATTAATTTAAACAATGTAAGGAAATGGGTATACTTCATTCATCATTATGACCACTGGTAAACGAAGGTAGGCACAATTTGCACTATAATCACGTTATAATAATAACTCTAATCCAATTGTTGTTTGTTGTCAGGAATGCTGACTGAAACTTAGATACAGGGGGTGTCTGAGTGCACGCTATATAGGCCCATGTGCTCCCCTAATGATTGTTTTGGTTCTCCGACCTGATATCTAAACTTGGGTCATGTGACTGATAAGGCCCTCCTCCTCCAGACCTCGTGACCAGCTGAGAATGATTAATGCATTACGCTGGGCACCCAGCGAGGATACCCCTTTAATTAAGAATGTAAAACTGTGTCGATGGGAGATTATCTTTGCTTACAACAAGAGATATCAAGCATAACACCATGGTAAATAACCCAAGACTACTCTGCAATCAGATCAGCCTCTGCAGATGTTCACGTCATGATAATAACCATGACGTTGCGTATGACGTACTAATTTAGAGCGTCTTTAAGTTATGAGATCATAACAGTGGTACACAAATTGATGTACACAAAATGAATATTTTTTTTATTCTAACCATTTTTATTTAAAAATAAATATTTTGTTTTATTCAAAACATTGGAACTTTATTAAAAGTGGCACAAAAATGTATGTACAAAAAGTAAATATTTTTTTTTTGTATTTAAAGGATTGGAAATTTATTTCTCATTACCTGCCTACTAGGCGTCAAAAAATAAAAATTAATATCTATAACATGTGTTGTGATCTATAGCCTGTGTTTACTGTGCGTTCCTGCAGGCGGCGCGCATGTAACGAGGGCTCGGGTTTCCCGCCCATCTACGTCAACGTCAACATGAGAAGTGGAGAGATCGTCAACAACTGGATAGACGCCCTCCAGGCCGCCTGGGCTGGCGTGCAGGTCAGCAGCACTATAATATATTTTCTATTTCTATATGTCTTCTGGGCTTACTCGGTGATTATTGTCACATTGTCCACCTTGTACTCCACCCTATGGTATTCTTACTATAGTATTCTGTATTGTATTCATTCAATAAATCTGTCTGGTTATGTTGAACAGTATTTTTAACCTATTTTTTTTTCTTAAATTTGGGTTATTTGAGAGGATTGGTGAAGGCCAATTGTACATTTTCTGGCGATTTCACCCAGTTTGGAATGCATATCTAACTTATATGCTTTTTTTGTACTTCAGCATAATCAATATTTCCCACTATGGTATTTGTTACCTATAGGTACTCAATGGTGACATAGAGGAAGCCATCTGCACGCATGCGCTCTACTACGCTATCTGGAGAAAGTTTGGTGGTCTGCCGGAACGCTACAACTGGAACCTGAAGCAACCGGACGTCCGGTTCTACCCGCTCAGACCAGAACTGATTGAGTCTACGTACATCCTGTACCAAGCCACCAAGAACCCGTTCTACCTGCACGTGGGCAGGGACATACTACACAGCCTTAACAATATTACAAAATCTAAGTGAGCACAGGGTAATGTAGACATGCCTTTTCTATACATCATCTTCCTGCTAGCTCTACATACAAACCATTCAAGTCATTGTACATATGGTTGGGACCAGAATATATTCCCCTGTTAATAGAAAATGTTACACAATTTCTCCCAGATTTGTGTGCATATATGCTTATTTTTTCTAAAATATTGAAAGAGATATTGAAATTCATCTCTCTGTTCAAGTCTTAAATGCATCTCATCCCCCTTTCTTCTTTGGTTCCGATTAGATGGAGTACGCTTTGAGTTGCATGCAAGATGATACTCATTTTTATTAATGTATTTATTTACAGGTGTGGGTATGCAACAGTCCATGATGTACTACATAAAGATCTAGAGGATAGAATGGAAAGTTTCTTTCTTAGTGAGACGTGTAAATATCTGTATCTGGTGAGTGCAACGTGTAATACACATAGCTCGATTCCTGTTTCACTAAAGTTCCTAAATATTAACTCACTTTCTTGCTGTTTGTTTGGTTCTTAGACCGGATAATTCTTCACCATTGATATATCACGATGTTAGTCGGATATTATATATATTGTAGTAGTCGTAATAACTAAGACATCCTCTCTATCTGAAGGTTAGCTTAGAAGCGATCTTTTATTCATAAGTCACTTTTATATGTAGCTGCTTCTCTATTTGCTGAGACCCTGAAGGCCACACCCCTTCTCTCTTTATAGATTGACACATCAACATAACAATAGTACTCGGCAGTATGTTCTGGTTCTGATAAAAGTAGTTTATTAATGCATATTCCACCTACTTATTATAAACCATATGTCACCATTTTAACACTCTCCCTCCCTCTGCTTGTCTCTCTCTGTCCCTCTCTCTCTCTCTCTCTCTATTCTCTCCCTCTCTCTCTCTCTATTCTCTCCCTCTCCCTCTCTATTCTCTCTCCCTTCCCCCCTCTTTCTTTCTCTCTTCCTCTCCCTCTCCCTTCTCCCCTCTCTCTATTCTCTCTCACTTGCTTTCGTCCCCCTCTCTCTCTCTCCTCTTCCCCTCTTTCTTCCCCTCTACCTCTCCCCCTGCCTCTTTATTCTCTCTCTCTCTCTCTCTCTTTCTCTCTCTCTCTCTCTCTCAGAAAAACATGTATACAAACAGTCTCTATTTCAGTTCATGCAATTAACCCTATTTGTCTGTCTCTGCTTATTGCAGTTGTTTGACACAGAGAACCATGTAAACAAGCATGCCACTAAGTACCTGTTCACCACAGAGGGCCACCTACTGCCCATAGACAGGCGCTTCAGGCACAAGCCCTGGCAGAGCGAGGATATTCAGTGGCAGGAACCTGTCAACGACCACCACCTCCTCATGGAGTCCACTAATAGTAATTATACATATAATGTGAGTCTTGTATACCAACTATTGTCCCCTTATAACCACCTCCTCATGGAGTCCACTAATAGTAATTATACATATAATGTGAGTCTTATATATATCCTTATAGCAACTATTGGCCCCTTATAACCACCTCCTCATGGAGTCCACTAATAGTAATTATACATATAATGTGAGTCTTATTTATATCCTTATAGCAACTATTGGCCCCTTATAACCACCTCCTCATGGAGTCCACTAATAGTAATTATACATATAATGTGAGTCTTATTTATATCCTTATACCAACTATTGGCCCCTTATAACCACCTCCTCATGGAGTCCACTAATAGTAATTATACATATAATGTGAGTCTTATATATATCCTTATACCAACTATTGTCCCCTTATAACCACCTCCTCATGGAGTCCACTAATAGTAATTATACATATAATGTGAGTCTTATATATATCCTTATACCAACTATTGGCCCCTTATAACCACCTCCTCATGGAGTCCACTAATAGTAATTATACATATAATGTGAGTCTTATATATATCCTTATAGCAACTATTGTCCCCTTATAACCACCTCCTCATGGAGTTCACTAATAGTAATTATACATATAATGTGAGTCTTATATATATTTTGATCACAGTTGGAGATGGGCTAGAGTTACAGAGAATATAGCTCTTGAAGCTAAACTGCACATATGAGGGTCATCGAAAACTACAAATACATTTCTAAATGACATTATAGCCAAATAGTGATCTTAGCCACTTTAACTGCATAAGCTTCATTACGTTACTAATAGCTATAGTTGGGAGTCACATGTCAAAATAGTTTCGCAGAGGTCATGAAGGGACTGATTTCACACTCGAAAAAGTCAATG
Organism: Sthenelais limicola; assembly: GCA_942159475.1. NCBI lineage: Eukaryota > Metazoa > Annelida > Polychaeta > Phyllodocida > Sigalionidae > Sthenelais > Sthenelais limicola. The sequence goes on from OW804099.1 coordinate 96,237,240, forward strand.
TACAGATCAGCGACAGTTTGCAAATAATATACTTTAGTAAATTTTATTGCTCCCAGATATAATCTAATCTGTCTAATTATTCTCATGTTCTCTCTTGTTTCAGTGTGATAAAATACCAGAAGACAAGACTTACTTCTTGCCTATAGAAGCCCGCTATCTTCACCAAGTCCATTCCCTGGTTGGATCTGACCAGTTGTGACAGCGGCTGGGCTGGACACAATGACCAGCACCACACCTACAACATGCACACAACTAGCCTTACACATGATTCATACAACAAGTGGGGTTCCAGGGTTCTTGAGGGGTTCCAGGGTTCTTTTCTTCTTTTAGGTGGGTGGGTAGGGAGGGAGAGAGGTGCCAATGGATATTGTGGGTGAGGGGGCCGAAGGGACTGACCAATTTTGAAACATAATTGTCTAGGAAATAGGAGAATAGTCTGTTTTATTGAGATCCAAGGGTTAGGGGTCATGCATAATCAATTTGTGATCTTTGCTAATGTGACGAACCTGTTTAAATGTCTTTGAAATTACCCAAGCGTTTAGCCTATCACTCACTGAATCACTGTTAGTAGTAGATAGTCTTAGTGGTTTACATAATTAGTTACGGCCTTAGAAATGAATTCTTTAGAAATTGAAACTTACTACACTATGTTCCACTTAACCTGAACTCGAGGGGAAATCAGAAAAAATTCAGGTTAGCTAAAGAGAACAGATACACAATCACAGTACAGTTGAAAGTCTGCAGAGAAATTGCAAAAGGTTCAGGTTAACTGAAAATCCAGGTAAACCGAGTTCCGGTTAAGTGGAATGTATTTTGACCATTTGCCAAAATCATAAATATTTCTTGTCCTCTTAATAATCTGGAGATACACTAAATGTATTTCTCCATTAATTTTAGCCATTTTCTTTTTATGAATAAGATAGTTGATGTGTTGGGAATAATATATGGTGCTGAAGTCCTGGTAGGCCCCGTAGCCCCATTAGGCATGATATGGGTGACTACCTGTCAATAAGTACTACATCTATGGGATAAAGTCCAGTCTCTTGGACTCATAAAGCAAGGTCAAATGGTGAATGGCGTTCTTTGCTACCTGACTCATTGGCAGCTATCACTGAAGAGTTTTCGCTGACTGGGGCTTTTTCAGCTGTTTGGGACGGTAAAACTTGTCGAAGTATGGGTCAGATCTTCAGAAAATGTACAATTGACAGCTCTACTCATTTAGTTAATTGTTCTAATTTAGGTTGAAAAGTGACAAATACAAGGTCAATCTGAGTAGATATGGTATGGCTTAGATTCACATAATCTGTTTGGTTATGTTGGACTGAATTTTGAATTTTATTTTCCTGTGAAATTTGGTTTATTTGAAAGGATTGGTGGAGGGCGAATTGTACATTTTCAGGAAACTTCACCCGTATGTTTTAAATACAATACCAGGCAGGGGTTTGTTCAGTAGAATGGGTGCTATGCGCTCAAGCCTCTTGAGTCTGAACCGTACACCTTAGAACCCAATCACCCCGGGTTCACATGCCTCAGGATTAACGACAACAATTCCAATAATGGCAACCACTAATATTTTATAACCTCAATCTAACTCTCTTTTCTCTCTGTTTCTTCAAAATGACTGATTAGTAAATTCAGGTGACAGCGGAAGGCCGGGCTTATCCAAGCTGTCCTGACCTGTATGGCTTGTGCCAGACCAAATACCTGAATAAAATTCGTTAAAAAAAACCCACAAAAACACGGAGAGGTATATAATTATATAAAAGGGGATAGATGTTGGTTGTGGGAACTGCTAACCGTGAGGAAGGGTGAATAGGGATAGTTAGTGAAAAGGGGATAGTTTGGCTGAAAAAGTCCCAGGATGTAAAGAGCTCTTGAGGCGACTGTGTTTGTTCCAGACTGTAAATGAGTCTAGTTGTGAACCAGATCCAATATGCCACAAGTTGTATGATTTTCACATGATAACCACTTAAACCCTTTAGTGTTAAATGATACCATATGGCCATATGGTTAAATGATACCATAAGCCTCAGAGTATTTGCCATTGGTGTTTATAAATCCCAAATAATGGTAACACTTTCATATATTTATATTAGAAAAGGTTTTCTAATGAAATTAATTATATTCCTTGCTATTTCAGTTAATTCCAAAAGTTGTGGTATTCTAAACATTGAATCAAGACTTGATTGTGAATGTTTTGTGACGGCCTGACACATTGCTTGCAAGGGTTTATAGTTTTGACACCGATTTATGAGTTGTTATGCAACAGACCTTTGATACATAAATCATTGTCTCAAGTTACTATGCAGACTTACCTGACCAATGCTATTCCATTATATGATGCAAAAGATTCTCAATACACTGTTTATGTTATGGTAGAGAGGGAATAAGTTTATACCTAGAGTGTGTTCCATATAACTTTGAGCTGCAAATCATACTAATGGCAGTTATGTGGAATGCACTATACCTGGTGATGCTCCTATAGGTTGTAGTTTCCAATTCCAATGTCTGAAGTTGTAGGGTAATATTGCCATAATTTAAGCTAATGATTTTGATTATTCTTCAATAATTCTATTAAGGGTTGTAATATTGTGACTGAATAGTTTGTGGAATTACTACATAACTCATGAAATCCATTTTTGCCCCTGTTCGTCCTACTGCGCATGCTTGAAGTGAAGTATTATGGGATGAAGCTTAATAATTTAAACCTGAAATTATTCTCACTTGTTAAGTAATTGCCAGAAAGATGTATAACTCGGAAAATCAATATTTTTATTCTAGGTCATTGAAAATGATCATGAACGGTCTTTTGATCATTGAATAGTTAAAAAAATTGATGATTTTACAAGGGATGAATTGTCCTGAAAGGAGCTAGGCAACATTAAAAAAAGGATGCCTGGTTTGTCAAAACTCTTATCTACTAGAATATGTACAAATATTGTTCTGTCAGCATTTCCACAAGGCTTAGTTTAATTCGTACAAAATTATGATGAATTCCTTGTTTTCATCTTCAAAAATAGAAATTACCATTGTTTGTATTATATTTTATCACACTGTTTGGTTCAGCCCCTATAGCTGGTCTTCCACTGGCTACTGGGGTAGTATACTACCGCCTATTACTGAGAGGAAACAGGCTAAATAACACTTTCAGGGATAAAACTGGGGGGTTTGTTTTCTTCTTGTTGGATTCTATTAACTCGTTATTTTGACCAGTTGAGGTTGGTCTATCTGTCGGTGTTACAGGTGTAAAGTTATTGTTTTGCACCACCACCGCCAACAATTTATATATACTCATATTGCAAACTGTGATTTCAAATTGTACAAAATCTTTTATGATTATACTAAAGTGTATGTAGTGTCCTGTGAGTGACGGTGTTGGTGTAGTAGCTATAGGGAGACGGGGTAGTAGAAACCCTGTGAGTGCATGATGGTTGTAGTTAAAATAATGCAGGCCAGCAAAAACACACTACAATATGCAGGCAAGCAAAAATAATCACTCCACCAATCGTTTAGGTGAGTGATTATTGAGAGTAATGCTTATGAAATTAAAATCAATATAAATTAGGATAATGAAATGAAATCAGTAAGTATAGCTTTTTATCTGAACAAGAACTTATTATGGATTTCAATCCATAACATACAAGACCCTCAGCTTAATTATGACTTAAGTTCACCATTTTACCCTCGCAGTATTAAGCAGGAATACATGTTGCCAAAATTGTTAGAATAGCTAATAAAATACAGCCATTTAGATTTTAAGGAAGACTAAAAACTGCTCCAGGGTGTTGTAGTAAGTGCTGATCTAAGTAAGATCTGTTATTTAAGAACTGAATTAAAATCTATGGTCTCACAAAGATCCTGAATTATGTTCATATTATATACAGACAATGTTATATAGTATTCATACGGGACCCTGTGTATGTGGCATACAAGATAGTACAAAAGTATAGCGTTAAAAGGAGCATAAAGCAACCTTGTATCAGACATTCATAAGATGATAAAGTGTGTAATAATGAATAGGAATGGGCAGAAGATAACAAATATGATATTTAAAAAAATGGTCAAAAGAAGTTACATTTATGTACCGTAATTCCATGTGCCTGCTATTACCACACATGTTGCCTTGTCTTTTTTATACAGTTTAAACCTTCTGTATATCTTAAGTATGAATTACATATACAGGTTAACTAACAAGTGGGTTGAAAGAGCGTGAATATTGCATGAGTTACGTAGCAACGAGTGCAATAGGCCTATTCTAAGCGACTGAAACCAACAAGTTAGTTAACAGATTTATTAAACATGCTTTCTATCATGAAAATAGAAACAAATTGAGTCATAAATTTGAATTTTACTGGTAATTTTAGTAAAAAACAGATTGGTTGCCATGACAACCCCACGTAAATCACTAGTGAAATACGCACTATGCATAAATCACTCTAGATACGTTGTTTTCAGAGCAATGCGTGTATAATAAATGTGAATAGAGAATTCTGGAATGGTTGCCAAAACCCTTTCGAGTCTTGTATACTAAAATACTAGTCTAATTAACCTGTTGTATACATTTCTGGGCTAAAAATCGTATAGATTATTAATACTAGACTTCCAGGATTAGACAATCCAGGATTTATACATAAATGTAAATAACTGATGTTTTTTTTAATTTAGCATAATTGTTCTTATATGAGGATCCTCAGGTTGTTAGTATTAATTATGTGTTTCTTGTGCTTGCCTGCATTTGTGACTTATAGGGAGGTATGTGGTGACCTCGATTTGTATAATTGCTTTGTAACACCCCATGAGCCTCATTTAAATCCAAGATTAAATTTGTATGAAAGATGATGTTTTTCTAATGGAACAATGTCGTAGGTTTCATGTTACAAAACATGGAATCCCTGCTTTCAACACATGAAAAATATGCTAAAACACTAGTATTATGTGTAATGTCCCTTTTATGTGGCCAAAAGTGTGAATTCTGAAAAAATAACATGCCCCTGGCTGTATTGGGGATGCTGACTAACTTTATCAAATATAGTCACTGCACTTTTAAATCTAGTATGGAGAAGTAACTCATAGCATATAGCCTCTCACTATTCCAAGGTCTTTATTTACTTATGAATAAAGTGCAGAAATGTCAAACCAATTGAATAAACTATATTATATAATAAAAAGTCAAGGCTGCTCTCTATGAATAGGGAAGCTAGCATATGTGCAAAGAAAGTGACATGTCATTTAGCCTTTTGATTCGTAAATGTGCTTACTAATATCAACAATATGTATAAGATTAATTACCTGAATATCTACATAAATGTGTCAGTATTTTGTTAGAACTCCAGATTTAAAGACATCAGTTCTTGGTGTATATACATCAGTTTATACCAGGTCAAATACAACTACCCTTGATCTACCTCCTTGTCTGTACACACATAATAATCTGGGATATTGCTATTTTACTTCTGAATAATTACCATACTATGCTCCAAATGCGGTGCTTTTATCCATGACATGTGGGATTCAAGTGTTACCTCAGGTTGGGATATGTCAAAACATAGAATGGAACGAGGCGCTAGTAATCAGAAATGTGTGTAACAAGATGGTACGCCTCAGATAGAACCGGTGGTATGCGAATATCTTTCCACAGATATGGGGAAAGGTGAAGAAGTTTTAAGTGTAGCCCAATCCTAAAATAGTATGACAAAAATCTCCTCCAGCATTAGGAGTAACGTGCATCCACCACAGTGCTACTGGGCTCTGCTTATGGGTGAGATTTTCAGAAAATGTACAATTCAACTTTGTCAATCTCAAATTTTAGACGAAAATAAAGTTCAAAATACAGTTCAACCTAACCAAATAGATTGCTAGAATCAATGCAATGCCGAATATACACGAAGTTACCTAGTATTGACCAAATTGCAGCCTAATTTTGAAGAATTTACTAAATGTGTAAAGCTGCCAATTGTACATTTTTTGAAAGTCTGACCCTTATTCAAAAAGGTGAAAATAGTGTTCCACGTTTCCCAACTGGTTGGCGATCACAGTTGGTTGACATCACCTATCTACCCTGGAATAGTTACAAGACCTTATTTTCATGAATTAAGGGACCTTCATGTGGCCAGTAAAAATAACCTTTTTAAACTTAGCTTGCTCTTCTGGCACCATACAGTTATCATAACTCAGTTATGAACGAATTTAAAAGACCTTGAGCTTTGAAGGCACCTTGCGATGTTTTCTGTGGCTAGTTTCTGCTGTTCTTTTTGTCGCAAATTTGGCATGAGGTACTGGAAAAGTTTTAGAGCGTTCTCCACCAATTTCTTATAACAGATGTAACATAAAGGAGTGAAGAACCTGTATGAATGATCTTTATTGCCGTGTGATGTAATGGTAATTGGTAATGGCAAGTGTCTAGCAGGTGCATGAGGCACCTGTTATATAGCTGAAAGGATTACCATGAGGTAATCCCTAAAAGCTAATTGGCAGGTGCAGCGTGACCAATAGAAATGCAGTATAAATCATTAATGAGATAGCCTCCAGACAAGTAGGAGTTTAGGGGTATAACACAATGAGGTGTAACACTAACTACCGTCTTCACATGTCTCCACTCCTCCTTTATGTTTATAAACCATACCAGTAATACTCATTACTTTATGATAAGTTTAGGATTGGGAGTAAGTCAAAAGCCTCATATCAACTGAGCCTTTAATGGGGTATTGAGCTGACTGAAGCCAAACGCGGTCAGATTGGATTCATATCTTGACGGACTCCGCTGACGGCGTTAGTCAGATACTTTCATCATCCATGCATACTGGTATCTTCTAGTTTCTCTGTATGTCCCCTATCAATATACTTGACTCAGTGGATCGGGGCTTTATAAGTCTCAGTGGATTGGGGGCTTTATATGTAAAAGCAAACGTGACCAATGCTTACGCCTTGTAAAACCTATCAGTATTTGTATGTTGTATAATGACAATGTATCCACTGTACTGATCTTAGAAATCCTTGCCTCTAGTGGGTTAAAGTGCTTATAATAACTGAGGGTATTTGCAATATAAAGGTTACTTTATTATTATTGATATTCATATTTCTAATTTCAAACATGATAAGGTGATACTTATTTACTTACATTTATCCTTTCAGAGGCTTACATAGGGGATAATTTCTATCTTCAAATCTAGAGGTTTAACATTTTAAACAAGATTTGGAATGGATTAAATCAGGAGATGTGCACTTATGTGAAGCTGCATTCCTAGCTTATTTCCAGTATTGTTTCCAGTCCTAACCATTGAGATTTTAATCAATTAGAATGCTTGACTTAATGTTTGGCGGACTGACAAGGTCGATCATGCCGGATTAATGACCCTCATTTTGGACAGGAAGAGTGCCCTGGGGTTGATAAATAATACTCTTGATGTGTTTAACTCGGGCATATGTTACAAACAAAAACAACAAAAAAACAGGGCCCTTTGCCTGTCCTCGATATCAGTCATCAATTCATTTAGTCTATTCTGGGACGATTTCAACCCTCTGTAACATCGGGAAAACCCATTCCAGAGAGAATCTGTTGATTCCCTCCGGTAGGAACAAGCATTGAAAATTGCTGTATGACATGAAGTTCTTTAGTTGAGGATGCAGCAATTGTTGGCACACATGACTGTGTCAAACTATTAACTTTTCCTTTCTTTAGAATGATTATGTTGATAATGTCAAGGTGTAGTGGCGTGTGCCTTCTTAGAATTTGTGATGCCCAGTGCCTTGCTTTAGTCATTCATTATCCAAAATGTACCTAGAAGTTTTAAAATAGTAATGGATTCAAATCATGTCTGATTTAATAATCTTCTATTCCTCTGAGAAAAAGTCGGTATAGTTCCTAGGTTAGAACTTCATTTCTATTCCATGAATCTGGTCAATTTTGTAGGCTGATTCCATATTCTTTTTTTATATTTGAGAGGGGTGTAAAATATGTAATTCCTGAATAGAAAGCTCAACTTCAAGAGTAAATGAATGATTCAAAGTTTTTTTAATGTTATTAGTACTTCATATTGAGATGCACATAATTATTCGTTTATTGAAAGGTAGTTTCAGGTCTTGTGATATGAGCACAAGTCATGGTCACAGCAATTCGTGGTGGATATAGTTTTATTTGTAATCTAGCTTTAGTATTGGCCATCAAAAGGGGCAGATTACTGTCAGCGAAAATACTACCCATCCTAAATAGCATACCCTTACTTTTTAAATACTTGAATGAGGTAGGCCTAATGTAAATTTTGCCGACCCAAGCGACCGAAAATAAAAAATGTGGGTATGTTCATTTTATTTGTTAATTCTTATCCGTGAAGGGATTAAACTGTTTACAATATAATATGAAGATCAGTAAAATTATAAAATGCGCTGACTTGGATTAATAGGATCATCTGGCTTCAATTAAGGGTTCAAATCCCTTAGCTGCTTCCTCCAAGGGCACCACCAAGAAAGAAAACGGCCTCTGCTGTTCACAAGTTTCAATTAGCTCTGACTATTCTATGGCCAGTCATTAGAACATGACCGGTACCCTTTGTTAGTTGGTGAAGTTTTGTTTTATTGTTTATAAATATACTCTGCGTTGCCTCCTTGAAATTCCGTGCTGTTTACTTGATCAATGATGAAATAAAATATATTTTGCTAATATATCTGTTCTTGTTAGTGTCTATTTTTTAAAATCAAATCTTTATCCTGATATTTGGTTGAATATATACATCAATGTAAGCAGTTTATATGGAAATATCAACTCCACCTCCAGGTGGCCATAGCGAATAATTGCTATATAATCGGCTGCAATTAGAAGCATCAAAGAATAAGCCAATGCTAGTGCGAAAAAAACCCAAGGGAGCTCCATAGTCAAAGGAAAGGCAGATTGTTTTTCAATACAAATGAGTAGTAACATAGAACCAGTTATCACATATGGTCGATCATTCAGAGGCTTCAGATTCTAATGCTGTAACTGATTCTGATCAGGAGATCTGAATAAAGTCATGCGTTATGGAAAAAATATATATTTATTGCTTTTTTTCTCCATTCTTATATATAACTTTGAACCGTAAATAGCAAATTGCAATTGTATTGATCAATGGAGCTGAAATACTTTCGAAAACGAAAACGAAAACGATAGTAAAATTGATGAGAACAGAATATTTACAACCTGTGCCATAGCATAACAAAGATGATATTCACTCAATGAACGGCAGAGAAAACAGGGAAAATGCTTCTCAAAAATTCCCTGCAGGGGGGGAAAAAAGGGAAATTTGAAAATTTTCAGAATATCAGGGGAAAATCAGGGAATTTGAAAATTTTCAGAAAATTAACAGAATCTTGTTCTGTGAAATTCAGATTTGTAAAGAAGAATGGAAAATCTGGAAAAATATGCCACATGGCATCTCCTGGATGATTAAGGGGGAAATTAGTTTCCTTAGCACTCACTACTGTACAGTCCTGGCACCCTTTATATTTGTTATGAATCAGGGAGAAATATAAACACATCAGGGAAACATCAGGGAATTTTACTTTTAGTTTCCTGTGGTGACCCTGGAACAGACGATGATTAATTAGCCCAGGAAAAGGGATAATAATAATTGACAATAATTAACAGTAAGGCAAATTATATATAAGTGCCATCTGTAAAACAGATGAACCTTAAATAAAATTTGCTAACATTCAGTACGTTTACACCATGATTAAAACAGACTATCATAATTATAATTTATGATAGGTAAGAAAGTAACTTTAATCCAAGTTATATAAAGTATCCTTTGTGAAACAGAGAGTCGTTTTTTATAAAAACTAGCAGATATTTGGAACATTCTTAAGACGAATATGACCCTAATTACAGCAAATCAGAACTGAAAACTATAATATTTTTTTATATTTTTTCATGATTTAGCAAGCTTCCTCAAATAAAGAACCAACCGAAACATTTTTACAAGATCTGTCGCATTAATAATTCCCCGACGCAAGACGGCATCGGAGTAATCATGTGTGGCCACATAGTAGTGTGTGTCTGTGGCGCTGAAATGTTGGTCCTCCGAGGCAGAGGTGCTTGGCTGCTTGGCATGTGTCTGTGGGATGACAGGAGACGGGCATTCAGCATCAGGGTAGTAACCATCAGTGGTGGGGTGGTATTGCTGTATGTAGATTAGTTGCTGGCACTTTCAGAACCACTTTTCCCCCATTCAGCCAATTAAAAAGGCGTGCCGGTGAGAGGATGCCTTAAAAATAAATACACATGGTAATATTTTAATAACTCTATCTCAGCTCCAAAACTAATTAAAATCAAAATTGAGACCTCTTTGGTTGAGACCTCTTTAATGTATCGTACCAAAAGGATTTTCGCTAAATGGGGGAAATTTTATAACGAACTATAAAAATAATATATCGTCCGCTTTTCTTTTAATTTAAACATTCAGTACAGAAATGGCCACCGTAGGTCAGATCTTGAAGGTTTTTCTATAGAGTTTTCCCAACTAATGGAATAAGTAAATATGTCTAAATGTGTCTAGCTTAAAGTCTTCTTTGTTACTAAAGCGGTGGGAGAGCCGGAGGAATCTAAAAATGGCCTCTCAAACAATGTATAGCCATAAAGCCCAAGAAGTCGACGAACTAAAAGAAGATCTGTATCATCCTTTTTTTTCTTTCCTTCGTTCGCCTCGACCCAGCGTGTGATGTCAGCGGATGGGCGAGAAGCATTATCAGTACACACCGCGACCCGGCGAGCTGAGAGAAGTAGGTCATAGAAAGTATGATGGCTGCCGTGTTGAGTGCAGGCGGGCTTTTACAATTAGTTTTGTACTTATTGAGACCTGACTACACACTACTCTTCCCCATGGAAGCTACCATGCATCTCTGTTTTTCTTTGTTTAGGGTTTGTTTTGGGGGGGGGGAAGAAATAAGTTTGTTTTTATGTTTGAATTTGTATTTGATTCTTGAACATGTTTGATAATGATTAGATGTGTAGGTAAGATTTTCAGAAAATGTACAATTCACCTTCACCAATCTTCTCAAATAACCCGAATTTCAGACGAAAATAAAGTTCAAAATACAGTTCAACCTAACCAAACAGATTGCTAGAATCAATGCAATGTCAAATATACTCGAATTTACCTAGTATTAACCAAATTGCGGCTTCATTTAGCAGAATTTACTAAAGTGTACAGCTACCAATTGTACATTTTCTGAAAGTCTGACCCGTTTGTCTCTGAATGTTGTGTATGTGCTATAAAAACGTTTACTATGATGTCCACTGGAAATAGTGATTTCTGTATACATACTGCATTGATTTTTTGTTTTCTATGTGAAGAGAGTGAGAGAGTGAGTGAGATTGGTTGCTTTACGCCCTTATCAACACATTTAATATGGTTATATCAAGGGTGGGAGAGCTGAGAGGGAGGCAGTTTATGATCATACCCGGGAAATAGAGATATAGAGAAGAAGGGAGAGAGACAGAGAAAAGAGACAGAAAGGCACTTTATGTGAAGAGAGATGGTGGACATGTTCATTACATCTTGAATATTGTAATCTTAATTATTAATTCTGTTGTAACCAGCAGGATTGGGCCTTCATTGTTGATTCACTTTGAAGAATAAATGTATTCTTATACTTCTACAAAATCGTTGGACTTTCGTGAGTGCTTTCTTTCTCCAACGGTGACCCTTATTACTGTCATCTGAGTTGTGTACCTGCCCGTCTTAATCAACTCCATCTGCCTTTATTAATACATTTATATTCATATGTATTCTGACTCATATTCAATAATACTTCATTAAACCTTGTCGCTAGCCATGACGATCCACAACGTAATCAGAATTGGGAACATCACTTTCATAATGACCCTCGAGCAGGGCATAAACTGGGCCGAACATAGCTGATGACAGTTATTTATACAAGAGTCTTTGGCTGAGCCCGCACCCCCCCCCCCCCCCACACACACACACCCCACACCCAGAAAAACAGATCCTATGAAAAAATGGGTCAGAAAAACAGATATCAATAAAATCGAATAGAATGAATAGAATAAAATATCTTATGTCACTAAAGACGACCCCTCAAGAGAAGATACAATAATCAGATATAACTATGCGCAATAGCCGGAATGAAATTAAAAACAAATGATAAAAAAGAATTATGACTGGTCTTCTTAAACCATACAATATCAGCAAGAATGTGTTCAACTCTATATGTTATAACTCTTTAGATGATGAAAATCAATTCTGGTTATACTAAAAATGCCAAAGAACTTAATATGTTCGGAAACCAGAAGATTTGTCACATAGAAGAGTATACTTATTTAGGGTTGACAATTGACTCTAAGCTTAATTTTCAAGCCCATTTAAAGAATAAGATAAAGGTGATACAAAATCAGCGTAGACTTATTTCTAGATCCAGACACATTTTCACAGAAAAGATGTTTTTAAACTTATACAAGGTAATGATTCTCCCCCATATAGATTTTGGGGACACCATATACAATGAGACCAGTAGTACTGCTTTACTGAAAAAAATGCAGGTCATACAAAATAACTATATCAGAAGGGCTAAATACCTGACTAAGAAAACTAATGTTCTAGGAATCCCACCCCTGGAAAAAAAGGAGGGAAGCACATCTATTGGAGATGGCGTATAAATTATCACTTATACCCGAGAATATAGAGAGAAACAAGCCAAATTTAAGGTCTAATAAAGGTAATAAAAAATGTACAATTAAATCAATAATTCCCCACTCGGAAAGGATTAAAAGATCCTGTATATATAAAGCCCCACTTCTATGGAATTCGAATAAAAACTTATTTTACGAAGGCCATCAAGTGGATGATTTGTTAAAGGTATACACGGGTGTCCACGCCCACGCCACCTAGCGGCTCCTATTTTTCTTTGAAATATTTCGTTATCATTATAAGTTGAGATGTATTTGTGCACGATTTCCAATATCTACAGGGTTTATTTTCATTACAGCACTTTTGAGTCATGTTTTTAAGATTCATTTGTATTGGTTATGCTTATGTTTATTGGTTATTTTATATTTCAAATGACCATAACTTTTTTTTAACCCCGTCAACGTATAGTTTTTTTTTTGTAAATTAGTAGCATGATACACCAAATATATGTGTAGAAAGTTTTGATGAAAAATCACTGATCAATTTTTTTTTATATAGTGAAACGTGAAAAAAAACACATTTTTCCATAGACTTTAATGCTAAAGCACTGTTATTTTCAGGCAGCTGTAGAAAAAAAAATAAGTCGTTGAGATATACTTTTTTTTTCATTTCTTGCTTTGTTATGTAGTCAGGAATGATCCCTGAACGTTTCATGAAAAAGTCACCGACCAATCTTTTTTCCATTGAACACCCGCGTATACCTTTAACCTTTGGGATGTATCTGAAGAATAGTTTCATGTTACAAGAGTAGTTGAATATCAAACGATGAATAAATATTAATAATAAATATTATTTTTATATGACGAATGATAGTGTACATTTTCATGATTCTTTAATGAATCATCAACAGTAGCAATAATATCTAAATCAAGCATGTAAGACTTGGAGAGAGAGAGTATGATGTAAGGAAAATTTCATAATGATGAAGTAAAAATAACATGGTGAGAAAGAGTAACTCTTTAGTTGCTAGATGTGGTACTTAAATGAGGAGACAGGGTGATTATATTGGACATGTTTAAAATCTGTTTAAACATGTACATTGCTAAATTAAGGTTATGAGTTTAATATTTAACTTTTTAATTAATTCATAAGTGTGAAATGTGTAACAATATCAGATCTCAATGTTAAAAGCGTTCAGATCAGCAGCTAAATAAGTAGATGTCTTACAAATAACAAACAAGACATATCAGAGGCACTCTTGGAAGACCTATGTTCGCACAGATAGAGACGGGCCTTTTTCTATATATTACATGTAACTGTATACAAATGAGAAATAAAAACACTTATATTATATACTCTGATCAATTACAAAAATTTCTCCGCTAAGAGAGACTACTGCGATAAGTTAATTTTCGTCAGTCCAAAGAAATAAACATTAATGATTTTCATCAAATATTTTCAGTGCTAACATGACCTACCGGTAGCCTACTAGGCCTATAGTTTTATAGTCTAGCATTGAAAAATATCTGCCTACAAATATGTCATGTATACGACGAGAAAGCGGAGAAAAAGAGCTTAAAAAATGCATAACAAAGTTTTAAAAAAAGAGCTTTGGAATGATCGCACTGAAGCGGGAAAATTAAGGAGTAGCTATGCGTCGCCAAGGAGCGACGTCAACACGTTGTCTAGTTGTCGTTGAAAGATCGCTAACTCTTCTAGCCTAAAAAACAACCCTTTCAACATTATTTTTTCGATGAAAGTAAGATACTTTTGGAAACATATGAGATGGCATATAGGCCTATGATCAAAATTCGCAAAGAAGTTAATGAGCAATTCCCCATTAGTATACTGTTACACTGCATATTTCTTTGCGAATTCGGAATCCATTAATTATAAACACAAAATTGTATATATTTCTATTAGAATACCTCACTTAAAGTCGTATTAGAAGCCTCGTGAAACAACGTTTGGACTTACCCTTGCCAACGTTTAGGACGGCCAGGTCAAACGAAAGTTGCAGGCATTCGCGTTCGTTTTGGCTTAGGCGACGCATCTTCATCGCTAGCAGTTTGGCGTAAGCGGCGCACTCATCATCATCAGTTTCTAATGGTTTTCTGGCAAAAGCCTCTGAAAAAATTGTGAAAAAGTGGCAATCTTAGAAGCTGCCATTTATAAAAAAAAAATAAAACAATTATTACAAGCATTAATTATAGGTCTAAGTGTCAGAATTTATCATGAATAGTTTAAACCTACCAAGGGCAACGCTGTAGCTTAAATATAAATGTTGGTATACCACTGAGTTCCTTTCTATTATTTATTACCGCCATAATGTAATGATCAAGGGCATCTAATATTTATCTAACAAATACAATGGTACAAACCTCTGACAGCAGAGGTCATCATGGTGTCCAGCGCAGCGACCATACACGCCTCTGTGTTTGATGCCATAATATTTTAAGCGCTTCGCTCGGGCTTGCAACTAAATTAAGCCGCCAACTGACGTCATTCATGCGACACCGCGTCATAAAATACACGACGTTACGTCGTCTCACAATGGAAAACGTCGCTAAAATTCTAGCGTGCGTCATGACGCAATTTCAAGTATCACTAAGCGACGCAAGTAACCAAAACACAACAGAACCGATCCTTCAAACGAGCAACCTACACTTCGCATTTCCAAACCGCATTTTCCTTTCAATTTTTGCACAAGACGCAAAAAAAATGGCCCCAAACTACAAAAATAAGATGGTAAGGACCTGGTGCATAATTTGAATTCGAAATAAATGGATGACAATTTCCTTTTGCCAACTTTTGGGTTATTTTCCGTCCCAACTTCGCCGGAGCCGTAAATAATAAAATCTTTCCGATGGCCTAGTTTCGGTTGTAAACTACAATATTCTACAAGTTCCATGAAAAATTGGTCGAAATATTATGTTTTCCACATTTTCTGATAGGAAACTTGTGTTGTCAGCCGTATTATATCTATAATATAGTCGATTCTAGTAATACTGGCGGTAGGCTATCGTAGCCCGGGACCGTAGCGTACGCGGAATGTGCTGTGCTGAATGATTGCTATAAATTATAAATGGAAACGGCGTAATGCAGAGCTTATAATTGTTTACCTTTATTAATTGACAGGTTTGTAACCTTGGTGAGGCAAATAATAAGGCCCACATTCAAGGGGGCTTGGAGAGGAGCGAACTTTTGGTATGTTTTTGTGATTTTCCATTATATTTTTCTTCCGTAAAATTAAAAATAGGCCTACATAGATCGAAATTCGCCATTTTCTCACAGATGCGCCTAGATTTATGTACTGGTACGGTAGTTAATTATTAGCGAATTTTTATTTTTCCATGTACAATAACGTGCTCGTCATATCTTCCCTCAAATTGTAATTTGTTTATTTAGAATGTCAGGATGGTATAAGATTGACACAATAGCCATGGAGACACTGAGAGATAAAGTTTTTTGTTGTTGTTTATTTATTCACGACCATACATGTTTCGGAGATTGGTAGTCTCCTTCCTCAATGGTTTAGAATGTCCTTATTTGATAATCCTTTATTTTCCATGAAAACAATCCATAGCCCGGCTTGTATCACGTACGATATAGGCCTATATCTATAACAATATTCCTGTTACTGTTTCCCTACAGGCTCAGCGGGATCGGATAAATTGCACCTTGCAGTCTCTCGACAGGCAAAAGTAAGTAGGCCTACAGATACAGTTTACATTTCCTAAATGCTTTCATTTAGCAACATTTAACACATTCATTCTTTATTGCATCATTCATCAAATAAAAGTTATACTTCTGCTGGATTGAAACTTATTGTATCGTTCTTTGCCCTGCACAGGTATGACAGCCAGAGGAGACAGAAGCGGCGATATCAGAATGTGAGCCGCATGACCATGGAATGCCAGGAATTGACGTAAGTTTAAACCTTTTGTATCTTTTGCTTTGATATATGGGTCAGATTTTGAGAAAATGTACAATTGGCAGCTCTACACAATTAGGACATTCTGCTAAATTAGGCTGATAAATGATGAAAATCGGGTATATCTGAGTATATTTGGTATCGCATTGATTTAAAGTACCGGTATCAGTTCTGTTATGTTAAACTGCATTTTGAAGCTGATTTCTGTCTTAAATGTGGATTATTTGAGAGGATTGACGAATTAGGTGAATTGTACATTTTCTGAAAATCTGACCCATATCTATTTTATACATTATCTATGTGGATATATCACAGATTTGTCTCACAATGCTTCATTCGATATCAGGAAATATAATGAACTTACAACCACCATCGGTTTTTTTCTATTGATCAACTTGGTTCTTGGTAAATCAAGAAATTAAACCAAGTCAGTTACCGGTATCGACTTTAATTGTGTACGGTAATGTGTCTGAGGAATTGGGGTAATTTCAATGTTACCATTGAAACTAATATTTTAACTTCATGCTTAATTTTAACTTTATGCATGGTATGTTGTAACTGTTGAATGTCTCAACTCTTTAATTGTTCGCACTTAGTTCTGGCATTGGGTTGTGTATAATTGTATAAATATTGAATAAACTGGGAGGGTCTAAAAAACGGAAAACTAATGATATTTTGTTTCATCATTTCACAGATTACTTCAGATTGACCTGGCCAACCTCCTTAAGAATATTGAGCGAGACATAATGGCAAAGTACAACCAATACAAGCAGGCTGAGAAACAACTGATGAAGGTTCAGCGCTGGCGCTAACAAATACAAAATCAAAACAAAAATTTAAGAAAAAAAAAATTATGTTACAGTTCTGTTCAATAAATGTTGTTGTTTCAATTTTGCTTTAACCAGGTTTTTGTTTTTGATCTCGTCCACGAACGAATCCAACACGAAAATTTGTTATATTTTGCTTTGTCTTAGTTTCATATTAATTAGCTTGTTTCCTTATGTCGAATTATTATAAGTTGAACTTTACTTTTGCTTTCGCTTTTAACAAGATTATCTCTTAATATTGAAAGTTTAGTTTAAACAACAGGTTTTTACTTATAGATCATTCACTTACAAAACTTACACACTCTTTAAGTTCTTTGTGTAAACCCAATTTATTAATTGCTGCCTTAGAAGGAAAAAATAGCGTTGAATGAAAAAAAAGAAGGAATCACATACTTTTAGGAAAGAACATAGTTTGGGTGAAACCAAACATTTTTTCTTTTTCAACATTCGACTTTATTTCGATATCCAGCCCTCTTGGCCTACACTTCTACACGCTTTAATCCACTTATGATAAATTAAAATAAAACACAAGTAATATATTTCGATGTAGCAATATTAAATAAATTTATTCTCTACTTGAAAAGTATCACACCTGTATGGAGGATAAAACATTTTTTTAAAAAACTCAAACCATCAGCTATAGCTAGCGTTGGTTTGCGGGTAGTGTGCCGAACTGCCCCGCCCCCATTTTCCGTATGGCTCCATGTTTTGAGTCGCGCAGCTGCAGCACTGTGTACCTGACACGTGACTTCCGACTTGCAAGATCCCTTGCAATTTCGTGCAAGACATTCGTGAAAACCTTCTCCTACGGTGAGATATATTTTATCCTACCGACCTGGTTCATTTTGTATCCGTTAGAAGTGAATGATAAAAACGTCAAGCTGTCTCTGCAACTGTTTATTACACTTGTAATGCTACTGTCTGCAGCCGGCGCACAGCTGAGCTGGGGCCCGTGGGCGCTGCCATGATGCAGGCCGGCTACTCACTGCGCACTGACTGAGTGGTCTGCTACATGGCCAGCCTACCAATGCCAATAATACCACGCTTCACGGTTGTTGACATTTATAACTTTTGCTCACTTGTATATTAAAATTTAATGACGCAACAGTTTTGAGAGATATGCTTTAACTATCCCCCCCGTCCTCATATGTTCCTAGTGTAGTGGTGTGATCTGTTGTGAATCGTGATCTGAAAAATTGAAATATTTGGACGAGTTTATCGAGAGTTGATTTGGATAAAGTGTTGTATAATAAGCCCAAATTGTAATTACAGATAGACACATAGGCATTTAAGCCATCACTATATCATGACTGGAAATTCTAATTTCTAGATTACCGGTACGTAGGCCTACAAAGCCAAAAGTATAATGAATCCGTATTAAATCAAGACATACTTTTATTAATGAATAAATTAACTTAAATTAATTTCTAAGTCTATAAATTAATAATAAAATCAGTTGACGAATTTGTTGGTTTCACTTGCTTATATCATGCTTAGTCTTGAGTCCTGTATTTAGTTCTTAAGCCTAAATTAAAGCAAACTATAACTAAGTCTTCTATTATTTTTTTTAATATTTAGAAATAAATAATACATTATAATTTTTATTTCATGGCTTTTACAGAGAGGTGACTTACAGCAGAATGTTCTACATACATTATATATTATAGAGTTTCACGTGTTAACTCCCTAAGCGAAAGACTAGTGCCGTCCATTTATATCTAGGTTCACTAATGCAACAACTCATGGTGTAGACTTGGCTCTACCATTTCTCAACGGAATGATATTAAATGTGCTAATATACTTTGATAGTCACACTGTTAGTCACACTGTTAGAAAAATAAACAGAAACAACACATAATCGACTCGTCATTTACATTATCTGTCAATTCGCACGAAAATCAACAAGAGTAATCACACCAGTTTGTAGTCAATCCCATTTTAATATACGGTACAGTATTTCATGGAATGTTATGCTTTCAATTTGTATTAATCTATCAATGTATGCTTTCAGAAAAATGGTGAGATCATACCAAGAAGAACTCAATTACATTGAGAAAATCAGTGGACATGCATGGCGTATCAAGAAAGGCTTCGTTCCCAACATGAACGTAAGTTGGTTAAATTAAAATGTTCAAACAATAGGTACGGAATGAGAGATATTAACAACACATGCATTTCATTGATACCTACCTATGCTTACATGCAGTCTGAGTGGTTACTAATTTCTTCTGATTCACTGTTGATTAAAGCTCTTTGACATGTAAATATTTATATAATATCGGACTTATCGCATCTTCTGTCTGATCAAGACAGCTTCCATTAACTGCTCATTGCAGCACAAACATAGATATAATTATTATTAGTCTGGAATTTTTCATCTCATCCTTCATTATTTCGCCTGTCATATGTATCGCATATGGGTCAGATTTTCAGAAAATGTACAATTCGCCTTCACCAATCTTCTCAAATAACCCACATTTAAGACAAAAATGAGCTTCAAAATACAGTTTAACATAACAGAACTGATACCGTACTTTAAATCAATGCGATCCAAAATACACTCAGATATACCCGGTATTCATAATTTTTCAGCCAAATTTAGCAGAATTTCCTAAATGTGTAGATCTGCCAATTGTACATTTTCTGAAAATCTGACCCATATATCATTAATCATATGGTGTACTTTATTGGGAAAGACGTAAAGTGATATGTACAAAACTCAACAAAAACGAAGCTACAAAGTTATTTGCACCCTACTGTATATATACCGTATGTATAGTCGACCCACAAAGCAGGGCACAAACGAAAACCATTCGGATATGTATTATTCCCTGAATAAAGAATGTTGAACAACAAAAGCTCGGTCAAATAGTGTTACTGAAGTGAATTGATTGTTTCCGCAGGTGGAAGGTGTCTTCTACGTGAACGAGACACTAGAGCGCATGATGTTTGATGAGTTAAAGCAGTCGTGTAGATCAGGTGGCTACGGTGGATTCCTACCCGGTATGAAACAAATAGCCAACGTTGCAGCCTTGCCGGGTATTATTGGAGTGAGTATCAACTCGAGTGCCTATTATCTCATTATTTTTTTCCATTAAGTCAACGAAGGAACACTTAAGTTTAATTAGGCTCTACATTCACAAGCTACAATAACTCTTTTATTTGACCATGCTTAAAGTGACACTTGCCGCTGAGCTCCTGATTTTTTTTACATATGCTTGAATTTCAACAATGTTCTGGATCATTATGCCATTAACCAATACCTGGGAGCATTGATGTATGAAATAAAAGTATTTGGGATATATAAGAGTTTAAAACTTCAAATTTCGTGGGGTGAGGTCTCGCCGCCTGTATGCATCTTATCTTAATTAGTTGAGTACTACCACCTGGATGGGACAGGGTATATATGTCACTATGTACCTCCTGTCTCGCTCCTAGTTCACATCCCTTTACCATACACTGGGGCAGCACCTTATGGTCTAGTTACTGCTCTCTCAGATTTGAATTCCCCAATGGAACCTCTGCCACATTTTTCATTAACAAATATCAATTAATCTAATGAATATATAGCGTTGGTATTCTACACAAATGTTCTTACTTATGCATGTCATCGAAAACTACAAACATATTTCTAAATGACATATACTCAAATAGTGACCTTAGCCACTTTAATACTAAACTCGGTTTTAGCTGAGGAATGAAGTATATGGTAGTGAATTAATAACGTTCATGTAAAGTATACAATGGACATACCAGAAATGAATGGATATATTAGTGTTAATCTTCTTTTCGTAAATATTCACCTAATTGTTTAATAACTCTCCCAGAAATCAGTTGGACTTCCTGATGTCCACTCAGGATATGGCTTCGCTATTGGTGAGTTGATTGATTTATTGCATTTTTATTTGTCGATTTAAAAATAAAACAAAAAGGATGAGATGGGCCTCTTATGGTGTATCGACCTGGCTCCTGAAAAGAACAAGATTGTAAAGTGTAATTTCTGCCGATATGTCTAAATATTAGTGGGTACAGAATACCTGTTTTGCCATGTTGGAGATGATCTTCTACACAATATGAAAGATATATAATAAATGATTTTACGACTTTGTAGGTAATATGGCCGCCTTTGACATGGGAAATCCTGATGCTGTTGTATCACCTGGAGGTGTAGGCTTCGATATCAACTGTGGCGTTCGTCTCCTCAGAACTAACCTAAGTGAGAAAGATGTACTGCCAGTAAAAGAACAACTAGCCCAGAGTCTGTTCGACCATATCCCCGTCGGGGTAGGGTCTAAAGGAGTTATACCTATGGGCGCTAGGTGAGGCAATATTTTTTTTTGTCCAACATCGGATCTTTATTCAACATAACATATATTAACAAAAATTATATTGCGAACAAGTATAATGGAAAAAAGGTTGTCTGTTAGACTTAAAATGACAATTTAGTGGGGACACAATTTTATAGCTTTTGAACGATTCTTATAATTAATCAATTAACTGGTTGTAGTAACAACAATTTCTGCTTAGATCCTTATTTTCTTAAGCTTATTTTCTGACGATACTCCTTTGGTAAGGCAATATTTATTTTTCCACAAATGTTTACTATTGGCATAGACCAGAAGGTTAATGTGGCTCGGGTGAAACCCGGTAATCCACCACACCCTGAAATGTGACAATTACATTTGGAAGTTTGAGGGGTGTATACCTATGGCACAATAAGGCATAACAATATGAGGTGCTCTGGGATTATTTCTAGTGGAAATCCTGGTCAATAAAAAACACTTAATTCATTGTTAAAAATGCAATTTTTGTTTTTATTTTCATGAATAGTACCTGGTGGATACCACATTTACTAAAGTTGATCTTTCTTTTTCACTTGTAGGGATTTAGAGGAAGCCTTGGAAATGGGAATGGACTGGTCGTTAAGAGAAGGTAAAGTTCATTTTCGTATTTTCTTTGTATTTTTGCTAATGCGTCTATCCAATTAGTTGCAATTTAGAATTTCTGATATAGATAAATATTTATCCTAACTTTGTTTTGGAGTATACATATGTATGTTATTGTACCGTGTGTATTGAGATTACTGCTGTTTATAATGGCATATACGTGTTCCTAGCTCTGGTGCTACCACTGTAATGAGTCAAACGCTCGTAGTACGTGACGTCATAAGGTATGACGTGACAGAACAAATGTGACGCAACTATTCATTTGTCAAGGTTGCGTCGGTAGTTAGGTTAGCCAGGTGGCATGGATACCTTGCTATGATCAATGTGTGGGTGGCAACTGAGTGTTTTCGTACCCATGGCTAATGTCAATATATATAAGTAAGGTTATGAAATAAACGGTTGAAACTGGGACCTTCCCGTATTAAAAAAAAATGCTGTTTATAATGGTGTGAGTCAGAGTGATGTGTTTTCTTGTAGGATATATTTGGGCTGAAGACAAGGAACACTGTGAGGAGTATGGGCGTATGCTACAGGCAGATCCTTCAAAGGTCAGCAATCGTGCAAAGAAAAGAGGACTCCCTCAGGTAATATTGTAGTACATCTAGCACTCAGGAATTATTATAATTTATCCTATATCTCTATAACTAAGACCAGTATTTGAGGCCACTTCCCAACAACTCTATTAAAAAGGAATGGATATGTTTTACTGTGGTGTGCAAAGCTAAGCGTAAATGATCTACGTATTTAATGAAGTCAGAAAATGTACAATCGGCAGCTCTATACATTTAGTGAATTCTGCTAAATTAGGCTGAACAATGATCAATACCGGGTATATCTGAGTATATTTGGTATTGTGTTTGTTTGATATATATAATGTTCTGCTATGTTAAACCGTATTTTGAACCTTAATGTTGTCTTAAATGTGGGTTAAATTTGAGGATTGGTGAAGGCGAATTGTCCATTTTCTGGCGATCTGACCCTTAAATACTTATGTCACTGATTGGCATTGGCACTAAGTACATGAAAACAATTAATATACCTCCCTGATATGCGTCAAAGTACTTCGGCTTTATCCTATTTCCCGCCTTAGATGGTATTCCCGCCCTTGATACCAAGATATAAATAATTTCAGCTTGGAACGTTGGGTGCTGGAAACCATTACGCAGAAATCCAAGTTGTTGATGAAATATACGATAAATTCGCAGCATCCAAGATGGGAATTGATAGAAAAGGTCAAGTCTGTCTTATGATTCATTGTGGAAGTCGAGGTTTGGGGCATCAAGTTGCTACAGGTTCGTGCATTATTTATTCTTTGTCTGACTATGGTTTTTACTTTTCAAGTCAGAGGTAAACATGACAAGTATAGGAGTGGTACATTTTCTTATAGCTTCGTTTGGTTTTGTATCGCCAGTACCAGTCAGGGGAAAATAGGAATCTTACTAATGTATAGTATATATGTCAATTGTGGTGGTTTGGTTTGTATGTAAGTAGAATTTCTACTGGTAATTGCAAGGAGTTATGCTAAATATAAACATGTTGAGGTTATGATTACATTTATTTTCACATCAACATTTTATTTAATGGTGAATTTATTTTTATTCTCTTTGTTATTTCGTGTAAACGATGTTGTTTTAGGAAATAATTGTAAAATGTTTGGACGTATCAACTGATTACTACATTATGATTACATTCACACTTGTGGTACACAGAACACGGAGCGGGTGCAACTTGTTACATTCTGAAACATTTTGTATGAAGGATCCTTTATATGCATTAATATGTGAATATTAGCTTGGCATTGATGGTTTCTTGTTAACCTTGTTTGGCATATTGTATTATAGATGCTTTGGTTGCGATGGAGAAGGCGATGAAGCGTGATAACATTGTGGTGAATGATCGACAGTTGGCCTGTGCTAAGATCAATAGCCAGGAAGGCCAGGATTACCTCAAGGGTATGGCGGCCGCCGCCAACTATGCCTGGGTTAACCGCTCCTCCATGACTTTCTTAGCTCGACAGGTTTGGATCCTTCTATTTTTAATACCCATAGACAAAGTCCATACGACTCCAACGACTGGGTAACCTATATATTAATTTAGGACTCATCAGGTTTTGATTAAACCCAGGGACACAAGTCACAACAAATTTAGACTAGGCCTAGAATCAATCAATGAGCAATCGAAGATGATAATCTTGTTTCGGTCAGGTCGCACTGAACCATACTAAAAAGCAAGGAAACCAACGTTTCAGCTATTAATAAATAAAGAACTTCATGAGATAGAGGCCATTAGATCGTTGAACTAATGGAGGATTGTTACCTCTATCAATTTGTACTGAATGTGTCCAGTAGGGCTTGAGATCCTCCCTTCTCTGGGAGATTGACCCACTGACGTACGTCTTTTTAATAACGACTAAATAAAAGTAAGAACAACAATATCATCCGATTGCATCAAGATACCAAATTTAATCCTTAAAAACATCAGGAAAATGAATCTAGTAAAAAAATTCTTGAACGGAACTGAAGTAGCTGTTAATGTAGATTATATTTATTATTATTGAAATTGCATTTCCGTTCTGTTTTACATAATGTTTTTCAACGACTAACTGGAAATAGGTCGCATGTCTCTGCCATTGGCAGCTCCTCCGATGGTACCTTTTACTTCTAATGTGACTATTACATAACATAGCAAAACAAAATAAAATAAACATGTGTGAATAAGAAGTGGCCACTGAGATAGTGTAGCAGTAGCAGTAGCCTTGCAGTTTAAACACTCACTGATTGTCCATTACAGTCTTTCGCTAAGATGTTCCAGACAACCCCAGACGATCTGGACATGCACGTTATCTACGACGTGTCTCACAACATCGCTAAACAAGAAGAACATTTCATTGATGGGAAGCTTCGGACACTCCTGGTGCACCGTAAAGGTTCCACCAGAGCCTTCCCTCCACATCATCCTCTTATTCCAGTAGATTACCAGGTATTTAACAATGAAACTAGGGAGGTTCAGCAAGTCTAACGTATACGTAAACGTATACGTATCCTTATCTCTGATATACAAACATACGTTAAAAGGAAGAAAGAGGTTCAGCAAAACATGGCGGGGAAAACGTAATGTAACATATCAAGCAAAATATTTCATCTCACAATTTATTTTTCGTACATAAAAATGCGACTTAATTCACAAAAAAGATCCGGATACGGTTGTGTAATTGAGATAGGTTTGCTTGCGGAACATCCCTATTATTTTGTCTTTTTTGTCCTTTTCCCTAATTGTGTGTCGTTTAATGCGCGCATTCACAGCATTTTTGGCAATTTCGAAATGATCCTGACAATTCTCCCCCAATAATTTGAAAGCTTTGAATCAATGAATAGGGACAAAGATCCCGCCAATATTCTCCAGTCCAACCGCTGAATTTCCTATGTTTTAGGATAAGTGAAACATAACTATCCAAATATTTATCGTAGACATTTCATACATTATTTCCTAAACCAGTGCGCCATAATTAATTGTCTAGGACTTTAACATATGTGACATTATGACTGTAGCTGACTGGACAACCTGTACTTATCGGCGGCACCATGGGCACGTGTAGTTACGTTCTCACTGGCACACAACAAGGAATGGAGGAAACCTTTGGCTCAACATGTCACGGCGCAGTAAGTAGTAAACAGTAGATAGCCAGGCAACCTCTGGCATTCCTTTTCCTTTCTCCTCTTTTGAGATGTTAAATTATAAGATAAGAGAATAGGGGATTTGCATAGCCGTCATTTTGAATCTTGATTCGCATGGCATTATGGGACTAATGGTACATCATAAAATCTATAGAAATCATGCCATATTCAGCATGATATATATATCAATGTTCTAATGTCAATTTCCATTTATTATACATGTTTTCATAACACAAGCCTCCATTTTTCCCATCATGCATTTGTTTTTCACAGATATTGATGAAAACATTCTTGCAATTTTCGATAAAAATGTTGCCAAATATGTGTATGCCAGACTAGTATGCAGTAGACATGAGACATGCAAATCCCCTATTCTTTACTCGTCATAAAATGGTTCAGACAAAAAGGTTCTAGTCATCTCAAAAAGAGGTCTTCCAGACATGCATCTACAATCATGATTCAGAGTAGTCTACAGAGATCCTTAATAAATTCGTGATACAGTTTGTAATATGTTGTGCCTTAGAACTAACTTAAAAGTGATTGAAAAATAGAAAAAAAGTTTGTCTCAGTAATAATGCTAATATCAATGTCAATATCAATTATAACATGTTCTTCTCTCCAGGGTCGTGCCCTTTCACGTGCCAAGTCACGGCGTAACTTGGACTACACAGAGGTACTGAATGCCCTGGAGGAGAAGGGTATCTCCATCCGGGTAGCCTCCCCTAAACTTGTGATGGAAGAAGCGCCGCAATCTTACAAGAACGTCACAGATGTAGTTAACACATGTAAGTCTTTGACTTGTTCCTGCTTGAATAATACCTTGAGTTATTCCTTCTTTTGTACGTACAGTATAGTCTGTCCGAAAAGCAGTAGACACGTGATTCCTTTGTCCCTTTAAGGGGAGGGAAAAGTGGAGGATTTTTTCCTTCAAACCTTTGCCCCCTGAATCGCCGTTTGCGACCGACCATGGCCAAATATACAGCTGTATTGTATTGCGCTGTCTCTGTTCTCTGTGCAGCAGCAGTTATTTTGCTTGAAAGGAAGGAAGAGCTGGTTATACTGGCCCTGTTTCCCCATGGTTGATTGCAATGAGCGACTCACTGGGCAAAAGGTTGACAGGTCCTTGTCATAAATAGAAATAAAAAATCTCCCATTTTTCCCTCCCCTTAAAGGGTCTGAGGAATCACGTGTCAACTACTTTTCGGACAGACTATAGATGGGCGTTATTCCTCGTGTACATAACCATTCACTGTATACAAGTCATACAGTCGTTATATATAAAAGTATTGAAAGTTAGTGATACATTTATATAAAGTGTTCCAATATAAAGTTTTCTATATGAAGTGTAAACTGACCCTCGGGGTCAAAAGTACCTATGACTGCTGTCTTGTTTACTGCTGTGTTACTTAACCTTCAATATAAACCGATTCTTGTATATTCTATAATTGCCGTACAACTATGATATCGCATATATATATTATACTACTGTCAAGGTTCCAGTGATTTACTAATGGCATGTGCTAAGGCCTCGTCCAAGGGTGTACATGTACCTTGTTATGTGCTTGTAGTATTTTATTTACGTTATTTCAACTTTGTCCATTTTCCAGGTCACGCGGCAGGCATTAGTTCTAAGGCCATCAAGCTCAGGCCTATTGCAGTGATCAAAGGATAACACGCCGCGTTACTAAAGAAGCCATGGGTTTTACTGTATCGAATATGCTTAAACAAGTCCGGCTGAACGGTGGAAGACGTTTCTTATGTATACATACCCTTTATCTCTCATTGTCAATGTCATCCTAGCTAAATGGTGGAGCAAACGGTTTGAAAATATAACCCTCAAAACCCTTACACATATAGCAACGAAGTCAATACACCTTGCTACTATTCGTGGATGATTCCATTATGAGCCAACACTAATTTGGGTATCAATATACAACTTACTAGGTGCTTGGAAATAATACGAGAATTTAGAAAATCTTATTTATCCAGGATCCTTTGTTACAGATCGTTCAAAGAATTCATATTTATTACTAATTTATTCATTAATGATAATTTAAAATAATTATTGATTTGCCAAACTTGATTGGCTTCCGTGTTCTGGCAAAAAGATTTCTCATGATTATACACTTCTTAACTTCTTAAATTGCCTCGAATGCAAAAAACATTCTTTAATTATCTCAAATCAGAAAATCCCAGCATTTGCCCTGACCATTTGTAGAAATACTCATTGTAAATATCATGTATAATAAATAATTCAACTAGCATTCCTTTGTGATTTGTCTTATTATTTTTTAAAAACATCCATCTTTGCTAGATTGGTCTGTAATAAGTGTATTATTGTATGAATTGGTTTTCTTTGATAAATGAATTTGGTCGATGTTCGATGACGATTGAACCTTCAAGGAAGTGGGAAAGCTTCACCCCAATAGAAAAATTTAACTAAAACAATTTACATCTCGTGTACCGTTACTAACTTTTATTATTCTGGATTGGCCCCATACACTTAATAGTTGTGGCACAAGGTTATCACACATTTCTGAACTAACCATTGGTTAAAGTGACTTTTCACTTGTTGGCTAGATTATCGAGTAACGTAATTTCTACTTCCTTTTCTAGTATTTGGTTCACCTTACCCTACCTAACTCCTGTGGATATCAAAACTCCAACATTCATATTATATCAGATATGTGGTAAAATGGTGAGCAAAATCGTTTTTGCAAGCCATACAGAAATTTCAGTGGCAGTTGGGTTGACATCTGGAGTTACATAATGCCAGGCTCTATCAAATGTCGTTCATAGACTCCTAGGTTAAAGCCAGTTAAATTTCTGGTCACTTAGAGTGTGGGGGCAGCACTTTACAGCTCCATTCTGTGATTTTAAATCTGGTCTATTCATTACACTTATTCAATGATTATTGAATGAGGACACGTTGGTGCTCTATACTTTAGATATTGTCATACATATCCTATATGATTACACTGAAAAAGTTTCAGGCGATTCTGTGAGTACTCGTTTTAACTATCTTAGCCACTTTAATATTTACCATAAATCGAGGTGGACCACATAGAACCTGTTGTATACACTCAATTTCCGCATTATGAACTATTTTTATATGACTGATCCCATTCCAAATGTACTAAGTAAAAGAAAAACAGAATTTCAAAGTATGTTGTATGTTTTATTGTTTTGACACATGTGTATTGACATAAATACCTAATACATCATCTCTATTTACAATGTCATGCCTTGACTGTGGCAAAGGAAAAATAAAAAGTCATAACATTTTTAATTATTTTCTTTTAAATGTACACACTTCATCCACGCAGCTTCTCACATCACGCATTACATATTTTTATCACCCATAACTCACTCAGACAACATTCGGTAACAGCCTTCATCATCAGAGAACATTTGACTTCCATGTATCAATGTACAATAAAACTAGTGAGAGGAAAACCCCAGCTTACAATATAGAATCAAGAATAGACCAACACTCCAGTTTTATTTGCTGAGACATGGGTTCAAAGTTTCAAGAACCGGTTCTCAACAACAAACTAAAACTGAGTGTGTGCTCCATTCTGTTCATCGCAGGTGTGACCAAGTCATTTAGGTGGATGACCTGTTGTGTTCGCGCGCTAGCCCCGGAGTACACAAACAAGTTGCACAGTTTGCGTGTGACAATCGCGAAATAAAGGTATCGATGAATTCCTGGCAACTGGGTTGGGTCTCACTGAAAACCTTGGTCTTGAAGTACTTCCAATGCATTGACTGAACATTTCCTGGCGAAGAATACACCGGCTTTGTTCAGTTCACTCTCGCCCACTCAGCCCTGCGATGAGACAAGGACTTATCATTCATAGACCAGCCATGTCAGATTGTTTTTTTCATACTCCGGTAAGTTGAAAGGAAATGTGGTAAAGCAGGGATTAACTAATACCCTGACCATTATTGGTATTGGGCATACTGACCGCCCATTCCAAACGTCGGCCCCCCTTTGGATGGAAGCTGAGATGGGTCTTCTGGTGGCACCATTTGTTGATTAACTGCAAAAGATAAGAATGCTTTAAGTAAATTTATTACATACATATGTGATTTCAGGGGTACTATTTGAAAAGTCAAATAGTACCTATGTGCTATTTGAACCGAATATCCACAAGATTGATGGAAACCAAGGTAAAATACTATTAAAACCGATTCTCTTGATTAGTATGTAATAAATACATGGCACTCTGTTCGGTTTGTAATTAATTGAGACATCAGGTCAAATCGCACTCCACACCTAAAGTGACCTTTGGGGTGTCGTGCAATTTGACCCGATGTCTTGATCGATTACAAACCTCCATTGTGCCATTAGGTATAACAATCACACACAGAACTTTAAGGAAAGGCTCAAAATCATTTTTGTTTCTGTTTTACCACGGGAATCAAAGATAAAAATTCTCTGCTATTAAACCTAAAGGAAAAGTTACTTGAATACGGAGCCACAAAATCTCTGACAAAAAGACTTTACTAAATTTATGCAAATCTTGTAATTTTCTACTGGCAATCTGTTGGATGGTAGAAATGTATTCCTTCCCGTTACTATATAATGTATACACGTGTGTTACTTCCTGCACTATTTTATTGTTTATTCTTGTCATTTCTGTTGTTGGAAGACAATGCTCTTTGAACCTTTTTCTCAGTGGAATATTATATATAATGGTATTTGTATTATGTACACACATACTGGTGATCTCACAAAATGGCACTATTGATGGTGCAAGAAATGTGTGCTCCTATTGGTGCCAGAAGACTCCTAATAGAAATCCTCACCAACTCCCAAACCCCACTAAAAATAGATAGGCAATCCTAATAGTCTAGGGGCATGCACTAGAAGACCAGATTTGTAATCTGAAGTGTAACTACATGTTTTGTATGTGTACTGTCTGGGCAAAATAAAGAGTTCATTGATTTGATTTGATATATTCTTTATTGGCCAAGATTAAAAATAATACAGAAAAGCAAGAATATTACACAAAAGCACAAATGGAGATTGTACACCTCAGATCAAGGAAGTTTGATCCGGTCTTCCCATGTATGCCTTATTCGGGCGTTGACTAGCTAAATTTGGGTTGACTAGGGGTTTTGTGTTGGAGCTACAGTTGGGTTTGACTAGCTAGATTCAGGTTGACTAGGGGTTTTATGTAGTCAGATTAATGTAGTGTATTATTATTAAAAGCTTACCTTGGTTAAATTGTTCTGCAGTATATTTGGTGATGAGGATTCCCACGCCTTCTATCAAGGCTAAGAGGACGCCCCCAATAACGGCGGATCCCACCATAGCAGGAACACCATTACGTACAGAGAGCACAGCGCCCGTCAGTGCACCACTGGTGATGGAGTTCCAGGGGTCCTCCTTCTGCCTCATGTACACCATGGAGCAGTCGATAGCAGAGAACAGGCCTCCCCACACAGCGAAATTACCTATAGCAGCAAAATACAGGTGTAATAAGTTTTTCATGTTTAATTTAAAATATAGATTATATTATGTTCAAAGGATTTTGTAGTATATTATAATTCAAACTCTTTTCTTATAACAGTTTCGAAGCATAAAACGTATCATTCTATGAAGGTGTTGGCAGGGGATACAAACGATTCATCTAGAACATGTTTTGGTCCTAAATTTCCCCCCAAATCGTAGTTTGGGTCTTACAGATCGTAGCATTGCATTCTGACACTGAAATCGTAGTTACTACGGCGAAATCGTAGAAGTTCTATTATTCTAGGCACTCGTTGGAAGACCTGGCTATTCAGGGACATTGTTTTCTGTTTAACCAGACATCGAACTACCTTTGTACAACAAGATCCACAAATAAATGAATCCATGAATTGAATTCAGTTGGCAGCATTGCATTATTCAATGCATTATCAAAATTACATACAAAATCCCAATCGTGGCCATTTTTATCGTGCCATCATCAATGAATGCCACCTATACTTATAGTTATTATTAATAACAGACAATAGTCAAATATAAGTTCGAAGCAAATATGTATTTACATGCATTGGAAATGAATACATCTAGTATATAATAATACGATGCGTGTTAAGTTCCTACCTCCTGTGATGGGTGCCCTCTGTTTAACGGCAAGAAAACTACCCATTAATCGCCTATAATTTCCCTGTAAGAGAAGAAAAATCAAATAAGATAAAATAATCATATAAAATCAATACATTTTCTGACAAATTTCTCGGGCCTCGGAGGTTTGGACTTTTTTTTGCAGTATAGGTTGTTCCCGAAACGGTTGTTCATCTAATGCCATCAAAATTCGAGGAGGGGGGGGGGGAGGGGGGTAGAGAGAGAATCAGTTTCTTTACACCAACTTATGACACCATACATTCGTATATACATTTGTGGGATGCGATACTCTACTCTTTTCAAATATCAGCAATGGTTGTTGTACATGATGCATCATGGCCGGCCTTTGGTAGGGAGGTGAAAAGTCTGACACGACTTTCTGGTAAGTCGCTATGGGATTCCAATTCCCAATGCTTTCGCTAGAGATCTGTGTACAAACGAGTGATTCCCCCTGGAGTAATGTGCACGTGTACATACATTTTCTTCATCATGTATAAACACAATTGGACAATTGAATACTTGAGTCACAGTGAATGCACCTAATGTTAGACCTGTAGACTGTAGTTTATTTTGATAGCCACATTTTGATACCTCTGTGGATTTTGTTTGGTAGAAAACAAAGGTATTACATCCGGGATTTTGTTTTACTCCTCAGACGTGAACCTAAAATAGTTGTTCTTTAGTTCAGTAAGGTCTCAACAATTAAATGTACATGTGGTTCAACAAAGGAAGCCCCCATCAACCCAGAGATCTCCCCCGTGGCATGGATACACCAGGTGGCAAGGGTACATTCATGTAGGACAATGCCTAGTGCCATCTACTCCTGAATGTCAAATAATGTAATGTCTTTATCTGCTATAGTACCATATGTCGATATCGTTAGATGCGACCCAAAACCTACTCAATTTAGCATAAGATTTGAGATGCCGAGTTAGACTGTAGTAAAAATAGGGTAAACAATTAGATATTAATATTACCTTAAAAGGGTAAATCGTGCAGGAACAGCGAAATGGACATATAGTTAACATAAGTTAATGCCCTTCTCAGGCTTCTGGAATGATCTATCGAACTTAAAAGGAAATATTATTTAAGTTCTACCGTAATTATTAATATTAATCAATCGTTCAGTCTGTAACATAGATCCAGTATACTATAATCTAGATTACTACGGCGCGCGTCAGTAGGCCTATAGCCTATACAAATATTAAATATTATATTAAAGGCCTTCAAATTAAAAAAAAAAATGTGCATTTATAAATTATAGATAAGCCATCATAAGGGAATACTTACACTTGGAGCATTTCTGAAGCCTTTAATTGAATGAAATACAGAACCTCCTATCGCCCCCATGGCGAAGGCGCCACCGCAATCGTCTATAATACGCCATGGGCTGGAAGTAAATAATAACCAACAATCATCGAAAAGGAACGAATGTCGTAATGACAATGTTTGCACTGCAAGTGCAACGCCTTTCAACGATTGCATAAGCCGCGGATAACTTCAAGCCGAATACATTAAAGTTATAATTCATATGTATCTACTCCATTGGTGAACGATTAGAACTCACTCAAAAGTAAATAATGAGTATAGAGTACAGTTATCATATCGTTGATCCACTTCATTACAAACAAAACCTTGTTTTAATCATATTCATGATCTTGGTCATGGACACCAAGAATGATGTGACCTTCGTCAGACACCGCCGTTTCCAGAGAAACAAACGGGTGAACAGGTTTTCCCGTCTTGGTAAATCGGTTGATAATCAACTGAAACCTCAAAAATATCTTCATAACTAAAGTCTATAAATACAAATACAGACACAGTCCTGAGTCGGCCTAAATTTTAAAAGAATGACTTACCAAGGTTCACGTGCGTACTCCTCCATTTCTCTGGGCTGCGCAAAAGGTTGTGCGTGATGAGTGCCAGTCAACTTCCGGCGACCTTGACCTTGCTGTTCCTGATGAAAGGTTCTCCACTTTATCCCTAAAGGCTAAGCTTGACTATTTAGCTTTTCAGTGATATGGATGCTATGGATCTCGTAAAGTCCTTATGGATACGATAACTTGAGACACATTTTCATGGTAGCTGAGCGTCCATCCAGGTACTGAGCCATTTTCTTTCGATGATAATCTTGCAATAGCCCAATTATCGCCCAGTCCTGCCAGTGTTATTGTTAACTGTTACAGTGTTAGTGTTATGATCATGTAAACCCTGTGAGAATGCGGGACTGAATGAATGGACAAAAGCCTCTAGGCCTAATGGCCAAAAGCTATTGGGTCGCTATGACTATGTCCAAATGTTTTCACACCTTTCACCAGCTAGGGGCCTAGTGGGCGAGGGGGTGACTGGTGAACTCGGACCGTTCTGGGCTCGGACCATCGTATACTCGGACCGTTGTAAGCTCGGACTGGGTAAGGTCGGACCAGTGGGTTAGTGGACTCGGACCAGGGGGTTAGTAGACTCGGACCAGGCATAGCTTTAGGCAGAGCATTATTATGATAGGTATATAGTTAAAGTAATTCTTTTATTAGTCAGTTTTACTTCGGACACTCCACTACTAGCTTTACTGACTTAGGACAACCAATTTTAGGGTTAGGGTTAGGGTTAGTTTTTTATTGTATGGTTTGGTCCGACTCCACCAACCCAGTGGTCCGAGTTCACTAACCCAGTGGTCCGAGTTCACTAACCCCCTGGTCCGACTCCACTAACCCGCCCGGTCCGACATCAGAGTGGTCCGAGTTCTCTAGGAACCGGCGAGGGTTAACATCTATTAGCCATTATGACTATAATTATTATGTAACCGTATATAATATTATAACTTTGAGCGTGAATGCTTTAGTTTAAGTAGGCCTACGTGATAGTGAATATAATACAACATTTGTTTTTTATGGACTATGTCTGTGGGGCATACTTTATTTATAGTAATCATCACATAAGTCATTAGTTACATGATCCTATGTGTTATACAATGCATAATACAATGTCATGATAAATTGGTACCTTACATCAAATTATATTTAAATACAAATACATAAAATTAATCAGCTCACTTATTAGTTGTGTATGCCACGTAGGCGGGATAAACGAAATCAAATCATTGTTACAAAAAAAAATCAGCTCACTTATAATAATTAGGCCTATACACATTTTCTTTAATTGCACAATGTCAATGAACAAAATAATCAAAAGAGCTTAGGCTACTAAGGCTTACAGTAACTATAATAAATAATATTGTTACTCTCGTTTATATCAGTGTTGTATGTCAGACTACATTTAATTCTTTATACCCAGTAGGCCTACATTATAGTAAGACGATCTTCCTTGAGTTTGAAGAATTATATATTATACACATACCGGTACATGTATTTCAAAGGTTCCTAGAGAACTCGGACCACTCTGATGGATTCATAGGCACGTCATCCCAACACCGCATCGGCCCAAGCCCCGTCGGCCCACCTGTGCGCCCCGTCGGCCCACCTCCAAAACCACATCGGCCCACCCCCAAGATACTGATGCTAACTATAACCCTAAACCTAACCTTAAATGTGTGGTCCTAGGTCAGTATAGGCAGTAGCCTAGGTCAGTATAGGCAGTAGTTATATCCCACTAGCATTCTGAATCCTAGTTTTTAGTTGATACCTTTATATTTACCTAGTGGGCCGACGCGGTCTACCTCTTGGGCCGACGCGGCCTACGCCTTGGGCCGACGAGGTCCAAGTGCCTGGGCCAACGCGGTTTTGGACCGAAGCGTCTGGGTACCCTCTGATGTCGGACCGGGCGGGTTAGTGGAGTCGGACCAGGGGGTTAGTGAACTCAGACCACTGGGTTAGTGAACTCGGACCACTGGGTTGGTGGAGTCGGATACAATACAATACAATACAAAAACTACATTACAGTACAATACAAAAACTAACCCTAACCCTAACCCTAAAATTGGTTGTCCAAAGTCAGTAAAGCTAGTTGTGGAGTGTCCGAAGTAAAACTGACTAATAAAAGAATTACTTTAACTATATACCTATCGTAATAATGCTCTGCCTAAAGCTATGCCTGGTCCGAGTCTACTAACCCCCTGGTCCGAGTCCCCTAACCCACTGGTCCGACCTTACCCAGTCCGAGCTTACAACAGTCCGAGTATACGATGGTCCAAGCCCAGAACGGTCCGAGTTCACCAGTCACCATTTCAAAAGTACCTAATGTTTTAAAGTAGCTTATGGTGACCCATTAGTTATCTATTGTATATTTAACCCAGAATGATTTCAGATATATATTATAATTTTGATGATACGTGTAACAAACAACACCCACCCACCCCCGCCTCCTTTCCCTCCCTATTACCCCGATGTGTTAAAATTTCAACTTTTGTTTATTTCTATATTCAGTGTCGCAACCTCTAGAACCATGGGTCCGTTTTCCAGCCGCGTGGTACTTCTTACATTCCTGTACTTCATCCAAGGTCTTCCCTATGGTCTTCAGGCACGTTTCCTACCAGTATATCTTCGGACGAAAGGCCATTCTCTTACTAGTCTTGGATTCTTCAAAATGCTCCTTGCTCCTTGGCTATGCAAGGCCCTCTGGGCTCCTCTAGTTGATAGATATTCCTCGAAACAAACCTGGTTACAAGGAAGCATTATAGGCTTAATTGTTGTTTGTGCATTAACTAGTGTGATGCCTCCGGACAACGCCGTGTGCCTCTGTGTGTCTATCTTCCTCCTCAATCTCTTTGCGGCTACACAGGATATTGTAGTGGATAGTGTTGCAGTGAATATACTTACCTCTGAAGAGCTAGGGCAAGGAAACACAGCGCAAGTTGTTGGGTATAAAATTGGTGCTATATTTGGTGGTGGGATATTAGTTTGGTTCATGGACTTCCTTGGTTGGACTGGTCTGTTCTTGGCATTGACACTTCTCTATGTTGAAGCCCTGATGTTCGTCTATCTATCCCCTACAATGAGGACGTACAATAGGGTACAAATGCGTATAAAAGCCAGCATGGCGAACCCCCAAAGTAATTGCGAGAATGTGAAAGAAAATGATAAAGAAACCAATGCTAGAACATCGACGATTCCAAGCGATTCTGGATCCGAAAGCACACATAGCAATAACCAGTCCACGGGCGAAGTTCGTGATTCGTGTGAAAGTATCCAAGTGTCCACAGAAAAAGAAGAGCTCACAAACACCAACCTCCAGTTCCCAAGTCAAAGCATTGACCCTGTTTCATCCGGATCTAATTCAGATAAATCGTTAGTTGACCAAACCGACAAAGCCCAAGTGGATGGTGATAATCTTGTTCAGGAGAAAACAGATGATTTTGACCACAAAGGTATTTCTAATATTGATACACCCGAAGAAGACAATGATTCCAACAAAGAACTTTTATTAGAAACAGAAAATACAAAAACAGTTGAACCAAATGTCTGCACCCTCGAGGAACAGTCAGATGATTCCAGTCGTGAGTCTCCCATTGAACGTATATATGAAAGGGTTGATAAAATTACCGCAATAAAGAATAGCGATGTAAAAGAAAATAATTCAGAAGAGGAGGATAGAAATGTGATCAATCCTGCTGTTAAATCATCCCTTGAAACTAAGGTCAGTGCAGAAACGCCCGAAAAGTCTGTACTAGAACCTCCCCGATCTAATAATGAAGAATCAGTTTCAAATATCGCCGATGTAAACCAAGATGAGTGTGATTTAGGTTTACTTCGCGATGAAGAAAATGAAGAGGAAAGTATTGACATTAGTTCAAGCGTTCCAGATGACAACTTTGCCACCGGTCTTAGAAAGAGGAAGGTAATACCTGAAACGCCCTCTCTAGAGGAAAGTGAAGATAACTTAAGGGAGATCTCTGAGACATCTACTCAAGATAGTTTAACGAGTTCACCCGATAAAGTATCTGGACATTTCGACTTTTTGTGGGAGCTCATCAACGTTCCCGACACACGTTGGGTCATGGTCTACGTTCTTATCTACAAGTTAGGTGAGTTTACAATGTTTTCATCTACTTAAATGCACAATTTATTACCGTTAGTGAAATTCGTTTGGTTGTTTGGTAACAGTTGGAGGTAAAAGCACATTTGAATCTTTGGAATCAATTTTGACAGACAAGTATTGATTGCTTAAAAGATTGTATCTTGCTATAAGTATCCAAGAATGAAATCACCCAGTTATTTGTGATATGCATTTATTTTTTAAAAAAACCTTTGTTATTTTTTGCACTAGGTGAACAAGGAGCTTTGGGAATGTTACCATTATTCTTTGTGGATTCTCGCGTTAAAGCGACTGATGTGACGTTCTGGACTGGAGTTGTCGGTCAAGGCACCTCTATCCTAGGGTCGTGTCTCGGGGGATGGATTCTTTCTCACCCCAAATATAAGTAAGTTTTTTTTCCTAAAAAAAAAAGAAAACAAAAAGTTAATTTTCCTCTGACCCATGCATTATTAGAAGTCACCAATGTATGTTTGAATTTCCTTGACGACGAGGCGCCAGTGGCCATCCAAGAGATTGCCTAATTCTCCCCTTTGACATCAGGACGCGCCACCGGTACTCGGAGCGGCGAAATTGGACTAGGAAAGTTGGCTACTTCACCCGATTTCGTATGTTTTCAAAGTCAACGGGAAAAAAGAATTACGGATTTGTCATCCTTAACATGTTTGAGAATGAAAAAGTCAGGGTTCATAGTGTCTATATTGTACTAGTAATGCACATAGGCTGATTTCCCAATGCATGTCTACCAGCTCCCAATGCTTAAGCCTTCTTCCTCGCACTCGGCCGTACTCGTGTAAACTTCGGGTGCACTACCTCCACTACAAGCGCTGGGTACTGCTGCACTATAGGAGCAGCAGTACCCAGCTTTTAACAGCAGGGTGTGCGGGGGGGGGGGGGGGCAGGGGGGGGGGGGGGGGGTAGCGTTATATACTATAAAGCCAAGACTTCCCTTCATTCCCATCAAATTGTGACGATAGTCCTACTTGCCACACACACATCTGGTCTTAGATTGTCCATAAATTTGATGTTTTTGAATGTGGATCGTTTTGGTGGAGTTACAGTAGTATATGGAAAAGGACACTTCATTATGAAAGTAACCATCTTTTTCTATGTGAAGAATAACTATCAGGTACAGTTTAAAAAAGATATCCGAGTCGCAAAAGGACTTTAATACTTTTTCTAACACATTTTTTATTCACAGCACAAAAAAATATATATGCAAATTTTGGTATGAATCATGCACAAACCGACGTGAGGTCCCTTATTGTCATTGAAATGTTATTTTATGTTTATTTATATTGAATAATTCTTTCTATCCTTGACAGACTACCGAGCAAATTACTGATATATCAGCTTTCACTCTTCCGACTCCTACCTCTGGGCATGCTATTATGGGTGGTGTTGCTATGGACTACACCCATGTTATCACCGGTTATTTTATATCGTAAGTACACATTCTCAACAAATTAGGCACACTCTTGTTCTTTATGGACTTTTTATGGAAAAAACGCGATGCACCAACTGCATATGAGTGAAAAAATAGTGTATGAATTTTGGGTTGTTCTTGATTAAATCCAAACTATCAAATTGTTTTAAAAACAACTTATGAATTCTGAATGGCGTATAATTATATGCAACTTATCGATCGCAGTATAACCACACACAAAAAGGGTTTTACATGTTCTTTTGTTAATCGATTACTTTACCCACTTATCTATAGCCCTGTATCTATAATGATTGATTTGTAAATCAATAACGTACCAAGTCAATATTGTAGTATACTATAAAATGCAACTGCCTGATTAATCAAACAAAATCAAACAACCAACATTTTACTGACCAAATAGAACTAACTGTATATAGTCAAGGGAAGTGTTAGCGTCGGTTTAGTCAATAACAAGAGTAAAACAAGAACTTTTAAAAAAAAAAAAGAACTAAGGGACTGTTCATAATTAACCACGGGGGTGGGGAGAATTTGCGAAAAACTCTAGTGAAAAATTGTATGACCCCCCCCCCCCCCCCCTCCCCTTAAAGCCCCCGCTTGAAAGTTTGTGCAAAATGCCCCCCCCCCCCCCATCATCATTGTAGTTCTTGGTCTGCAAAAAAATGCCCCCCCCCCCAACACACACTTTTAGAGTCTGCACAAAAGAAAGAGGCCCCCCCCCCTCCCTTCAGAGTCTGCACATAAATGCCCCGCCCTGAAAATGTATATATTCTAATTGTTGATAGGTAGATGATGCTTGTTACACATAAACTGCACAACCGCTGAATCAAAAAAAAATGTTCCCTCCCCTGAGATCCTTGGACCAGACTTACGCAATAAGCATTAGCTCTCATCCAGATCACAAGAGGACAAAAGAATTAAATATAATTATTATATTCTAATTGTTGTTTTGTGTTCTAGGTGTAGCGATACTGGCTCTGAACATGCTGTTACTGGTCAGCGGCATGGTGACGACTGCCACCTTTACACTGATGATGGAATGTACCAGACAAGCTCCTCCTCACATCCAAGCCACTCATTACACCTTTCTTTCATCACTGGAAGTGTTCGGAAAATTAATGTTCATGTCCGTCTGCGGTGCACTTGTGGATTTGTTCGGCTACACCACCATGTATTTAATCTTTGTGGTGCTAGCCGCAGCGTTGTTACCCTGGCTTTGGAGGTATCCAGATATTCTTTGCCGAAGAGAGGATATTTATTGAGATTTTTTTATCGGGTTTAAGCATTTATCCATTCCTTTATTTATAGAAATAATGAAACCAATTGATATGGCCTGAGTTAGGAGGATATATATATATATATGTATACATGGAGGTATATACAGAAGCAGTGGAAGCGAGGTTCCATGCATGGTACCCCAATAGTTAAGAGTAATGCCACTACAGCTTGTGGCGCTAACTACAGTCATAGAAATAGACACATGTGTCTATTTCTATGCTACAGTGAGTGAATCAGGTCCACCCACCCCCACCCCCATCCAATAGCCAACAATTGTAAAGCTATTTTTAAGTATGTGACTTATGGTGTTGCTGGGAAAAGGCAATCAAATTTACCTGGGCTACCAATGTGTCAAAGATTATGTATACTGATGGAACAACTGAGCCATTGTTTACTGATTTATGATTAAATGGTACTAGAGTCAACAACAGCACCGCAGCGCCACCTGGTATTCTGTAGCTACAACACAACCCTGACAAGCATGGTCCTGTAGGATCAGCTTGCGGCTTCCACTCTCTCTGTATACACCTCCCTGATATATATGAAAAATCCTTTCGTATTGGAGTGGGGTTTTTGAACGAAATCCTGAAATTTTTGTATGACTATATATAGAGCGGTACGACGACCAGACGACCCTGGGAATATGGGTCAGATTTTCAGAAAATGTACAATTCACCTTCACCAATCCTTTCAAATAATCCAAACTCAAGTGAAATAAGACGTTCAAAACGCAGTTTAACACAATAAAAGAGATATTTTTAATCAATACAATGCCAAAGATACCCTGATATAGCCATTACCGTATATACCCGTGTATAAGCCCCGGCTTATATTAATTTCAAATGGTGAATTTACCCGGCTTATATTTGTGTTGGGCTTATATTCGGGGCCCGGCTTATATTTCAATAACTGAAATCAGTAGTTTAGCTGAAACTCATGTTTATTATTATATTCCTTCATTACTCTGGTTTTCATGTTTCAAACTCCGATTTACTCAAAAAAAAACCTACCAGAATTGTTGAGAGTTCACCATCAACTGAGTTCTATATTCAAACTATCATTCATGATCGACTAAAAGCTCGTTCTGGACGATTTCTTCAGCCTCTGAGTAGATGATAGTACAGGTACCCGGCTTATAAACGGGGCCCGGCTTATATTAACGTTAGGGCATGCTGAACCCCCGGCTTATAAATGGGGTGGGCTAATAATACACGGGGTCCGGCTTATACACGGGTATATATACGGTATTTATCATTTTTCTGTATATTTTAACAAAAGTTACCAAATTGGTAGAGCTGCCGATTGTGCATTTTCTGAAAATCATTCCCATATGGTGGCCAA
Organism: Sthenelais limicola; assembly: GCA_942159475.1. Taxonomy (NCBI): domain Eukaryota; kingdom Metazoa; phylum Annelida; class Polychaeta; order Phyllodocida; family Sigalionidae; genus Sthenelais; species Sthenelais limicola. The sequence goes on from OW804099.1 coordinate 96,279,401, forward strand.
TATTTTAATCTAGTAGCTAGCTACCTGCTCACTTTTGATACATCTTCTGAATATATCTTCTTAACTTAAAGAGTTTGATGGAGTTTATCCACTGATGACGCGTAGCATTATAGACATTGGACTATCTTAAAGAAAGCATTTTGTGTAGTACAAATTACACTATGTGCTATGACTACAATACCGTTAGTATTAACAGAGTTATACATATATATGTTATATGTATAACTCTGGTATTAAGTTTTCCTTATATCGCAACTCATTTACACCCAATTCATTAACAGATAGTCCTTCCGACTTTACACCCAGTGCTGTCTATTTCGCACAACACTTGAACTTTACACACAAAAAAACCCACAGGACTCTTAGCCTAAGAAACCGACTAGTTACTAGGCTAAAAAAATATAGGTGTGTTTCCGATTTATCTGGCTGAAAACTAGGTAGGTGGGTTGGTAACTTTTTTTCTTTCTTTTTAATTTTTTTTTTTAGGAAACCACCTCCCAGGAACTGAAAAAAATGTCTATTTTATAACAATAGTTGTTTTAAACATGGGAAATGTGCTTTTTGACAGTTCCGGGTTAGGAAAACCAGTTTTCCTGCTTTGATAAGCTTTTTTTGTTAAAAAATCAAAAAAAATTAAGATGTGGTAAAAAAAATATCAGGTATGGTGAAAAAAAATTTAGGTAGGGGAAGGTTTTTCTAGGTAGGGGCTGGGGGGAGTAAATCGAAAACACACCTATTTATTTTTGTCCCTAGCATTCACGGGAGTTTGCATCAGAAGTAGATAATTGCATATTTTAGAAAGGCTGTGAAATGTGTGAGCCAAATAATGGAAATTATTTATGAGATATTAAGAGTGAAAATGTGTATATATGCATTGTAAGCAATTATGTGTGAAAGATTGAAAGCCGTAGCATTCCAGTTGATGGATTGTGGTTCATGAGAAGAAGAGATTTCAATTCTTCATTTAAGAAACAGACTGAAACCATTCGCTTGAGTTCCAGATTTGTTTTATTTGGTAAGATTTTATTTGACCTGGGTATACCAATGAATGTCCCAGGTGGGTTTTTATCTTGACTTGTCCCAGGAGGGCTGTACAACGTCGTAGATCACTGATAGATTGAATGCGATACATTGGGCTGGTAGTTAGTCTCCGAGTAGAGATATTTGTTGACTTTAATTATTTATATTTATTCGATATTTTAAAAACGTTATTTCTATTGGTTTACTGTGATATTTTTTATATGCATTATGTTTGGTTTTTGAAATGTCATTTCATATCACCCGTCTAGATATAATATATATACCTGAGCGTTCACTTGAGGCGGTAGACGGGCTGGTTTAACATTATCAGTGATGGAATACTCGTGGCGTTTCATGTAATACCCTCATGTCGGTAATACTATTCCTTTCATTGCAGTGTTTGTCAATTAGATCTGTTAAGGGTGGTCTCCACTGGCTGCGATAAACTCTGCGGTAAGCCTTGCGATGGTATTGTGCTGGTTCTGTAGGTGGAGAGGAATGACGAGGTCCTTGCCTACATGGTTCACTGGCCATGTAGGCAGGACGTAGCCACTTCTCACCATCACAGCACCATTGCAAGGCTTACCGCAGAGCTTACCGCAGCCAGTGGAGACCACCCTTTGTTCATCATTTCGTTAAGAATCACCATTGTTTGCACAATTCACACCAAACAATACCATTACTTACATTAAAATTCATTTTGATTTATTCAACGTAGTGAATAAAGTATAGAAATGATTTAATTATCGCATGAAATATTGTACGTCCTAAGCGATTCGCAAGGACCATTATTATGTATTTATAACACTTTGGAATGTCAATCTAATAATGTAACCTTATCATTCTCAGTGCTCTATAGCATCATTTGCGTTGTTCATATTCATTACCATCCTAACATTCTATTTTTTAACAAATATTAGAGAATCTGTTCTAATGGATAGTTATTTAAAGTTTGAATACACCCAATATGTATTTAATTAATGTGACTGAGAGTCCCTATATTTATTTGTCAAATATATCATCAATATAACCAGAGCTATTCATAGCTCTGTAACTAAATACTTCCTACTCACTAAAAGTATAAAGACAAAATTGAAACAAAACTTATTCTCGTGCCAAAACTCGTATTTAATGTCCTTTTTTGTAAATCTTCAAACTTTGAATAAAAGAATAGTCCATAACATGCCTGATCTTCAGTCTTTGATTTTTACTCGCAACCCATATTGGGTGCGGAACTAAGTAGAGATTCCGCCTGGTGATATCACATTACTCCCGCAACCCTATGTGTTGCTCATAAAAATCTAAATTTTAATTCAACTTCCTACAGTAAGTCTCTAAAAATTATAAAATACTTAGTTCCATTGATAGTTGGTAGCGTATAATATTGCAGATTCTGGGGGCGAATTTATATTCAGTCCGAAAGACTGAATAGGGGACTTGCATAGCCGCCATTTTTAATCATGATTCGTATTGAATTATGGGAGTAATGGTACAGTATAAAACCTATAGAAAACATATTATCTTTAGCTTGGAATATTTATCTGTGCATCAATATCCATGTGTTTTAGATGTTTCTATAACACACGACTTCATCTTTCCCATCATGCATTTGGTTTCTATAGATCATTTACACAAGCTATAATAAACATTCTTGCCATTTTTCTATAAAATTGTTGCTAAATATGTGTATGTCAGAATTAAACTGAATCTATCCCAGCATGCACTGTCACAGACATGCGCAGTGGCAGATGCAAATCCCCTATTGAATCTATGAAATTACATGGTCACGAGTGCCAGTGTTTAGATCTATCTAAGATGAGAAAAAGACGTCGCGTGACTTTTAAGATGATGCAATTATTATTATTCATCAAAGTGAAGTATAGTGGAAATAGTTCACAAAGAGAAACCAAAGAACGTCAGTATAAAGTGTGCAGACCTCGCGCTCAAGTAGAAGAAACAGCGGAACCAAGTGAACTGCACCAACCACGGCAGCCATCATACTTTTCAAAAGACCGCGACTCCATACAATAGGGGATTTGCACGTGCCACTGCGCATGTCTGTTACAGTGCATGCTGGGATGGATTCATTGTTTTATAAATGATGTATGAAAACCAAATGCGTGATGGGAAAGACGGAGATTGTTATTGAAAAATGTATAACATGGATATTGAAATTAGAGCATTGATAAATAGTCCATGCTGAACATGGCATGTTTTCTATAGATTTTGTATTGTACCATTAGTCCCTTAATTCCTTGCGAATCACGATTCTAAATGGTGGCTATGGAAATCCCCTATTACATACATTGCTCTTTATTATACGCGCATGCTATATGAGAGGTGCTATAAGTGGGGTGCTATAAAAATAGTCATATAGGACGCGTCCTATAAAAATGTAGTTGTCTAAAAATAGCTGACTCAGCACTTCCGCTGTCTCCGCGGAGATCCCCGCGATCGGTAATCCACCTGTGATTATAACAATACATAATAAACACCAGACCATTAAATAGAGAATTAAATTCTCTATCAAACGATGTTAGGTTTATTATTGTAGCTCAAGAAATGGCTACGATATGAACGTTTTAGTTCAACCAAGTCAGTAAGTAAACACTGCATGATCACACAGTCCTGACAGCTCACCGTTGTAGCCTACTGATGGTGCTCTCAGCGGGGCAGCTGGGGCTCTCTGAGAGTTCTTTAATACTTTTTCAGTGATATCTGATGATGATCAAATTTTATGCACATATAATAAATATAGAATGGAACTCGCCAGCAATAATCGAAAATTTATAGGACTTGATTCGTCCCCATAAGCACTCTGCCTACGGCATCGTGCTTATGGGGACGAATCTCGTCCTATAAATTTTTTATTATTGCCGGCTCGTCCCATTCTCTCTATTTATTGCACAGCAAAGAATGACTAAGTGCTTCCCAAAGTAAAACTGCTGTATAAAACTATGTTCTACGGCTGGGATTTCATTCCTGTGTTGTGTCAAATTATGCAAACAAGCTTTCTTCAGAATAGGAAAAAAAAACAATAGTTTTAAAACAAGTAAAAAAAAATGACCAAGAATAAGTCGAAAGGCAACGTTTCAAGTTTGGACTAGAACATCCTAGTCCATTTATTCAACATAAATAGGCGGGGACTGTTTCAAATAAGGAGTCTTGTATTCTGAGTATACTTACAGAAGGCTATTGCAGATCCACGTAACAGAGCTCTTTCAGTTTAGTAATAAGACACATTTGGGAGGAGTATTTAAGAACCCGTTGTATATATTCATAAAAACATACATTTGTTGCATTATATATTATGATGTGTGTGGAAAAAATATAGGCTTTTAGTTGGTTTAATCCATTATCTTGATATATCAATTCTATTGACTTAAAAATATGATTACAACGCTATTCATTACGAAAAAAGGAAGGTTAGTGCACATTATACAACTCAGAAACAGAAATATTGATATCGAGTATAAGAAGCATGGGAATTAATTCATTTGAATGCAGTGCTGTTACTTCTACCAACGGCAGCAGTGACTGTACATGAAGCCCAATATACGCACAATGCACAGAAAAATACCAAGTTTCCCCTTCTTTATCGTTCTCGAGGTATGGAATGTTTCAAATTGGAAAGAAAATTCAAATGCATAGGTTAGAATCCTAACCTTCGAAATTGGGGAAACTATAATAATGCATCATACGGCATCTGACCATTCATTTGATAAAGGATCAATGTATCAGTGCATTTTGATATATAGGCAACCTTGAAACTAATCAAATTAGGCTAATTTCATTAAGATTCTAGTAAAATATATACCGTACATTGTGATAGAAATAATTCTCTATATATTAACTCATTCTAATTTCAATTAAGGGGGTGCATTTAAGTTGTGCATCGGTAATGCTACAGAACTCAACTACCTCCTACTGCAACTATTAATAATCATATACCAAATTACTTATTGCTGCAAAAGCAAAAATCACATTCAAGAAAGCACTGTTTTCCTGAAAATCATAACTGTGAATAGACATGCGTTTGATACAAGCACAACGAATATTAATCCCGATGGGAAACTCATGCATTTCAATTATGCAATGAAAGGTATAATGGCATTAATCCTCATTCGACCATTGCACTAGAAAATATCAAACCCAGAGATTCATTTACCTGATCAATTAGGAACTAGTCAAATCGCTACCTGTTTGAGAAGCGATCTATTAAGCCGTGGACATACACGGCCGATTTGGCTCCCGATTGCCCCCCGATGTTGGTCTCCCGATAAATCCTATGATTTCATTTCAAGTCCTGGTTTTATATTAATGAAATAACATCAACCAGGATTGGAAATGAAATCCTAGGATTCATTGGAAGACCAAAATCGGGGGACAATCGGGAGCCAAATCGGCTGTGTGTGTTCACGGCTTTAGGCGATGGAGACTGCGAACTAGAGAGCCCCCACAGTTCACATAATGTAATAATGAGTAAAGGCAGTGGGCAGTCATGGAGAAAAAGTTGGACATTAGCACAGTAGCTACATTAAAGGTGGAGGAATAGTACAGTTTACTTTTCCATTCCAGTAGGCACAGACAATACGTGGACATTGGAAGTTCTATATCACCCAGTGGAAATACTGCATGAGAATCACACAGTACAAGTAAAAACACTCACAAACATGAGTTTCATTACACATACATTATTCTTACAATTGTATTTTGAATGTCATCAATTTTTAAAAAGAATATTTCAAACAAACGGCTTATTTTTGGATCTAACATATTTCCGTTAAACTTAAGGGTAGTCTCCACTGGCTAAGGTAAACTCTGCGGTAAGCTCTGCGGTAACCCTTGCCATGGTGCTGTGATGGTGAGAAGTGGCGAGGTCCTGCCTACATGACCAGTGATCCATGTAGGCAAGACCTTGTCATTCCTCTCCACCTACAGAACCAGCACAACACCATCGCAAGGCTTACCGCAGAGCTTACCGCAGCCAATGGAGACCACCCTTTACCTACACTTAAAATAAAGTTACCTTTCTGAGCAAGAGACTCGGCACATGCAACATATTTACTTAATTTGTGAACACAGATATATTTGTGTTGTGATAATCAACAGATGATCATTTACATAAACAACAACAGAGGGATCCACCATGCTTGGCATCAAAGTTGCTCGTAGAAGAGTCGTTGCTGATCTTGCCATACAATTAATTTATCATAATTGACTATACTTGTTGATTACAGTGAAAACAAATTTCGATACTTCTAAGACTACATCGTGGTTACTGGCTTAATGCTCATCTTGGCCAAATAAAATTATTTTCAAAACCACATGTACATATTTCCCATCTATCTCATACACAAAATAAAATATCAAGCAGACATATTTCGATATTTACATAAGGGTCAGATTTTTAGAAAATGTACAATTGCCAGTTGTACACATTTATTACATTCTGCAAAAGTAGGCTGCAATTTAGTCAATACTGGGTAAATTCGAGTATATTCGGCATTGCATTGATTCTAGCAATCTGTTTTGTTAGGTTGAACTGTATTTTGAACTTTATTTTCGTCTGAAATTTGGGTTATTTGAGACAATTGGCGAAGTTGAATTGTACATTTTGTGAAAATCTGACCTATAAACAGGTTTTGCAAGATGTCTACCACAATATAATCGACTCTGTTTGTTGATAACAGGATAGTTATCTTTCTCACCTAATGCATGCATAGATGAGTGTAGAAATTATCAATTGTAAATGTTAAATCATCACAGAGGCGGATCACCTCATCCAAATGTGATGCGTTTCGGGAAAATGAGTCACAAGTCGCAAAATTCATATTTTTTAAAGTGTTTTTTTTCACAAGATCTCTTTATTGAAATGTTCTGATTTTTAGAGGGTTTAGCAATCATAGTTATATAAATCTATGTAACAAATTTCAGGATATTGTATTAAATATATCCATGCATTTTGAAGGCCTTCCTATGGAGTATATTTAGTTACTTTACTGGAAATTACCCATCCAGAAACATTGCAAACTTTTTTTTCAAAAATAAAAATATCAAACTTAAAATATAGAAATACATATTTGGTGTCCCAGTGTTTACTATCATTGGAATCAGCTTGATCTCCTCTTTTCAAATGTGGTGATATCTCAAAATCCATTTTTTGCGACTCATGACTCATCTTCCTAAAACGGATCAAAATACATCACCTCTCTGTCTCTCCTCAGAAGGATTAGGAGACCAAGTTAGAGGAGAGAAAAGGGGGCGGGGGTATAATAATAGGGGTAGCGCATCAACTGTTCTGATCCACTGACGATTTTGTCAATAAGGGGATTTGCATGTCTCACTGTGCATGTCTATTATAGGCATGGATTCAGTTTAAATCTGACATACAAATACTTAGCTTATAACTTATGTAAATGATCTGTAAATGAGGCCTTCATTTAAGGAAACATGTATAACACATGGCTATTCACATGGGTTCACTGTTAAATATCCCACGCGCAAATTAACATATTTTCTATAGCTTTTACACTGGCAGATAACTCCCACAATTCCATGCGAATCAGGATTCAAGATGGCGGTCATGCAAATTCCCCTATTAGCATGTCTGCGGGTGGACAGAATTTCCACCCAAACATAATAAAGGATAAACATTTTGAAACTATTGTCAGCTTTATGTGTTCGTCCGCCCCCGTAGTAATGACAAATGATGAATTTTTCTTTTACTTTACTCACAAATCCTACGCATATAAAGTGATACAATGTCGGAGAAAAAAAATCAAATCACTGATTGGTATTTATCTCGAGACATTTACATATAGATTTCCTTTATGAGAACGAACGTACCTCCTCACTTTCATGGAAAAAAATAAATACTAAGATTCCATATAAATGACTTCATCTCTTGGCCCCATGAGTGAACAGATTTCCGGACTGGGAAGGTCCACTCACACACATCGATCCCTCGACGCACTTACGTTGTAAAATGCTCCACTTAAAATGTTAATTAACAGTTACACTCCAACAAGTATCAATTCTGTGCCAATTTAATGTTTCAAGTGATTTTACCTGTCAGAAGCATGTAAGAGAAAAATCTATGCACATATCTTTTTAAATAAATAATTTTAAAAGCATGAAATTCATTTCATTTTGAAAGTTATAGAAAATGTAAGTCTTCAATAGATCATCGCACAGTCAAGTTCTGTAATACTAAGGAACGAAGGTTTGATGTAGCAGACGGGGAAGTAGGTCCACCAGGGTTCTCACAAATAACTGACACAGTCTATAGTCTGTCTAAAAAGTAGTTGACACGTGATTCCTTAGTCCCTTTAAGGGGAGGGAAAAGTGGGGGAGTTTTGACTTCAAACCTTTGCCCCTGAATCGCCGTTTGCGACTGACCATGACCGTTTGTGACTGACCATGGCCAAATATCCAGCTGTATTGTATTGCACTGTCTCTGCTCCATGTGCAGCAGTTGTTGTGTTGCTTAGATGGAAGGACGAGCTGATTATACTGGCCCTGTTACTCCATGGTTGAGTGCAATGGGCGACTCGCTGGGCAAAGGGTTGACAGGTCCTTGTCATAAATAGAAATACAAAATCTCCCACTTTTCCCTCCCCTTAAAGGGACTAAGGAATCACGTTTCAACTACTTTTTGGACAGACTATAGGCCCAAAGATTTGAGTGTCCCTTCAAACGGAGGGAAAGCCTCTCGCCTCAAACCGCAAAGTGCCATTATAATTCAATTAAGAGCGCAAATTTCGTTATAATGCCATTAGAACGCATAGTCCTAGGCCAGGAAACGGATTAGCGAAGTAGGCGTCCACTCACTGACATAGCATTCTTATCTGATCTGAGGGTTTGGGCCTAGACTGGGCATACAAATACAAGGACATTTCCAGGATTTCCTATGGCATGTGGGTACAGCATACTTAAAGGGAAACAATCATTTACTAGTCAAACATTAGTTGGGTCAGATTTTCAGAAAATGTACAATTCGCCTTAAACAATCCTTTGAAATAACCCACGTTTTAGACAACAATGAGCTTCAAAATGCAGTTTAACATAACAGAACTGATACTTCAAACCAATGCGATACCAAATATACTCAGATATAGCCAGTATTCATCATTTTTCAGCCTACTTTAGGAGAATTTCCTAAATGTGTACAGCTGCCAATTGTACATTTTCTGAAAATCTGACCCAGTTACACAAGCAATACTAGCATCAGAACTGGCGACAATGAACAACGTTTTAATATCTAAGGTGATTGAACCTTAATTTCTAAAAATTTAATTTTAAGATTTGTAAGTCCTGACTTGCCCGATGTTGAGATGCAGCTAGGAGAATCCCGCGGCTTTCAATGAATTTTCAAAACCATGGGAACCCTGGTCAACTAACAAACCAACCCCGTTATAGTTCCGTCCAGTGAGATTCACTCTGATTAGAAATATTTCCCCAAGAGCAATTGAAATATATAAAATACCATTGACCATCTCCTTATCTCTCTGTAGTTTATAAATTCTTTGTTAATTTTGAGTTTCTATGAAATTTAGGACTGATCATTTCTGTTAGGTGATGATTTTGGTAGTACCTTTCTTTCATAAATAGTCTCTATACATAAAATAAATATTTCTTCTGAGAAAACGTCTAGTGAATATGTTCTCTGTGAATACAATGTAATTTTCATCATGTGGATATGCTACCATGTGAGGTTATCATTTGATTGTAAATGTGACTACGATATGATAACTGACAAACTTTCACAAAATACACCTATATTCATAATACAAATAATGGCACAACTCTTTGTATATTTTTGCTTCTTCAACCGGAAACGCAAAGATAATTAGTGTAAAAGTACAGTTTCTCAGGTAATTGGAAAAATTCCGAAACTGGAATTGAAACTGAAACTGGAATTGTACCAGCGTCAGAATAGTAGAAGACAGGGCAGCACCTTAGCTGTAGTGACAAATAATAAATAAATTCACTATAAATTCGATAAATAAGAAGCAATAGACAAAAAATGGAATGGAAAAGGGGAATGAAAATAGAAAGCTGGGCCAATTAAACAACCCCACGCAGGGACAATTAGTTCATCCAGCTTAAATACGGCAATAAAATAAAACAATCCATAAGTAACATTTTGGCTAGTGTAAATTATGTAATAACAACGATAATCCTTATTCATTCGGAGGGAATGCTAGTCACGTTATCATCATGTGTTTTCTTTATAATTATCCATACTTAATGGATACCAACCCCGATTCAATCACTTTGCAAGTTCTACATTTCTATAGTTCATGACCCACACGATACAAGTCTAAATACTGTATTACGCAATAATGTTTATAATACACTTTCTTTTAAAACGTGCGGATATTTGGTTCGTAATCCCAATACTTCGTAAAGATTGCATTGTTCAAATCTAATATTCATTTCAAAATGGCTCTTCGTTCAAGTAAGTATTCTCCGATAGCTAATCTATCAGCGTGTATCTCTTACAAGTTCATTTCCATAGTTTGATCCAAAGGAAGCACTTTCATGGTTAAGTACCTAAACTAAATGAGCTACACCTATCCTTCAAGTGACTAGGGGTGGTCACGGTAATTTCAATAGAACATAAACATAGGTCGATGTTTCCATTTTGCCTTAATACTAGGAGAGACTTTATAACAAATGTAGCGTTTCAAGAATATTCCATTAACTCCAGACATCGAACAAACATGTAGCAGTCGCTACAAGATGTTTCCTTCATCTATTTTATATTTGCTTCTGACTAAACATTTCTTCGCCTATAGGAATATGTTCATCCGTTTAGGAACAGTATCAGACTAGATTTGATCTGCTTGAATAAGCCATTCAAACACTATTGGTGTGATCAGATATACAAAATATGACTAGATATATTTCGTTGCTTCCTTTTCTAAATTAATATCTAACCCATATTCGAGTTTAGAAGCTGGGACTCTGAACCATTAGAGGTGAGGGTGTACCAGATGTACTTTCGGTTTCGGTATCAGAATCAGAATCAGAGTCCCCTTCATCGTGACAGAAGCTGGTCACGCTCCTACAATCATTGGTCAATGCCATCTCATCGAGATCCCCCAAACTAACATAATTCTTCAATTGTGTGGGCAAAGGAAGGCGCATTATTCTGTACATAGCAGTATAGCCCAAGCAGCGTCTAATGGTATAGCGGCACTTAAGTTTGAGTGAAGATGGGTTGGTTGTGATGTTAAGAAGCCAGTCTTTCATGCTTCCATTCTTTATGGGGGCAAAGAAAATGGGTCCGGCGTCCCCGTGAACACCCAGATTGACCCCCGACATATCACACCCTGCGAGGTAGAGCATCTGGGCAATGTTATACGTCTCCTTGGTGACAGCGATCTGAATCGGTCGCACCGACTTGCCTACAGACTTTCCCGAGAGGTTCACATCACAGTTGGCTTTTAGTAGAAGCCTGACGATGGCAGCGTGTCCGCTCAGCGTAGCCAGGATGAGTGGAGTGTTGTCCATGCCATCCTTGATGTCCGGCCGCATGCTGGCCATCAGGAGCAACTCCACCGTGTCGGGAGGGCCTCCCCACACGGAGCAGGCCTCGTGGAGAGCGGTCCGACCCCAGCGGTTACGTAGCATGATGTTGCATCTTCTTTGCAGTAACTGCTGAACAACCTGGTGATGGCCCTTAGTAGAGGCGACGATTAACGCAGTGTCTCCCTCGTGATCCTGCAGGTCGATCAGCGACCCGTGATCCAAATGCATCTTGACTATATCCACATGTCCGTGCTCTGCAGCCTCGATCAAACCCGTCCGTCCCATCTCGTTGACATGATTCACAATACATGCGCTCTCTAAGAGGAGCTTCACCATGCTTGTGTGACCCTTCATGGAGGCTAGGGTGAGAGGGGTGTCCCCCTCTAACTCAGCTTTGTTCACATTGGCTCCTGCAGTGATCAACATTTTGGCAATCTCCGGGTGGCCCCAGAGCGCAGCCTCATGCAAGGCTGTGACATTTTTACTATTCTTAAGATGCACATTGCAATTACAATCTATGAGGAGACGCACTACTTTAGCATGACCTCTGCGAGTGGCAATCATCACAGCCGTATCGCCTTTAGAAGTCTGCATATCTACATACGCGCCGGCAGGTAGGAGCAGTTCTATAATCTCAACTGACCCTCGGTCAGCCGCCTCATGCAGCGCAGAGTGTTCCTGGTTATTCACAGCGTTTACATTACAGTTGGACTGAAGCAAAAGCCTAACAATGTCTAGATGCCCTCCGTCAATGGCCAGCATGAGAGGAGTGTTGCCAATACCGGCATTTTGGATGTTGGTGTCGGCACCAAAGTCCAACAATGCCTGTACACATTGCAAGTGCCCCCCACCCACTGTCCAATGTAAAGGTGTCATGGAGTAGAGATCCTGTTCGTTCAACCCACCTCGAGCTTCTGCTAGCGGGATAAGAGCTCTGTAATGGCCTAGCTGGGAGGCGAGACAAAGTGCAGTCTTTCCAGTGCTATCTGTTACTTTGGGGTCTACTGTTCTGGCGAGTAGCGATCTAATAATATCTTCTCGGTCGTTTTCAGCAGCGGCATGTAGGGCCGTCCTGTTTGAGTTGTTTTTCCTGTGGACATCGCAGCTATTCTGGAGCAGAAGGTTGACTATATCAGTGTGCCCGTACTTGGCTGCGTGGATGAGAGGCGAGTTACCTTCAGAATCCACACAGCTCACATCAGCCCCGGCCGATATAAGTGTCTGCGCTGTTTTCAGATTACCACAAATAGCTGCGTACAGGAGAGGTGTGGCTAGGGTTTCTGTCTTCAAGTTAGCATCGGCTCCCCAACGTATGAGGAGCTCCACCACCTCGTCATGACCCTCGATAGCTCCCAGAAGCATGGCGGTTTCACCCGATGTGTTCTGAGCATTGGCGTCCACGCCTGCCTCCAGGAGAGTTCTCGAGAGGGTAACGTGTCCACACTCGGCAGCTTCGTGCAGGGCGGTATTACCGGACAAATCTCGCGAGGTTACATCGCACCCAGAGTTCAAGAGATCTTTCACCACACTGATCTGTCCCCGGTTGATAGCCCAAAACAACGGTGTCCATCCCTGGTTGTCTTGGATATCTAGATTGATCCCTGGGTGGCGAAGAAGGATTCCGATGCAGTCCGAGGTATTTGAGATGATCGTCTCGTGGAGAAGGGCCCTTCCGTGTCCATCCGTTTGATTCACGTCGTAGCCGAGGTCGAGAAGGAACTTGAGGATGTCAGTGCAGCCTTTCTGGACGGCTTTCAAGGCAGCAGATACCCCATCCACGTCGTGGAAGTTGACCTCTGCGCCGGCCGATACGAGCTCCCTCACCTGGGTCAGATGTCCCTGACTGCTGGCTATGACGAGCCGTTGGTTCAGGTCTTGTCGCATGGTGCGCTGTGTAGGTGGATGAACGGGAAGGGCAGCCATGGTGTAGCAGACTTCACATTAACTGCCACCTGCCAGATCAATAAAATAGAAAGCCATTAAACATCAAAATCAGAAATATTTGGCCACAGCAACATTATAATGTAGAATTTAACCTCGAAGTAATTTTCAATATAAATAATTATGTGTTGTGAATCTTGCCTATCATATGTTGCCGTTTTGCTCCTAAAAACCATGTCCATTGCCATCTGGAAATCCAAGCCTAAGATTCCGGATTCTCAGATAGCAATGGACATGGTTTTTAGTAGACAAAGTATCCGTCCCCTTGCCCCCAGAGGCAGAGCATTGGGGAATCAAGGCCAGCAACGTGGACTAGGTTTTTAGGAGCAAAACGGATGGAATCGATACAGGCTTAGTTATGCTAGTCGATGTTTAATAATAATATATATTTGTGATCGTGCCGGTACATAGCCTACAGCCTACAGGTTACTTTTAAATATCGTGTAAAGAAGACTAAGGGTTTTTAGCCCATAGGTTCAGTAAGATGAAGAAGTGAGACAAGAAGTCCGAGGTTGTAGTTCGTCTGGATTCGGCCTAGGCGGTGGTGACTCAGCGAGTAAGTACCTAGGTCCGAGTAGTCACTTTATTTTATACTCCAAAATCATGAATAATTCATACAATCAAACCCAGGAAATATTCCACTGGCTCTTCCCCTTCCCTCTAATTGGTTGAGGGAGATCAGGGCTAAATAGGTCGGATCTTGGATCTAAAGATTCCAATTCTTTACAATCGACTAGTATTAAGCCTGGACGAGATCCAGAGCCAGAGGTGCAACACTGGCATAAATATCACTCATTGAAAAAAATATCTTGCAAGATTCACAACAAATGTCTACAGCTATAGCCGACCGTACTCCATTTCCATGTTCCAATACTAAACTAAGTCTAAAGCCCGTAAAGGCAAGCTAAACGAAAGAGGATATTTTTTAATTGAATACTAAATACTGCGTGGTTGCTGGGCGTTACCCCAATTAGCCAATTCTATTTATAAGTGAGATGTTATGCTTTAAGGCCCTGTTTACAAAATGATAGCAAGCGGCGTTGCTGATGAAACTCATTGAAAGGATCATTGCTCTGCCGTTTACTGCTATGCCACGCACAATCCCCACTTTTCATGCACTACTCACAACAGCTGTCAAACTCAAAACACCCTATTTTCGCCCAGCGGGCGCCCTGGATTTTCGTAAGTAGAATTAATGATGGTGACTATTAAGATTCATACTCGAATATTCTGTTTCATTATAATCGTTCAAATATGTTTAATATTCAATGAATATATAACGAAATCCATTGAATCCCGACACCCCTTTACCAGGTAACTTCGAGCCCCAGCCCCCAGAAGCAGAATCAACCGAGGGCGAGGATGGGTTGGGAATATAAAAAAAATATATAGACGACCCATATGATTTGATAGCCATTGACGATACTGGTTATTTTCTGTTGGTGGCAGCAAAGAGTGGTGGAATACTTGATGCAAATATTATAATATAGCATAATCTTCTACTCACGAACTGGTCATATTATGAAGCTCATATTCCGTCTAACCGGTGCTCGATTGTTTTGACGCCGCTTAGTTTACTCGCCCTCGTTTTGGACGCGGAAGGGATAGAACTCTCCAATGAAGAAGACAGATAAAGATGGAGGCGTAAAGTTTCCCGCCATTTAATGTTATCCGGGCAATGTGAAGATCGTTTGTAACTTGATTGTGGTAGGCCTACGGGCCTACCGGTTATGATTATACTATACCTGGTCCTTAAGAATAAATTAAATTAGATCTGTGGTTTATTACTTCCCACGCTGCATGTCTAAATTACTTACATACTATTAATACTTACATATTATTCAGTCAGGATAATCTTTGATTGCAAGATTGAGGAAAGTAACCTTAATATTATCATACTAGCCACTGTTCTCGTTAAATAATCCCTGGATAGCGTCATGTAGGCCTAACATGATATATTCAATTATTATTCCGTCATATTACAGAGGGACATTTGCCGTAGCATGTAGTGGGTCTTCCGGTTAGCCCCGAAATTAAGAATAAATAAGATGATAAAATAAATAATAGTAATAATGGTACAATAGGCCTATATGATAACAGTAGAAAAATAAATAGTTTTTACATGACAATGATTTTAACAGAGGGATCTTAGAATGGACATGTTTTGTTTTGTTTACAGTTTCGGTAGTTAATTTACAGCATTTTCAATAGATAGATTAGCCTACCATTGACACCTTTTTCAGCTGGCAATCTTGAATGTTTTGTTTATTTTTGTTTGTTTTTTGTTTGATATCACCCATACGTTATAGTTCTTTTTTCTTGTCTATAATTCACTTGGTGATGTATAATTCAAAGTTGTTGTTTCTTTTCCATTTGGACTGTCTTTGTCGATTTATCTGACCATGTTATTTTCCAAGATTATAAACAAAAAGCCGTAGTTGCCCTTAAAATTGTCTGTTTATTGAGATAGGGTAAAATAAATCATAGTGTAGGCCTATACAGAAGTAGGCCTACTCCATGTCGGCCATGCCGAATCACATTAAGGTCATGTGACAACAGCTAGTCTGTACGAAAAATGCATACATACCGTACACGTTTTTCCCCATTTAATTACCAAAAATGAAGAGATTATTAATAATTTAGTATTATCTAACATATTAAGCCACCTTAAAAACATCTGCCAGATAACGACAAATTTAGCGCAGGCAAAAATAATCTCCGCTATTTTAACGGAGATTTAGGGATGAAATAGCTACTAGCTATGCAATGGTTTAACAATTAATCACTATCGTTATATAGTGATCGCTTCTAGGGGCCTGTTATGTTGCTCAGGCAGAAAAATAGAATTCTGAATAGGAAGATTTGGAAAATACCTGGCAAATAAAAATTAGGTAGAATAAAGAATAAACCTCAATGCTGGGCATTACTTGTTTGTAACTCAACTGTAATTATGTATAAAAAATACTAAGGGAAAAAAAGAAAAAAAAGTTTAATTTTTCAAGGGCGATTTTTATTCACAGTGTTGGTAGCCTACATGTCCTGACATGTTTCAGTCCACAGTTGGATCTTCTTCATATCTATGCGATGGTCTACTTTTTTTCTAATTACTGGGGTTTTGTATTCTCTTCTAAAATTATTTATTTTGTTCCTTAATTATATCAGCTGCTTTCTCAGCAATCATCATTGTTGGGAAATTGGTATTCCCTGAGGTGATGTACGGCATGACTGACGCATCCACCACTCTCAGTCCTTCCACGTCCTTAACTCTGAAAGGACACTATTGATAATAAATTATTTCATGTGATTCAAATGTTACATTTTCCACGGCCAAAAAGCCCCATGCATGGCAGCAGAGCTATGGAGTATCAATAGCTCTGATGCGGGCTCCGATGGCAGTGCATTGGCGTGTATATGTGGGAAAACACACATCTAGATGGAAACTTAATCAAGAGAATGATTGCCAAACCCTTTTTGTAAAAGTTTAGAATCCCTGGCCATTGAATTCAAAGAAATGGCCGAGTTGGGAGTCCCAACAGTTACAGTATTCAGGCACAGACTATTTCCGTTTTCATATACACCTATCCTTCAAACGAAACAATGACCAAGATTTTGTTGGATTGTGTTCAGTTGTTTTGGCATATATGTCCGCATTTATATTTTGCAGCCGCACTAAAATCTTTTCCTGCAATTACTTCACTTATTATTGCTCACCAACAGCTCTTTTCTCCGTTAATAAACTATGATAGTTTGTGACTTGTTATTTGGTCAAGGTACTCACATTATCAATGAGGTTTTAATCAATAATATGATATTTCTGAAAATAACACATATAGTGTATATGGACCACTAAAAAGACTATTTCCCTCTTATCACGTTGTGAAATAATAATTATTGTTGATTATATTGTGTTTTCCTGCTTCTATAGTAGAGCCTTCTACTAACTCCTGGGGTAGTATACTACCAAAGAGCTTAAATCTAATTCGATTAACGCTCTTTGATACTACCATCTATCGTGTATAGTGACTCAGGCATACACACAGCCTGACGTTGAATTTAATGACCCAACCAGCAATACAAGCAAAAATGATGAATAAATTAATTAATCAAATGTTGGGAGGGGTGTTGGGAGGGGTGCTGCCAACCGATTGAGTTTCAAGTAGATGAGTTATATTACTTGGTTGAAATAAGAGGGCTGTTGGGTTGAAAATGTTCTAAAAATACCTTAACTCTGGGTCAACAACAGAGGATGCGTCCCCCACTGGCCCCATTCTGCATGTTCCCACAGGGTGGTACGATGGAACGGTGTTGCTGCGTATGAAACATCTCCAGTAGGTATCACTATCGTATGTCATACCCCTACAATGTGGGTGCATCCTCACCAACCGCTCTACTCCATATGCAAGCAAGGCAGAATGGTTCATGATCTTCTCTGTTATCCGGATCCCTTCAATAATTGTGGGTGAAATTTGTCTTCAGCAATCCTCTCAAATAACCCAAATTTAAGACAATAATCATGTTCAAAATTCAGGTAGACATCTTGCAAAACCTGTTTATGGGTCAGATTTTCAGAAAATGTACAATTCAACTTCGCCAATTGTCTCAAATAACCCAAATTTCAGACGAAAATAAAGTTCAAAATACAGTTCAACCTAACCAAACAGATTGCTAGAATCAATGCAATGCCAAATATACTTGAATTTACCTAGTATTGACCAAATTGCAGCCTAATTTAGCAGAATTTACTAAATGTGTACAGCTGCCATTTGTACATTTTCTGAAAATCTGACCCGTGTGTTCATATTTATTGAAGACTTCACAGATCTGGAGAAGGACGCTGTCTTATCCACAAGCTCCACAGGGCCAGGAGTGGACCCACAGACACCTGGATATGCCCCAATTGTTTGACAAGGCTATGTACCCTACCCCACCAACATTTCACTTTTTTCAAATAAATTCTACATATCCAACCACATCCATTGCCTAATTCCAGCTAATTTCATGATTGGTCTTGTCCGCTGTTGGTTCCTGGTCCCTGATGACCCAGCAGCTACCAGTAATAACCCCTTTGCATAACCCCTTTGCATTACAGCTAGGGGTGATCTCTCTCGTTTGTGTTCTGCTGACTAATACTGACAGAGTATCTTTGTACTTATCGATCCGTCAAGGCAAATAAACTGTATGTTTGTGTATTCATTATCTCTTACCTTCCAAATCAAGTTCTACTTTGGGCTTACTATACCCAAGAATGGACTAGTTTTTCTCTGTGGTGACAACCACTGGTACCGTCACATGCTAATGGTGACGCCTGCTTGTCTGGCACTGGTGGGCGGACTGTAGGGGTCTTAGGGATTAGGAAATCCTGTAGCTTTCTCAGGATATGATTTACGATGTTAGAAATAACGGAAAATGATAGATTAGGGTTTATTGAAGGACTATTTCCAGAAAAATTCCGTAGAATTACGAAATCAGCGCTTACAGTGTACATATGTATACATCAGTGCTCAGTTTATTGAGTACAGGTGAGCTACTGTGTGTCTACAATATTGGTAACAGCGGTATTTGCACAATTTTCACACCAGATCATGCCACAAACTGGTGCTACATGTAGAAAGTAGGGCCAGGAAAACCTTATGAAGTTCTGTCTAGCGAAAGGAAATTTCTTAAATGCTATAAATCTCCTTAATAACAGACATGCATTCTATTTGCAATAACTATATTAGTACATTTCGTACACTCTGGAAATTAAGGCAATATCAGTCATTTAGGGGAAGAAATAATACATTTTCTGGTCATGAGAATTGAGTGAAATTATGTCAGAGTCATGTAAGCTGATGATTATGCATGCTGCAAACATTGTCTTGACAAATGATTATACAATACAAAATGGTACTCTATTATGGTTTGTAATTGATCTAAATGCAATAAAAAATGTACAGAGTGCCGTCTGGTATAAGTATTTCAATGGGTTTATGCATAAGTGCCTCACCGTCTAATACAATTTCAATGTCTCTCTCATCACTCAGGTAATTTGGATCAATGATAGGATGATCGAATGGATTCCTTGACTTGAGAGTCACTTGTCCAACACTGTAGGGTTGGGTGTTTAAGGTCATCACCGTTACACCCTCCTTACCTGCCAGGTCCTTGTACAGGGCATCAAACACCTGCACATCACAAACATTACCATAAAATCATAGACTTCATACATTGGTAAAGCAGCATTAAACTGACTGTATTTTACAGCAGTTTTAAGCTATGCAATTGAATAAATAAACATTACCATTTTATTTGATTCCAATAATGCCTGAATTAATCAAATAACCATAACATATACCATTTGGACCAAAAACCTATATTTGATAGTAGGTACTGACAGTATCGATGAGGTACCGGTGATCTCAGTACATTATACTATATTATATCTTATTATATCATCAACTAGTATAGATCCTGTTTCCAAATTTAGGGATATTTGGAAGATCTGTATACATTACAGATAGTGCCCCTTTTTACATATTTTTATTTCATTTCAATTCCTAGTCTGTACCATGTATTACACTTTGTAAACGTTTATGGAAATAAGAATCTATTCTTATTATAATAACATAGAAGAGAGCTACCCTTTTCCGGCAAGATTTTATTGTTTTCCTCATAATTATCATACTGTACTCAATCCAGAAATAACCAATATACAATACAATGCATGTCTTACCTCTCTATCATGATTGTACCTTTTGCTTACAAGATCGTAGGTGTTTGGGTCGTTTCCTAATAGTGATCCAAAGACAAGTAATTGGATATCAGGACCTTTCTTCCCACTTGGGAGGTGAGAAGATTTGAAGAATCCTTGGACTGGCACACCATTTGATGCAAATAGCCCTACACAAAAAAGACTAGCATTCACCCTTTTGTGGCTCTACCCTTTTCTCTGTTATTTATGATTATTCCTCTTACACATATAATCATAGAAGAAAAATTACCCTAAGAAACCTTACTTCAGGAAACTCACTATTAGTATTTTCGTCAATCTGGCTTAATCTGAAGGCGTATTCTAATAAATGTGCCTCTTTCTTTTTTATGAAGCACTGGTAGTTTTAGCTCTTTTTGTAAACCTTGTACATTTGTGCTTACCCTCAGATATTCTCAGAAGTGTGAATATGAAGTATTTGTAGTTTGTTTTGCTGATGTGTTTGGAGATGTTCTTTGAAGCAACATTATACAATGTGTCCCCATCTTCTATTATTGGGCATATGGCCACCTTATAAAGCATTCTTATGGCATTTGGTGTTGCTATTTTCCTCAGTTTGGATAGGTAAGAAATCTTATTATTTGCTTTTGTCATTTTGTCCTGAAAGTGGTCTTTGAATATGGAAGGTACTTGAATTTGATAATGATGTGGTAGTCTTCTAGTACTTCTAGCCTGTTCACTTATTTAAGAAACATTGAATGAAAACACAATATTGGCGCTCTGTAATTCTAACTTTGTCATATCTATCCTATATGATGAAGGTGAAAAAGTGATTTCAGGACCATTTAATGATTTAATGAGAATAGCCAGTTTAACAGGAAAGAAGTTAGGTGTAATTCTGTTGATGCAAGGATTTTCAGGTTGACAGTTCAAAGGATTAAGACAAACATTATATATACCTTTACCAAATAGACTATAATTTATGGCATCCAAAATGCCGATGTTGTTTGGCGTCATCCGTATGATTGGTTTAGCAAACGTGTAGCTCAGGGCATCGGTACATACATGATCATAGAGGTTCTTGCCCACAGGCAGATCTGCAACCACTGGAATCTAAGGAGAATATATGGGTCAAATTTTCAGAAAATGCACAATTCAACTTCGCCAATCTTCCCAAATAACCCAAATTTCAGACGAAAATAAAGGTCAAAACTCAGATCAACCTATCCAAACTGATTACTAGAATCAATGCAATGCCGAATATACTCGAATTTACCTAGTATTGGCTATTTTCCAGTCTAATTTAGCAGAATTTACTAAATGTGTACAGCTGACAATTGTACATTTTCTAAAAATCCTACCCTTATACAGATTGGTTACAGTTGGTTACAGTTGCTTAGACTATTGCACTCAATGCTGCGCAACTGGCCCGCGTTTCATATCTAACACAGCACATGTTTGTTATGGTAGTGCAACTATGGGTCATAATACGTTATTTGGTTACGACTGTTGTTAGGTCTACTAACGTGTGCTGTGTTAGATATGAAACACAGGCCTAGTGCACACTCCTTCAATCAACTTGTTAGTTAACTGATTTATTATATATGCCAAACACCAATATCATATAATGCCATATGCCATGTATACTGAATATAATGTGTTCATTGAGCCTTCAAATTCGGTGCAGTCATTATCATTCTGTCAAGTTGCATGCACAATCCTTTGTAATTTCGTTACATATCTGCTTCATCAAATAGTCCCATCATAATTAGCCTACCACAGACCTTCAGATCTTGAAGATGCTCCCTTGGTCCAACGCCAGACAGCATGAGTAACTGTGGAGACCCAATGGCTCCTGCTGACACTATCACCTCTCTCCTGACCATCACCTTGTGTATGCGTCCATCATGCATGTATTTCACACCTACTGCCCGCTTCCTTTCGAATATCACCTGGTACAAGAGCATATAATTATAGGGTTATAAACTGACATATTTATTAATAATATATGGGATCAAACATGATAAGTACAAGTAGTAGAACTCTTGGTTGAAATGTTTTTGTATTTAGGGTGTAAATTAGTACCTGCAGTCATATGAATACATCCTAAACTGAATATTTATGTTATGACGGTCATCTGTATATGTAGGAATGTCATGATTTGAACAACGCGCTTGTGTTTCTTTTTATGCATCTATGTATTTTATTGTATTTTATCTCTCCATTTTTTTGCTATAGATAATATTTTTGTGTGAAGGACATCCCCACTATAAATTTAGATTACCTTTTTGTGTGAACAACATCTTCACTCGTAGTATTTATGTAATTATTGGTACAATAAGAATCAGCAAACTCTGAGAAAAATGTAATCTCTTTGCACAATGTTTTTGTCTGAATAAAAATCTTTAAATACAAATCTAAGGGAATATATTTTACTACTTTACTAGAGGTTATCTACCCAGAAATATGCCAACCTTTTTTTTCAAATGTAGTAGAATTTCTCTATACCAAAACAAATTTGTTAGCTCGTGAAACAGATTTGACCTACAATTCTGCTGAAATCTGCTGAAAAATGATAAAGGTATGTTTGGGTATACTGCCTTGATTCAAATACTGTCCAGCTATGTTGAATCATATTTTGGACCCTAATATCATCTTAAATTTAGGTTACTGGAGATGATGGTGCTGACGAATTGGTCAGTTTCTGGCAACTTCACCAATAGGGTGAGCATTGTTGCTCTATACCAAAACAAACTGTGGTTATCTGGTAAAACTCATTGAACTTGCCTGTGTCACATGGGCTTTGGTAAGCACATGGAGATTGGGGCGTGTCATGGCCGGCTTGATATAAGCTCTGGCAGTGCTCTCCCGAACACCATTCTCAGTGTTTAACTCATTCCCTGTCCACCCTTTAAAGTGAACAAATTTAAATTTCAATTTAATTTCAATCAAATTTCAATCAAGATTCACAAAAATACTAAATTCATTTACTTACAGTAGAATATTGGAACTCTCTTGAAATCTTGTCCAACAAATAGAGGACTGGAAATCATTTAGTAAATACATCACTGTATTGTTATGTAATGTTATGTAATGCATTGGACCCCCTACCGGACAGTGGACAAAGCAGCAGGGCACCGCTGGTTATGCTAATGAGTAGCACCGTGTGACGCGGTGGCCTTTGTCAAAATAAACAGTTATGTTGGTCGGTCATCCGATCAAGTCATGTTACATGCTAGCTCCTTGTTATTTGTCTTATCAATTATTACCAATTAGTATATAAGTCATTAAGGAATACCAG
Source organism: Sthenelais limicola (assembly GCA_942159475.1). Classification (NCBI taxonomy): domain Eukaryota; kingdom Metazoa; phylum Annelida; class Polychaeta; order Phyllodocida; family Sigalionidae; genus Sthenelais; species Sthenelais limicola. Next base: position 96,302,890 of record OW804099.1, read on the forward strand.
GACTTATCATTTGTGAAGAACTGCAGATCAAAACACTGAAATTTAGACGACTTTTGCATGATAATGCAATGTCAAAATCAAAGTTTGAACTGTTCCATGAGTCAGTGACCAACTTGGCCGAGCAAAACGCGCACCTGCCAATGGTGACCACCCAGAGACAAGCAAGGCAATACCCAGACTTATCAGTATGTCTCGTTAAAATTTATTTGGTTCCTGTAATAGTAATCATATAATAACTTACAATACCTTGTATTAATATAGTCACAAAACTATCACAAAACTATCAACTAATCTGGGTCTGCCAGAGATTCTTGTGATTTAGTTTGTTTCTTGTTTTGCTTTGTTTGGTTTGGACAGACTGACAACGTTTTGAAAAATTTCATGTACCAGCAAGACCTTCTTATATATATTAGCTATTTCAGAAACATGTTTACTTATTACGAACTATTTCTCCAACGTAACCAATCCCATATAAGGGTAGATCTTTGGTAGAACAATGACCTCCAACAATTTCTTTTGGCCTCCCAAATTTTAAATTAACTTTCTTCTATTCCCGGTAGTTAAAGAACTTACAAGGAAACCAGGAATTAATTTCAGAAGTACGGCTCCTATTTGTGTACCATCCTTTTGTATGAAGAAATAATATCTTTGACTTGAATTGAATTAAGTATAGATATCTACACAAGTTTTCTCCTCAGTTCGATCAGGAAAAATATTTGAAGACATGATACCAAATGGTACAGAAAGAAAGAACTGAAACCATCGGGGAAATCAGCATTGAGAAAAAGATGGACAGACAATTTCACCTGAAGCAGTTGCAGATGGGTCTAATGAGTTTTCTCAAAAATGGTTCTGAGTGGGCAGACAAGAAACCCAATGCCTTCTACCGATATCATCAATAGTGAATCAACTCTCATGTGGTGCCTTTCTCTTTTTCAGCAGTTTCTCAAGAAACTGTTTAGAGAGTTGTTAAACAAAATTGACAAATGTAAGAACTCTGGCATTGAATATGTCCTGACGTACATACTAAAACCATGTCCCATACCCCTGTCCTTACAAATGACATTGTTATCCTTTCCCTATGAAAGAGTATTGTACCAACACGCTTCAAGAATACTACAGTCACACCTTTGTTTAAGACGGATAAAAGATCTTCTCTGACTAACACTCCCAAATTAGAGACCACTTTGATTCAACCAAACTGGTATATCTGTCCAACAAGCATACATGGATCTACTAAACTGTAAAATAAAAATTATCAGTCCAGAACTGAACATTTTCTTCTTTTTGTTCCAGTCTTATTATCTAGAAGAGTCATTTCGCCAATTCTTTGGAGGATTTTAGTTGTTTTTGCTACAGTGCCTCTATAACATTCCCATCTGTAGGCCATTTGGAGGACCCACCGGAATTCTTTCCTGCAATGAATTCACTTATTATCGCTCACGGGCCGCCGTTTTCCCTCGGCAGATTCACCTTCAAATTCAGAATTCAGAATATCATAATATGAGTGAATTTGATTTTCGTAATAGCTGAGAATGCAGCTTTAAATAACACATCACAGCTACTTGCCTTCGTCCATATGTCCATTATTGTAGTTCCCAACCTCATAACCAGATGCCTCTGCTGACTTGAAGATTGCTTCTTTTAACAGTGGAAATGGATCTGGATCTTCAACATTGATTGGTCCATCTCGACCCCGGTTTTCTTAAAAATATCATATCAGCAGGGATTAGGAAACATTGTCAGCAGAGATGACAGAAACTATATGATTAAGCTGAAAGGTTTCCAGAGAATTTATGACCCCAGGATTTAATGAGGATACCCACTATAAACTAATGCTTTGTAATGTCTGCTTATTTACTTGTACGGCGATTCGGGTAAATAACAACAAGAATAGAACAACACAGATCTCCGAGTCCTTGCTAGCACTTTAGTCTTTATTGCCGACTAAAAACCCTTCAACCACAGTGAAAAAGGTTCTCCCTCCGCTTCACAGAAGAGAGGGATTAGAACAAAAAAGTTATAGTAAAGAAAGGGTAGTTTAAGACAAGAATTGACATCAGACATAGGCTAACAGTAAAATATTAAAATAAGAGAGACAAAACCCCCACACGACATCTGGTGGCAAACCATCCCTGCAACAGATAGAACAGCCAGCCCGAATCCAGTCCGGCCGGCCGCACCCGGATAACCGGGCGACTCGACCGGGAGCTCGGGACACTGGCTAGCAGCGCCGGGCCAGAGCGGGGATAACCGCTCCGACCCGGCACCACCACACTCAGCACCACAATACCCCCCTCCCCCCCTTTTTCTGGAGGGAGGACCGACTAGACACGAACTGGCTAGAACTAAACAGGTCCTAAGTAAGACGTATAATACATTAAATCGTAAAGACACATACAGTGGAAATGGAACATAAGGACATAGAAGAACGACATGTGAAAAAGTAAAGTGAAGGAATATTAAAAAGCCTACACACGCGCGGTGTAAGTAAAAACAATATATTCCTATAACAACACAATACAATATGAAACATACCTTTAACTTGGGAGAATAATAATGAAGAAAAACTCTAACCCGAGGTATGATCACAATCACTGGTAGGATAAATCCGGTAAATAAAATCACAGAGGTCCATATGCTTTAGCATAAAATAATGTCCATGTAAATAGAGTAGATGTCCACGTAGTGTCTGTTGCAGGGAATCAGGGGGTTGTTGTCTCGGAGAGGACTGGAAATATCCGCGAACGACTGCATCCGGCCCGGTTGACTTCGGCGTAGCCAGATGCCAATGATACTGGCGCTCCCACGCCGCCGTCCATCCGGAAAACAACAAATAAACACACAATCATCATCACACTACAAAAAAAAACAGTGGAAGAGCACTAATACTCATCCATCACTGTGCCCTTCTCACCCCGAAGCAACCGATTCTCCTCCTCAACAGATATCTCCATCTCAGGACTTTCCTCCGCTGCATCCGAGTCCACAACTTCACCCTCACCCGTATCCTGGGTCAAGTTTTCTTCCAGCCTCTTCATCTCCAACGCCAGTCTTGCGGGACTATCCAAAGCCTTATCGGGAACTAGCACAGCGGTTCTCTCCGGGCTAGCAACCGGAGTGGAAGTAACCCTCGCAGCGCTAGGCCTAGGAGTCAGCGTCACCATAGTGCGGGGTTTCGGCAACAGAGCGGGTTTTCCCCCCGTACCATCCCCGGCTTGGCAGCATGTGGCACCGAACCACCGGATGGTGGTGGGTTTTCCCCGAAACCAACTCCACCAGCCACCGCAGCACTATAGAGAGGCACTTGCGGTGATTGCCGAACTCTAGACACAGCGGGAGGACTAAACAAAGGCGGAGCCATGCGCATAGCCATCTGCGCATTCGGGTCCGCGAAAGCACTCATATTAGGATCCGCGGCAGTATATTGAGGCAAATTCTGTCCAAAAGACTGGAAAAAGGCATCCCAGGAGGGAAAGGCCGGCATAGTCATAGCAACAGGTGGTGGAGGCGGCAATTGTTGAGCAGCAGGCTGAGGCAAGTGTTCCTCAAACATTTCCTTGAAGAGACCCGACATCACTTCCCGCATATCCGAAATGCTAACTGTACCACCAACAGCTCCGGTTTTCTCCGACTTTTCCTCCTCCTCCATAACTTGATCCTCCGGCTTACCCTGCACTTCAGTTTCCACCTTATCTTTCTCCGTCTTCTTCCGCTTAGAATCCGGACCACCTTGCTGCTCATAGCGGGACAACTTACGACGCAACTCCATATTTACTTCACGCGAACGGTTATCCTCCTCTTTATAAAACCTCAACTGATCCTGCAAGTCCAGATTCTCCTGTTCTAGATTCGGAATCAGTTTCACCTGTTCCCGCAACTCCTGGATCCCTTCCAACGGATCAAAAGCTTCACCAATTAAGTTGCGAATATCCGCCATGACAGCCGAAGCAGTCGACTGAATGGCCGAAACTCCGGCGTCCATACATGCAGTTATTCTTTCCAAAGACTTAGAAACATGATCATAGGTGGCATCAACATTCGGGATCCGACTTCCCATTGGCCGAACACGTTCCGAACGCTCCGAACGCTCTGCACCAGACAGCATAGAACTCTGGTCTACCACCGATGACTCAATGGAGGAGTTCATGTGATCAGCGCTCCCATAACTGCTACTTGGAGGCTTCTTCCAAACACTCGCAGGGGCCGGGCCTGAACCATGAGAGGACGGGTGCTTGGGGATCACAAACCGCCTAGAACCACCAGTCCTCCCGAGAACAGACACGGTCTCCCAATCTCCTCTGGTCATTCTCGCAAACTTTTGACACCCGTAATTTGGGAACTCCTTTTGAAACACCCGAAAACTTATGCACATATCAAGTGCAGTGTCCCTCTTCTCATGGTGCTGCGTCATACAGTGCCTCACTAATTCTGATCGGCGATCCAATCTCACCAAACAAGACGAAGCATGTGGGCAGGTCAGCTGGTAACTAGCCGGACAATGCTCCTCCACCAGATGCCGGTAAAACCTTTCTCTCGTTCTGTAAGAACGAACCCCATCCGGATTGATGGCCGGGTCCAAATGCCGGCAATACACAAAAGGACACCTCTGCCCCGGGCTCCACAAACGCTCCACACTATTCAGCTTCACAAGCACCGTCGGGTTAATCACCACCTCCCGGGTTGATTCCGGCTGCCGACCAGTACGACTCTTCAAGAAATGAAATTCCATCTCGTACTTAGACATCAAAGTCCCGTTTGAGTATTCGGCCATGGCCTCATCCTCATCCTCGGACTCAGGACAGACAGGGAAGGTATCCTCCACACTTGGTACCACAGGGGCAATTTCCTCCTCCAGCACTACAAAAGTGTCAAGCTTTTTCTGTAAAGCGTTCCACCGGGTCAAATTTCTCACAGCAAAGTCAGGGTCCTCACGTTTCTTGATAAACTTCCCCGACCTGTAACGAGAAATCCCGTGTTGCCGTTCAATCGCTTGGACCTCCTTCTCCGAACCAACTTTCGCAGAACTAGCTTTAGGCTTCTTCTTTTTAGACTTCACCTCCACAAAACCAGCATCATCCTCAGGTTTTTCGGTTACAACATCAACAACAGGAGTGGTATCCATTTCCTCCGCCTCCTGTGTTTTTTCAACACCTTCAGCGGTAAGCTGAGCAGTGTCCGGGGTGACACCTTCCGTGCCCGGGTCTCCAACAGCAGCCGTAGCATCATCCTCCACTATCTCTCCCTCTTCGGCTCGGGGAGCCGGGGTAGACTCGGGACTGTCCACAACCACCACGTCAGAGGCCGCGGGAGAAGGAGCTCTCTCCGTCTGCCCCGCTGCAGCAAGCTGAGCTTTGGGAAGCTGAGTATCAGCCGCTACAACTCCGGGATTAGCCCTCCGGGGACTGGTCCTTTCCACCACCTTAGTAGCCGGCTTCTCAGTTAACTTCTTCCCGGGTTTCTTCACCTTAGTAGCTTTCACCACAGCCGATTTCTTCAACAGCGACTGCTTAGCCACAGTTGCCTTCTTCATTGCAGCAAGCCGGGACTGCTCCCGAGCTTTCCGCTCAGCCTTCCTCTGTTCACTCAACTTTTTCTTCACAGCAAGTTCAGGGTTCAGGGCAGGAACTTTCGCCATCTCAGGGAAATCAGCAGCATAACCCTGTGAGCCGCCCGGCTTCTCCTCGTCGGCCATAACACGGCCACTGACAGGATCACAACCTGATCCTATCCAACACGAACACTTTCAAAACCGGGTCACACTTTCTGCACAGTTACGACAACTGAAACTTCAATGAAATGCAAAGGAATATTCGACAATTCGACTATTTTATTCCACGTGGGGCAATAGCATACAGTGGGACACGACCGACCAAGTCGACCGAATGCAACTGACTGACTGGTTCACACCAGCCACCTCTCGTTCCTTCACGCGAGAACGAGGTCACCGGGTCTAAAAATAGCAACACCAGTCAAGTAACCAGCCGCAGACGACTCATGACCCGGCCTCAATTGGTCATACCCCCAAATGAGCAATGCCCCAACCTCTACCTGTAGACACAACAACTGATAATGCCCCCGAGCCAGACATACATACAACAAAAACACGACTATATCAATGATTTAAGCCAAAAAGGTTATAGACTGGTACTCCCCACTTTATTTCCCAATGGGTCCGGCAACCCAAGGAGGTCAACTGGCCAGTTAAACCGATCGGAGCAAAAATTAACACAGCCAACCAATATAGTGATATCTTCCAAGGTCGAACCGGAGCTCTACACACAAGCTTCCGCGCCCGGCCCGACTCTACTGCAGTACTTCTCGTTGTGTAATTTGTTTTCTACTTCGCACCATTACATCTAAACACATTAACTAATCCCCATCCCATATCTATCCGGAGGTTTAACAGTTCGGCGGGGCCTCTCGGACAGATACTCGGACTGCAACAAATTATCCATTGTTTCAGCCAAGGGTAACTCATCTTCCTCCAATACTGCAACTGCTTCATCCTCTTCACCCGACTCGACAGAATTCGCACCCGAGTCCCCCGAAACCTCTGACTGTGGCAAGACAGTAGTTTTAGGAGGAGCACGCGGCGGTCTGCCTCTTTTCCTAACATGATGCACAATTTTCTTAGCTGGCTTAGGAACCGGTGCCTCCGACCCGGGCAATACCTTGCCAACAGGAGAGACCCGAAGAATGTCCCGGCCCTTAGCCACCTGCTTCTGGTATTCAGGGGCCCGATGAAGATTAGAAGCTTGAACCGGTTGTCCATCAGCATCAAAAGCCAGCTTCAACAAATTGCCATTCCACCTCAAGAGGCCATCCGCAGTTTGTAGTTCATAGGTAGAACCCTGCACCCTCCGAACCACCAGAAAGGGTCCATCCCATTTAGGCCCATACTTCTTCTGAGCCATGGGAGTGGCATATCTCCACACTAGGTCCCCTTCCTTGAATTCCTTAGGCCGAGCTCTCCTATCAAAATACCTCTTTTGAAATACAGCCGAATGGCCCAATTGCTCTCTCACAAATTGATGTCCCTTCCTCAATAAAGAACGAATCTCCTCCACAAATACACTTGGGCAAGGAAAATCCACATCACCACTTAGAGTTCCATAAATAATGTCAGCTGGTACCGTCACCTCAGAACCAAATACCACCATGTTTGGTGTACAATGTGTACTCTTATGGACAGCACCCCGATAAGCATGAGCAATGCAAGGAACTAATAAATCCCAATTTACATCCTCATACTCCGTCAGACAAGACAATTGCTCGACCAAAACCCTATTAAAACGTTCTACCTGTCCATTAGATTCGGGTCTATAGGGCAAGGTCATTAGCTTTTCAATGTCTAACATTCCTAGCAAATTCTTCATCAAACTTGACCGGAACTCCGGAGCCCCGTCCGTCTGCAAAGAGACTGGCGGGCCATAGCGTAATATCCACTCAGTGAATAACACCATCGCACACGTTGCAGCAGTATGGTCGGGCAAGGGGTAAGCCTCAGCCCATTTACTGAAATAATCCGTCACCACCATAACACATACATTCCCTCTAGGTGTTTTCCGAAAAGGACCAATAATATCTAGAGCCACCCGACTCCATCTCACTCCCTGCAACTCCTTTTTCAAAGGAGAGACACCCCGGCCTCCCCGGCTCTTGCACGAAGCACAAATTTCACACCCACGTACCCAGTCGGCTATATCAGAGCGCATCCGGGGCCAAATAAATTTATGTAATGCCGCTTGATAAGTCTTAAATTCGCCGAAATGGGCCGCCAATTTGTTTCCATGCAAAGTATGGAACAGCTCCTTACGTAAACCAGATGGTACAGCTGCACAATAATAGATTACACCATTATCACTCTCCCATTCCAAACACAACAAATTATCCTTCATAACTAAAGTTGACAGTAACCGGGCATAGAAACAATATTCATCACCTTCCGGCAACATGACAGCCTTAGTGAGAGTTTTGACTCCCTCCTCTACCAAAGTGATTATGCGAGAAAGCACATCATCCTCATGCTGGGACGATGACAACCGATCACCCGCCAAAGATGAAAATAGCTGGTAATCTATTGTCATAACAGCAACCACAGCCTCATGTGCCCCACAGTCCGGACAGTCCTCCCGGGGACACTTCCGAATGGGAAGTCGCGAGAGCGCATCCACATTCAGATGATGCTTCCCCGGCCGGTGAACTATCTGATTCTCCGAAACCCCGTAATGCTGAAGGGTGGTCAGCCACCTCGCCAACATATTGGTCGGGTCTTTGAAATTCATAAGCCACCGCAAAGACGCGTGGTCTGTTCTCAGCATAAAATCACTCCTACCAATGACATAATGTTGAAACTTACTGAGATAGGTCAAAACCGCCAAAAGTTCACGTTTGGTGGTACAATAATTACGCTGTGCCTTAGACAGGGAATTGCTAGCATAGCTCAACACCACTTCCTTATCCTTCTGAATCTGGGATAAAATCCCAGCCATACCAAATCCGGAAGCATCCGTATCTAAAATGATGGTACCCAGGGGTTGCGGATAGCCTAACACTGGGGCCGAAGTAAGCAAATGCTTGAGTTTCTCAAACGCCAACATGCAGCTTTCATCGAACACAACTTTTCTACTTTTCTTTTGGTCTCCACCTACCACCAAGGCCTGAATCGGACCAGCAACCTCGGAAAAATAAGGCATAAAATCCCTATAATATGATGCAAACCCGAGGAATTGCCTCACCTCTTTAACGGTGGATGGTATCGGCCAGGTCTTCACCCGATCCAACTTGCTTGGATCCGGGCGAATTCCTTTCTGCGACACTACCCGTCCGAGATACAACACCTCCAAGTGGAAGAAGGAGCACTTCTTTGGCTTAAGTTTTAACCCGTAACTCCGCAATCGTTGCAACACCAATTCCATATTTCGTAAAGTTTCTTCAAAATTAGCTCCGAATATAATTATGTCATCCAAATACACCAGGCAACACTTCCAGCGCAACCCTACCAACATCTGCTCCATCATGCGCTCAAAGGTAGCCGGGGCATTGCATAACCCGAAACTCATCACTTTAAATTGGTATAGCCCACTGGACGAGACAAAGGCTGTTTTCTCCTTACTAGCCTCATCCATCGCTATTTGCCAATAACCACTTTCCAAATCCAGGGTGATAAACCACTTCATACCTCCAAGGGCTTCAATACACTCATCAATTCGGGGAAGCGGGAAAGAGTCTTTCTTAGTCACCAAATTAAGGGGCCTATAGTCAGCACAAAACCGACTAGTTCCATCCTTTTTGCCGACCATGACTATCCCCGCCCCCCACGGGCCATTGCTGGGTTCAATGACACCTTTTTTAAGCATATCCTGGATCTGCAGTTCCGCCGCATCACGTTTCGCCGGGGGCAATCGCCGACATGCACATTTAATCGGGCGAGCATCCCCAGTGTCGATCACATGCGTAACTTTATCCGTGTGGCCGAGAATCTCTCCCGGTAGTCGGAAGCAATCTTTATACTCCCACAGAATAGTCAGCAATCTACGTCTGTCAGCCACTGTTTCCAGATGAGACTCCCGAACTAACTTCTCCAATGGACATCCATCCCCGGAGAGCATCATAGGCACCTCCGGTTCCAACAAATCCATATCAACCATGGGGCTCTCGCCTTCCTCAGCAAGATCCCTCAGTCCAGGTGATGATAAACTGAACATCAAAGGGGAGCTGGCAGGATTATGCAACGATATTGTCGTACATTGCCGGTCGCCTGCGACCAGCCGACTCACAACTACACAATGCCCCAACTCGGCTTGTCCCGATTCAAAGAATACATCTTCACCCGCCGGTTCAAAGTCCACACAACTACAAATGGTAGAAAAAGCATCTAAAAAGATTCCCTCATACCCATTTCGGCTGAGTGTACCGCTTTGCAAGCCCCGGCACATCACGGACTGTTCACCTGCCTCAAGGGTGAATTCACCGGACCAATCCGAATTGCATCTGTGCGTTAGGATAAAATCCATGCCCAGAATACCAGCTTCTCTTCCCACTAAACCACTTATTACCATACAAGTAAGAGCGAATACAAGTAACGCTCCTCCTATCCCGAGGGCTACTCGTACACAACCATGTGTGACAAGATCATGTCCTGTGCCGGCATAGCACGTTACCTGGCACGGTATCAGATAAGGCTTTACCGACAACTCATCGTACATTTCCTTCTTTATTAATGTACATTGAGCACCCCAATCAATAAGAAACTGGCCAGTCACATTCACTATTGTCACATCCGCATACATTCGGTCAGCAATCCACGGTATACTTCTGTCCGAAATAGTTATATCAAAATTACGAAGATCACATGCCATAATCTTGCTTACCAGGGAGCCATACCCTCCCCATTCAACCTTTAAAATTTGCCCCGGCAAGCAAGCATGTTCGGGTACACCCTGATGCACCACTTCCACCATACATGAAAGCATATCCGATTTCACCTCCGAATCTCCGCATACACTCCCCACCGAGTTAATACCACGGGCGTCCCCTAACCCGGCTGAGGGCGGCCGAACCGAAACCTCCATCGGTGTTTTCCCCGAGTTCTGACATACTGCGGCATGTGTATTACCCTCTGCCCCCACTCCACCGCCTAGGAGGGGCTGGCAGAGTTTCCCTGATTCCCGGATTCCTTCAATGCTGCTTCGCGCTCCGCTTGTCTCTTCATACTCGCAAAATGCAAAGCTTGCTGGTCACACTCAGTTATCAGATGGCCTTCTTCCCTGCAATAATAGCAGATAGGTTTTTTAAACGTGCCTTTCCGGAACGGCTTACGCTCAGCTTCTGGCTGAGTCTTCTCAGCACTCTGCATCTTCGGAGTAGACTTGGACTTCGTAGCATCCCAAGCTTTGAAAGCATAAAATTCACCAAGCAAACCCGGACTTATAGGCAGGCTGCTAACACCCTCCACCTTAGCAACTGCCGCAACATTTTCACCTCTCGATCTCTCGCTGCCTTCCGACCCCCCTGACACAGTCATCAAACTAGCAGCTAATCGAGGGTTATTTTTAATCACATCCCCATAGCGCGTGGCAATAGCTCCGGCAGCCGCAATATTCTTCGGCTCCTGCAGCGCTACATGCATAGCCATACCTGGATCCACCAAACCGTCCAGAAACACCTTCATAGCCATAGTGTGTAACGTACTATCCCATTTCCCGAACGCATGCAAAGCCTTCAGTATCTGCAAAGTTAGCCGGAGTTTGACCCGGAGTCTGCCTCAGAGCCATAAAAGCATCCTTTCGCGTCTGAGAAGACATAGCCGAGCTATGTACCGCTTCCATCATACGTAACAATTCCCGAACTGTATATTTATTCGGCTTAATGGAAGTAGCATGGGGCATATTTTCTTCAACTGCAGCAATCAACTGCACCTTATACGTGTGATCGCTCCAATTCATTGCTCGAGCAACCACAACCGTCTTCCGCTGATATTCTCTCCAATCCTGCTTACCATCCCATTTCGGGAAAGTAAGGGGTTTCGGCCGATGTTCAGGCATACTAGGGTCCATTTCATGGATTTCAAACGCCTCCGGTTCATCCTCCGGATCATAATCAGCAGCAGGATCGATGGATTTTCGCTTTCCCACATCAATAATTGCAACAATACCACCGTCCCCCGCCACATCATAAACCAGACTTTGAAAAGCAACCTTCCTTTTCGGGGTTTCCGGAGCTCTCTGACTCTTATCTTCCCAACCACCATGGGGAGTACCCACAGCCCTTCTCTGATCCATATCCCGTGACTGAGTAGGATCTACTTTCTTTCCTTCATTCGCAAAACGTGTTGATTGCGGAAAATCAGGTAATTCACCCATCAATCTGGCATAAGAAGCCTCCGTTACCCCAGGTGGCCGAATCGGAGTGCTAGCAGCTAGACCCCAATCTCGTTCGGGCGGTAGTATCCTAGACTGCCGCCTGACATTTTCTAATTTAGCTTCGGTGGCTGCCGCTTTCCGGGCCAACTCCTCAGCAATCGACAATTCCGCCAACCTGTCAGCTTTTGAAGCCCTAAGCTCCTGTTGCAAGGTGAACATTCTCTGTTCCTGCTGCTCAATCACCAAATGCAAATTTCGTTCATTCTTCCTAGCGTTTTCCAATTCCCGGGCTGACTCGGCAGCTACTTGCGACCCACGAGTAGTTGTCATGTGCAACGAGTCAGTCAGTTCATTAATGCGCTTCATTTGGACCCCCAATAGTGTATCCATTCGATCAAACGTCAAATGTTGCCTACGCACTGTATACTGTTCATCAGTATTCTGCAGGTGTTCGGACATTTCATCTTCATTTCTCATCCTACGTTCGGGAAAACGCAACCTAACTGGCGCTTGAGCACCTCCAGGGACAGGACTAATAGGCTGCTGTCTTCCCCTCCTTACACCTACATTCCTATCAGGTGTACGGACTTCATCCCAAAGCCCGCTTCCTGCCAAAGAACCATTATCTGATCCTAAAGACTGGACCTCCACCTGATTTTCCAGTGCGTCTACAAACAATTCATTTTCGGCACGACGAACGGGTCTACGTTCCATCAACCTACGGTATTCCGGTGGAGGTATATGGACCTCCGCGGGAGCAGGCAACCTTAACTCGGCCGGAGCCGGAGCCGGGAGCTGCATCGGAGCCCGCCTCACCGGAGCCGCAAGCACAGGCGGAACGTCCACTACTATCTCCCCTGCAGGAGGATTGACTACTACAGCGGGCTGGATCGGAACAGGTAATAAATTAGCTGCCTCCGCTCCGACTTCAAGTTCCACATTGTCTAAATCTTCAATGATTTCTACACCATCCTGTTGATTCAGATCGACTTCCTCCTCAACAGGTTCTACATTCAAACCCGGGGCCGCCAGTTCCGGGTTCCCCTGAACCTCTTCCTCCTCGGGAAGAAGAACAAGAGCTTCCTCCGGCACATCATCCCTCCCAGCCATAAGGCCGGAGTTCAAAGACTAAAATACAAAACAAAGTACAAAGAAACCCGAATTGGTCACGGCACCAAATTGTAATGTCTGCTTATTTACTTGTACGGCGATTCGGGTAAATAACAACAAGAATAGAACAACACAGATCTCCGAGTCCTTGCTAGCACTTTAGTCTTTATTGCCGACTAAAAACCCTTCAACCACAGTGAAAAAGGTTCTCCCTCCGCTTCACAGAAGAGAGGGATTAGAACAAAAAAGTTATAGTAAAGAAAGGGTAGTTTAAGACAAGAATTGACATCAGACATAGGCTAACAGTAAAATATTAAAATAAGAGAGACAAAACCCCCACACGACATCTGGTGGCAAACCATCCCTGCAACAGATAGAACAGCCAGCCCGAATCCAGTCCGGCCGGCCGCCCCCGGATAACCGGGCGACTAGACCGGGAGCTCGGGACACTGGCTAGCAGCGCCGGGCCAGAGCGGGGATAACCGCTCCGACCCGGCACCACCACACTCAGCACCACAGCTTGTAATATCAACATTATCTCAGAAGACAACGTCGCAACGCTGCCGTAGGCGCGCGCGCGCGATGAGTTGCTAAAGTTGATGACCTAGATAAAAGTATGATGGCTGCCGTGGTGAGTGCAACCTAGGAGCATCGTTCGGAACTGAATACCGCGCGAAGCTTTCTGCTATGTTAAAGCATAGGAATAGAATATATCTAGTGTTCTTGAAGGTTTTGGAATTTAGGGGTTATGGAAAAAAAGCCTGAAAAAGATTGAAAATTATGTAATATTACGTAATGAGGTATTATCTCATGAATACAAGATATTGCTGGAAGCATCCATCGCATTAGTCGGAGAAAATATTGTTTTCTCCTGACTTAATAATCAGGGGTTATGAACCCTGAAACATATTTACATAATAATGTAGAAAAGTGTCAGAAACAGCTCGCATAGTGATCCGACTATCAATTTAAACATGTCATGATATAAGATACACACATAGACCATGGGGAAGAGGTTAGATATCTGCCCAGATAGCTTCTCTCGGGTCACTTGGACCAGCGTAAAAATACGTCAGTACAACTCACACCCAACTCTCTTCCATTTCTGATGCATTCCCTAAATCTCAGTTTGAAGCTTCCGAAAGTGTTTGTATTATAATCACTTGTGATGTGGTATAGAAAAATGAGTCATACGTTGTCAAAAATTGATACCTTTCAAAGTGTTTTATTCATAAAAGCTCGTTGTAGGAATGTTCTCCAATGTAACCCATCCCATATAGGGGTAGATCTTTGGTAGAACAATGACCCCAAGAAATCTCTACCGCTTTAGGTCGTATAAATACAAGTACCCAATTCCAAGATAGTGTATGAAATATACCTCACATAACATACAAAACCCCATAAAATATAGAAATACTTTCCTCAATGTTGACATTGTTCGAATCCATTTAATCCGTCTTTTCAAACATGATAGTATCTCAAAATCTATTTTTTCGACTTATGGCTTATTTTTAGGTGACACCACATTTATCTTCATAAAGCCAGCATATAGATTATATAAGTAAGTTACCAGTGTGAGGCCCCCTGTCTGAGACTGTCTCCAGTTTCTTGAAATAAGGCAAGACCTTTTCATAACTCCACTCCTCGTTGCCCAACTCAGCCCAGTAGTTATAGTCATGGTGGCTCCCCCTCACTGTAGATACCGCATTTATCAGGCTGGAGCCTCCCAAGGCTTTACCACTCGGCCATGTACTGATCTGAAGGGGGAAAAAATAAGGCTGGTCTCCATTGGCTGCGGTAAGCTCTGCGGTAAGCCTTGCGATGGTGCTGTGATGGTGAGAAGTGGCGAAGTCCTGCCTACATCGCCAGTGAATCATGTAGGCAGGATCTCGTCATTCCTCTCCACCTACAGAATCAGCACAAACCATCGAAAAGGCTTACCGCAGAGCTTACTGCAGCCAGTGGAGACCACCCCTTACTTTGACATGTTTTTTTATTGTCTGCTCATGCTATACCAGGCATACTATTAGAGAGGTGCACACAGGGCTCTCACTCTAGGTCTAAACCCTCAGATCAGATAGGAATGGTATGTCAGCCTAGTTCGCTAATCGATTTCCTGGCTTAAGAGTCGGTGATTTTAACGGGAATATTTTGACACTTTGCGGTCTTAATGGAATTATAATGACACTTTGCGGTTTGTGGCGAGAGGCTTTCCCTTCGTTTGAAAGGACTCTCTCAACGTTGGGTCTAGACTGCTCTCACCTTATCCTTGAGGCCACGACATGCGTGTTGTTGGGGCACGGTCAGATATCTCCAGTTTGCATCTGTATTTTTAAGAAGCCCAAAGTTAAGTGGAATTTTGGCGTCTGGATATTCCTTTTCATCGCTTCCTGCTTCCAACAGTACCACTGTGTGTTTGCGGTTTTCACTCAACCTGGCTGCAAGGATTCCACCAGCTGAACCTGCTCCAACTGTGGAAGACCAAAACTTTTAATTTTGATTATATTTTAAGGTTTGGGGTTGAGGCGTTTCCCTTTACAATATCATATTTTAATGTTTTTTTCAAAAATAAATTAAGTTTCCCCACAGTACGAGCACCTGAGGTCTGCACCAAAGGCAACCCCCCAAAAAGTTGGTGCTACCGGTATAAAAGGAAAACACAGCGATACCACCTGAATCACATCAGTCACATTTGCATACACATCGTGGGAAATTAATGCTGCCATGAAGAAATGAAAAACTGCTATTTCTCTTCAGAATACATTGATATAAAGTAGAAAGGTGGAAAGAGGACAATTCCATACACCTCAATATATATAATTTTATCAACGTTGGTTTCTGGTTTCTAAATAAGGAAGATATAATAGATACTTTACCATTGTATTGGTAAACAATTGTTTGATGAATTTTTAACAAGGTTGAACATTGGGTTAAGTTGCGTTAAATGAGCCAATCAGGAGAAACAGGGTTAAAACATATCATTTTGTCACACAATAAATAAAAATAAAGTAAAAATTGGGAAAGAACACAGATTGCTTCTCCCTAAATCTTTAGTTCTGTCAACATTGGTGGAAGATGTGAGGCAAAGTATTGGCCACTGAGTTAGTTTTGTCACATTAGAGTGATGTGAAGTTTGACTTGGAAGTGGATAATTATATGGAGAGAATGGAATGGGCCGTCAGTAATCGAAAATTTATTGGACGAGATTCGTCCATGTAAGCATGATACACAAGATTAAGTCTGATACATTTTAAATTACGATTACGATTATGATGATTCAATATGGTGAGTTCCATTCTATATTTATTATATGTGCATAAAATAAAATCACAGGTGGAGTACCAATCGTGGGGGTTCGGGGTGTGAATTTGTTGACATGCTTCGCAGAGAGCCAAGAGCCAAGGCTCCGCGAAGCATGTCAACAGAGCTATTTTTAGACAACTACATGTTTATGGTATGCATACCATAGGTACATTTTTATTGCACCCCATTTATTGCACTTCTCAAGAGGGATGCGCATATAATAAAATAGTAGAAGATTATAATATGAGGTGGTATATTGACCACAATTCCTGTTGGGTACCTCTGACCATCCTTTTTTGTGTATCTTCATGGCATAATCAGAAATTACCTGAAATAATGTAATCTATTCCCCGCAATATCTATAAATTTTACATACCAATAACAAAGTCATATTCCTCTTCTACGTTCTGCCTGGGTGCCAAGTCCTGCTGAAAATAATACCATCCTACCAGAAGAACAACAATCATGATGTCCCACCGAGGCATGATGGTAGCGAATCTTGATATGCCAACCTATTTAAATGAAACCATTTAACTGCAGATAATCATTGATAAATGTTAATCCTAAGTTATCTATGGTTCTTGCCAATGAACAAGGATCGAATTAATAGAATTTATGTATATATTTATGCCATGGTCAAATCAAGGAATACAAATATCTTATGACTAGTGTCCCTTATATCACAAGTTACCTTGTTACCATGCTGAGAACATACAGATCCACAGTCTGTTTGTTTGGAGAAAACTCAAGAGATTTCTGCAAAGTGATTTCTGTAGAGTGATTTCTGTAGAGTGATGTCCACAGAGCGATTTCCTGAAGGTGCTTGTAAACTGTGTAGTTCTATGTGAACAATGTAGGGGAAAAGATTCCACAAGGTAATTTTATAATTTAAACATGATAGTTGTGATATGAATGTGAATATGATATGTATTCCTTCAGGGTAAAAACATGGCAGAAATCAATTGGAATCTCAATGCTCCAGACTGGGCCGCCCTTGACAAGGGTAAGAGGAGGCCCAGGTTTGGTTAGAAGAGGTTAGAAGGCGCATGGAACGCCATGGTGCAATGTTGGGTACAAATGATGGTTCCAATAAAGACAGTTTGAGGGAGTAGCTAGATGGTATAGGTAGGGCAAATGCCTATTGTGCAGCTAATGATGGGCTCACTTTAGGGCTTTGGGGAACGTTTGCCAGCGGGCCTCTAGCAAGGTGCGTGGCAGGATTCCTGCAGATACCGGCCAATAGGACTTGGAATTTGGTGAGGGCTGAGATATTCCGCCTCTTCATGAATGAAGAGGAGGAACAGTAGCTTCGAGCAAAGCTCACCAACCTTTATCAGCTCCCTTTAATATGAAGATGCCAAAAAAATATGGCGGCAAATTCCAGCTCGCTTCTCAAAGAGCTTATAGCAATGACAATCTTGATCATGCTATCATTCAAGAGACCCTGGTTAGGAACTTTGTAGCAGGGCTCAGGGATGAGCCAATACTTCATGATGTATTTGCTGCTCGCCCTGATACCCTGGCCGAGGTTATTAGACAAGCCTCAGCAGCCGCTCACACCTTTGCTCTGGCAGCCAACCCACCAGAGGGGAAAGAAAGGATGAACCAATGGAAATTGGGGCTATCCTACCCCATAAAATGGCACTTCCTAAGACAAATCCTACTTTTATCTCAGAATGGAAACTTATCTCTGACTTGGAGTCAATGGTAAATTATCTGACAAAATTAGTAGAAAGGATGGAGACTGGGAAACCATCCAACCCCACAGTGCTCAGTCCCCAATCAGGTGCAGCGCCCCAAAGAGATCGGTGAAGTTTGTCAGGTTCTGCCTAGGCAAGGAGTGTCTGAAGGATTCCCATCCAGCTTTATTTATACTCAGGAAAACACTTAATTAATTCATATACAGGGTTCCAAGAAATATTCCGCTGCCTTTACCCTTTCTAATTGGGTGAGAGAGAATCCTTCTCCTCCACATGGACTGACCTCTGCCCCCAAATTATGCCAAGGTCATGCGCTGTCCACGTGTAAGATTGGATCCTCCTCAGCCTCCCTCACTCCCCTCCCTTACCCTTAGATCCCAGAGGCTTCTGCCTGCCCTTCCTCTTACCCCTCCCCCTCCCTCTTGTATAACCCAGGGCAGTGAATATATTAATTAGGTGGGCCAGGTGGAGGGGTCAGCTCTGGCTAGCTCATCCTCCCCCTCCCAGTCAGACCATGTTTGGCGTGCATGGTCTGGCCCTGATCAGTGGGCTAATTGGGTCACATCCCACCCTACACAATGTAATTCTTTACAATGCAATGCAAACTTGCAGCTTTGATGAAATAGTGTATCAGACGCACTAACTTGGAGTGAAAATATATGTAACAAAACTTGCGGCTTCACCACTCAGATCGATACCTATATTTTCATTACATGTGTGTCTGATACACTATTTCAGAACAGCGATTCATTGCATTTCATCTAATTCTCTCGACCTCATTGATTGTACAGCCATATTATGATCCAATACTTGCAGATTATTAATAAGACTGATAAACGTTTTCATCTACCTGCCAGTTGGTTGGATAGATCATATTAACTGTTAAGGGCGGTGCTTGCTGCGGTAAGCCTTGCGGTGGTTTGTGCTGGTTCTGTAGGTGGAGAGGAATGACGAGGTTCTTGCCTACATGGTCAGTGAACCATGTAGGCAGGACCTCGTCGCACTTCACCAACACAGCACCATCGCAAGGCTAGATATATGAGAAGCTGAAGTTTATTGTCTCTGTTTCTGTTGCTATGCATTGCTTGCTTCTCCCTGTAACTAAATACTTCTAGTTTAGACATTAGAAAATAGCCCTAAAATTTTGTTTTGGCATAGTAATATAAAATCAAAATTTCTATCAGGAAACCCGCTGGAAGACGTGGAACTAACTTTCTGATGTTTGGGTCTCCTTTTTGTACACCTTTCTTGTATCAATAAAAGGTGCTTTGAATTGAATTGAATTGTATTGAACTGTATAGGTTATATTTCTTACCGTGTCTCAGCCTTTGATTCTGTGTACAACGGTTGGTGCTATAGTTTTCTGCTCTGTAGGAGGTGACTTCTGTGGATGCACAGGCTGACAAATGTCTCATAAGTGGTTAGCGCATATTCCCAGGTGTAGGATATACAGTGGAACCCCGCTATGAAGACCACCCTTGGTACTGAACTATTTATGGTCACATAGTGAGGTGGTCAGGTGGTAGGGGGAGGGGTTGCTAGGAGTGGGTATTGAAGGATTATTTAAAGTGGTCGTATTGGAACTTTTCTAAATTGATGAGGATAGAAACATGTTCTTGACAATATTATTTGGTAGAAAAATTTTGGTTTATAAATGTCATATAGTTTAGGAATTATTTAAAGTTTTTAAAAACTTGTAGTTTAAAAATAATATAAACAAGACATATCCTTGAAAGTTCCAAGCCTAATACAGAAGCCTGGGGAGAAGCGGTTGCATGGCTTCTGACACCTTCACACTCACTGCACATTTCATTGTTATCTAAGATATAATAACTCCATATATCTAAGATATAATAACTCCATATATCTAAGATATGATAACTCTGAGTAACTCGATTTCCCCAGACAGGGACACAAAATTACAATGTAAACGAGACATTACGTCACCTTTTACAGCATCAGGTGATATCCAATCTACATTTTTGTCAAACATCAAATCATGCAAAAAATAAAATAAAAGTAAAAATGTCTTCATGTGAGGATCCACTGTACCTTAAACGAGGACAGAATTAATTAGACCAAGGAAGAAATTCATCATTTATTGCATTCATTCATGGGGTCATGCTCTATATGTGATTTTTGAATTACAAAATGTTGATTCAAACTGGAAATAATAACTTGGCCATCACTGTAATGTGTCAGATTTTCAGAAGATGTACAATTCACCTTCACCAATTCTCTGAAACAACCCAAATTTCAGACGAAAATAAAGTTCAAAATACAGTTCAACCTAACCAAACAGATTGCTAGAATCAATGCAATGCCGAATATACTTGAATTTACCTAGTATTGACCAAATTGCAGCCTCACTTACTTAGCAGAATTTACTAAATGTGTACAGCTGCCAATTGTACATTTTCTGAAACTCTGACCCATATGATGCATTGCTTTTCGTTTGATTTTATTGTAGATGTCCAACCGGCCAACGTCCCAATTAAACATCCATGGGGACCTTGGACCTTGGACTTTTAGCTCAACTTTCTAAAAATTAAAATTGCATTAAATGGGCGTGGCTCTCACTCTGACCTATTTGGGCCGGCCAATGTCTGTACTTAACTTTTGTCAATATGAACCAAAGACGCAACAGATGTTATAAATACTTGGAAACAGTATCAAGTAAAAATTCTAATTATTGACATAATTAGTAGGGTTTTAAAACGTTAATTTAGCGTGTCTGACATCAACCAAGAATACTCTTCTCGTTAATCATAAATGTGGAGTTGCATAGCCGCCATTTTGAATCTTGATTCGCATGGTATTATGGGAGTAATGGTACAGTCTAAAATCTATAGAAATCATGTCATGTTCAGCATGGGATATTTATCAACGATCTAATGTCAATATCCATGTGATTTACGTGTTTTCATTACACAAACCACCATTTTTCCCATGATGCATTTGGTTTTCATAGATCATTTATACAAGCTATGATATTGGTGAAAACATTCTTGCAATTTTCGATAAAAATGTCGCCAAATATTTGTATGTCAGATTTCAACAAAATCCATCCCAGCATGCACTGTAACAGACATGCGCAGTGAGACATGCAACTCCCCTATTAACAAATATCACCGATGAAGGGTCAAAGGAGCGCGAAACGTTGGTTATGAACATCAATAAGTTTGAATAATAATAGATAAATGAAAAATAAAAAAATGATGCTTTTTAAATTGCTCTGGTTCTGACTATAGTATATATATAGGTTAACTAACGATAGCAATGGATGAAAACAATCACATTAGCTGATTGTGCATATTTTCTGATTACCCTGTTAAATGTATGGCCAATAAAAATATTTAAAAAAAATATATACCAATAAGTAATCTTAGGCCATAACACCAGATGACCTTTTAACAATCGATTGTATTTCATTAGGAATGTTTTTTTCAAATATTTTTCTAATTGACAAATATTTACAGATACATTTTCAAACATTTGCCAATTTTGATCAATATTGGTAAATATTTGAATATGTAACTGTAAATATACAGCTTTAATTAGGGAGGATGTCACCTAAATCACAAACAATTAAATCGTGACTTATACATTTCTCATCAAATATCTATAAGAATTTTGTTATTTCTCAGATGTAATTACAATAGTTTGACAAGAAAACGAGTGGTACCCCTCAACAACTGCTGGTCTTCCCGGGTGGCCTTGGCATATTTCTTAAAATTAACAGTGTTCTGAGTTTGTGAATGAAATGAAGTATATAATATAATCACTGTTTTGTCCCAAAACTGTCAGGATAAAAATGTGTCATAGTAAATATCCAACATATCCAAAATTTTTCTTTTTCAAATATCATTTTCCATTTCTAAGATATTTCAACACATATATATATAATCAACATGACTTATGGACATCTTAATATCCGAATAGAAGGGATATTAAGATCTCAAGGATCTCAAATGCCTGAGGGACTCCCTCATTTGTATATACTACTATGTGGTGTTTGACTATTAGCTAGTAGACTAGCACTAAGTCCCTTAGGCTATTAGACCAGAAATCCGACCAAAGTAAAGTTGGTTATTATATGATACATTCATATCTGTTAAAGAATAATTAGTTAACAATTGTTTTGTAGGTAATGCCCAAGAAATAGTGGTTGTGTGTGGATAAATTGCATTTATTTGTATATATTGATGTTATTTAGATTGTAAAAATAATCAAGGTATGCTAGTCTATCCATGACAGAAAGGAAAAGAGCAAAAAGAGAAGGTCCGATCAGTGTCATATCCAACTGTCATGTGTCATGGGTAATAGGAGAGTCGTCATAGTGAAAAGACTCCTTGTAATGGGTGAAAAGATCTCCGTAATGAAGAAATAGTCAGTGCCATGAAACTATTTGTTCCAGGAATAGGAATATCCAGACTGTAATAGGAAAAGGTGTCTTTGTTATGGATTTTGGATATGTGTAATATGTGCAAAAAAAGAAGAAAAGTCTGTAATATTACACAGGTCGTACAGATGACGACTTTGGGACGCAAATCACTAATAAGTATGTAGATACCATTTTTTGTTAACTCATACTATTGATATGATTGACTCTGTGTCAGTCATCTAGATTCGACACAAAAAGAGCCTTTTATCCTTTTCATCTCTGGTATTTAGAGCATACAAATTGTGCTATTAAAAAACTAAGCTTAATTCTGTTTATTGAAGTTACTTTTGCGTTTTTATACATAGATTGCAATGTACAACTCACCTATCTAACTTTCGATAAAATAACACTTTAACTTACAAAGTCTTTCTTTATGTCTATCCATCATCCTCTCTAAATAGATGGCGAGCCGTCGGGCCAAAAATCCAATCGATAAATATTTAAAGATACATCTTCAAATATTTGCCAAATTGCTCAATATTTACAGTTACATCTTCATATATTTGCCAATGTTGATCAACATTGGCAAATACTTGAAGATGTATCTGTAAATAATTAGGGAGGATGTCAGCTAAATCACAAATAATCAAATCGGGACTTATACATTTCTTATATAATGTACAAGACACCTATCTACCTTCCAATGAAATAACCTTTTTACTTACAAAGTCTCTCCTTAATTCCATGATAACTATACACTACAAAACCGTCCTTCTAAACAATGATACTAGGCTTTAATACAATTTTACTCAAACATGTACAAAACAGTTTCCATTTTTTCTAAAAAAAGAAAAGAAGACTATAACCATATACCTTAACCTCCCCATCAACCTTAGAACAATATATATATATTTATTCATATTCATTTATATGGGTCAGATTTTCAGAAAATGTACAATTGGCAGCTGTACATATTTAGTAAATTCTGCTAAATTAGGATGCAATGTGGTCAATACTAGGTAACTTCGGGTATATTCTGCATTACATTGATTCTAGCAATCTGTTTGGCTAGGTTGAACTGTATTTTGAAGTTTATATATTTCCGTCTGAAATTTGTTTTTTTGAGAGGATTGGTGAAGTTGAATTGTACATTTTCTGAAAATCTGACCCATATATGATTGTTGTGATACATTAACACAGGAGCACCGAGTGGTGATGTATTTGACTTTGTCCTTTGTATCATTTCTTCATTATTTCAATGGAATATCTTGTGAGGTCTAATCTTTTTTCTAATTCATATGGCATTAACCGAAGCGGTTGTATCATTGATATATCTGTCACTGTCTGTGTACTTTGTTAGGAGTAATGTTTCCTATGGGTCCCTTTTTACCTAACTTAAATGGCTTGACCCGGAATGAGGTTAAAATTATTGGTAAAATCTTCATCATATTTTTTTTACATCAACTTAAATGGCTGCAGCCTAGACTGGAAAAGATGTAAATTGAATGTGCATGATGATATCTGAGCTGAAATACAAATACATTGGGCTTCTAATCGAGGACATACGGTAGCCATTGATTAGAGCTGGTCTGCTGGTGGCGGCCTCTATTGGAACAGGATAGAGTACATGGCTTCATGTCATGAAATAAATTCAAGGCTTCCCATACAATGCAATTATCTTTAATAACGTTATAATATAATAAGTTGGAAAACATTTGGATATTGGTTAATTAATCCCTTAGAAATATAATAGACCAAGTCATAAAATGATATATTTTGATGTATAACTAACCCCCCAAAAATTTCGCACAATGAAAAGTACCATCTATATGAAATTTGTGGCGAAATAAACACCCTTACACCTAATTAAAACTTGGATTGTCTTTTTTTTCAATATATATATATGTACATGTACGTCCCCCCCCCCAAAAAAAAAATGGTGTACTATTTAAGTTGTATCGTAGTTTAATGTGAGTGTTAAATGCTATTTGGAATCGTGGGTAGGGTATATAGGCAAAATGAGAAGTATTTGACATCACATAGTTATGTCGATTCTTTTTAAGTAAAAGGGAAATAAATTGATAAACACAACACATGTATGGAATCTTCTGTGCATTTTCTATTTTTATTTTCGTCTCAAGCAGATTATTTTACAAAATGTCTTCTTCTTTCTGTGACTATCATACTGAGACTCATCATCGCTCATCATCTTTCACATAAATATAGATCATCGGATTATAAACAAAACGAGTCCAAGAGTCATTGATTGACCCTTGACTTCCATACTACTCAAGTTCCTATCACTTGAGAATAATGACAAAGCCTCCTCCTCCTAGCACCTAACTGTTTCATTATTTCCCAAACAAACTCGCCGTTTTAAATATAAGTATCACACACTTTATAAATAAGTAATCCATACAACCATTATAAGACGTTGAGGGTTACCCCACGTCACCTCCATATGGGTCAGATTTTTAGAAAATGTACAATTCGCCTTTAACAATCCTCTCAAATAACCCACATTTAAGACAAAAATCAGCTTCAAAATACAGTTTAACATAATTGAACTGATACTTTTAATCATCAATGCGATACCAAATATACTCAGATAAACCTGGTATTCTTCATTTTTCAGCCTAATTTAGCAGAATTTCCTAAATGTTCAATTGTACATTTTCTGAAAATCTGACCCAGATGATGATACAAGCCTATTTGATAAAGATCTGGTTATAGGGAAATCCAAAGTTCTTTTGCTTTCTGCACTGTCCCCGAATTACAAAACAAGACACATTAAAGGGGACCTTCAATATTATTAAAGAGATACATATTATTACAAAATAACACAGGTCCCTCTCGTGACATGTAAACTCTCCAAATCCTGGGACCGTTAGCTCGTGTGGTCGAGAAGTAGTAGAAATAGCACAGTAGACTATTTGTAGTAATTAGGGAGAAATGAATGAGAAATAGATTATGTAAGTATTAGAAATATCTGTGTGTAAAACATCTGATAGCACGTCACAGTGAGGCATTCATCGGTAAATTGTTGGCGTACCCCTCTTGTTCAAGTCTCGCTATTTGTGATCCGTTTTAGGAAAAGCAGTCATAAGTCGCAAAATATGGATTTTGAGATATCACCATATTTGAAAAGAGGAGATCAAGCTGATTCCAATGATAGTAAACACTAGGGTACCTAATAAGTATTTCTATATTTTATGTTTGATATTTTTAGTTTTGAAAAAAAAAGTTTGCAATGTTTCTTGATTGGTAACTACCAGTAAAGTAACTAAATATACTCCATATGAAGGCCTTCAAAACGCAAGGATATATTTAATACAATGTCCTGAAATTTAGTGCATACATTTATATGACTATACGTGCTAAACCCTCTAAAAATTAGAACATTTCAATAAAGAGATTTTATGAATAAAACACTGTAAAAAATATCAATTTTGCGAATTGTGACTCATTTTCCTGGAACACATCACATTTGGCTATGGTATTAGTAGTGTACACTCTATTCGAGATCTACTCAGAGCGGTTCGCCGTAGGGTTACCATTGGGTCGCTTTGATGTTTACTCTAAGTAGGTCTCAAACAGAGTGTACCAGAGTGAGCACTTTTCAAACCTTTGCAGTCAGTTCACAAAGCAGGCACATTTCTTCTCTTCGGTTCAATATTCTTTCAACATTGATAGTGGTGGTTATTCAGTTAAAAGGCAGCTCAATGCAGAGAAAAGTCTTAAAACATGATCTAATAATGATGTATGATCAATGGTACTAGCGATAAGACAACAGATACTAATCTATCCCTTTCCATTGCACGTCTCTAACAGGTGGTACTTCTTTATCTGGTGGGAAACCAAGAGATTGGGGAGGTTCCGTCAATCAAAATACACATTTTGTATACAAGGTATTTGAATTAAAACTCGGTACGTAACATGATCAAGAAAGCTCTCCTCGTGTGTATACACATAGTAGGGCAATGTCAAATTCAGGCCCGACTTATCGTGAAAAATTATACAAACAATTTTAGACTTACAAGTACAAGTTGTAGTCACGGAATGACAAGTGACCACTTATCGCAGGGGGGAATAATAACGGAAAAATGCTGTTTTAGCATGAACGATGAATTATCCAAAAATGGTAATATTATATCCTCCAGCACTAAGTATTTCATTCAGTGCTGGTATCAATTACGATGATTAAGCATCATTAAAACTATTATGTCACATAGACGGATTTCCTGCACTGAGCAATTGTGCCTTGACATGGCACCAGTCCCCCTGCATGAGTCCCCCTATATGGGACAGATTTTCAGAAAATGTACAATTTAACTTCATCAATCTTCTCAAATAACCCAAATTTCAGACGAAAATAAAGTTCAAAATACAGCTCAACCTAACCAAACAGATTGCTTGAATCAATGCAATGCCAAATATACTCGAATTTACCTAGTATTGACCAAATTGCAGTCTAATTTAGCAGAATTTACTAAATGTGTACAGCTGCCAATTGTACACTTTCTGAAAATCTGACCCATATAGCCTGACCAAGTACGTTCTCTTTACTACGATTCTTAAAAACACATTCTTAAGTACCCAGTTTAAAACTGGCGTGCGATCATCATAATCTTCTTTGCCCAACCATCTAAGTGGTCTCGAGTGGTGGAAATGGTAAATATTTCTGATAGGACTTCCGCGTTGTTAATGGGTGAAATCGCCAGAAAATGTACAATTCGCCTTCACCAATCTTCTCAAATAACCCAAAATTAAGACAAAAACTCTGTTCAAAACTCAGTTCAACATAACCAAACCGATTGTTGGAAACAAGTCAATACCAAATATACTCAGATATACCTAGCATTGACGATTTTTCAGTCGAATTTAACAGAATTTACTAAATGTGTATATCTGCCGATTGTACATTTTCTGAAGAACTGACCCTAATACAAAATAATGTGCAACTTAGATCTAATCTCAACGGCCCTAGCGGACCTTTGTCGTATTACTCACTTTCACTAAGGAATGTAGGATTGTGCCCAAATTAAATGGTGTGGATTTTGTTCTTGTGTCAATCAAGAAGTGTCGTCGAAATTATTATAAGCTAAACTTTCATCTTTGCCAGATGTTGTCCGATGCAAATCTAAACTAGGTCTACGTGAACCGTATTCGGTGATTGTGTATTATCTGTGGGAATATGAAAAAATATCGTCAAAATATCCAGAAGTAAAAATGACGATAATAATATGTCCTTGGGAATTTCAAATGATTCAGTATCACGTTTCTCATTTTACTTTTGCCACATGCAAACTTTAAATAGTCTGAACTCCGTAATAATCTAAATCATGCAAATGAAAGCGAAAACTGACGGAATGATAAAATAAATATTAACATAGCTAGAGCAAATACAGTATTCTAATGTGCGCCTTAGAACTTGTTTTAAAAGAGAAAGAGATCACATAGGGTTTGTTTTTATACAAGAGCTACGAGTTGAACCAATTACAAGTTGGGAGCTTGTGCCATCACATTGCCTATACATCTATAGTTTCAGTCAGGTTCAGAAGGCAGTTTTGGACCCCTAAGTTTTAGGGGTCATTAACACGTTTAAGCTGCCTCTACATGAGTCCCGATTGTGCATCGCCAACAGTTGGCGATACTTGCCGATTCTTTTATCGGCCAACTGTCGGGAGTAATGTAGAGGCTTTCCCGACGGCCTCCCGACACTTGTAAGTATCGGCAACTGTCAGCGACGATTTCAAACATGTTTGAATTTACATGTGCGTCGCTGACGTCACATGTCAGCGATTGTAATCGCCAATGTAGAGGCATTGTCGATACTCAGGACAGATGGCGACGATACTCGGTTGCATCGCTACACTCTGTCCAGCCTCTGAAGAGCTGGGACTTCAAAGAGACTTCAAGGAGGGACACATACCCCAGTACGCGGGTGCCGCGCTCTACAGAGGCTGGACAGAGTGTACCATCAGGAACTTTTGTCAACATTTGCTATCGGCTAGTATCGCAAGTATCGGGAGACAGAATCGGGACTGGTGTAGAGACAGCTTTAGCCTTAGTCTTAGCCTCGTGGTTAAGCTTATCGCTGGATGTGTAATCGAGGAAAGTGGCCGTCTGGACCTGACTGGTTTAGAGAACTACTGTACATCTTAATAAACTAGCGATAACTCAGTAATGACTGGTCACCTGTATATAGCAAGGCCATCATTCCTTCCACATGCACTTGTTTCTGATAGGGATTATATGAATATATTAAGGAAAAGAAATTTAACTTAAACAAAATCGTGATACATCTACAGCTTTTTCTTATGCAGTCTAGGCCCAAACCCTCAGATGAGATAAGAATGGTATGTCAGTGATTGGACGCCTACTTCGCTAATCGGTTTCCTGGCCTATGTATGACTAGGCGTTCTAACGGGATTATAATGACATTTTGCAGTCTTAATGGAATTATAATGGCACTTTGCGGTTTGAGGCGAGAGGCTTTCCCTCCGTTTGAAGGGACTCTCTCCATCTTTGGGCCTAGACTGTATGGAATTGTGTAAGCAGGGAGAACTATAGCTAGTTGAAAGGAATGATGACCAAGCGATAGGTTTTCCAGTCAGTGTGTGTACCCTTCTGTAATATGAGATCATTTGACACTATCCGATGATGAATCACAAGTTCTACATTTCCAGACTCTACATCACAGCAGAGCCTAAGTCACCTATTATTTAAAGCTATACTCGTACAAGGGTCAGACTTTCAGAAAATGTATAATTCAACTTCGCTAATCTTATGAAATATCCTAAATTTCAGACGAAAATAAGGATAAAAATATAGTTCAACCTAACCAAACAGATTGCTAGAATCAATGCAATGCCGAATATACTCGAATTTACCTAGTATTGGCCAAAGTGCAGCCTAATTTAGCAGAATTTATTAAATGTGTAGAGCTGCCAATTTTACATTTTCTGAAAATCTGACCCATAAGTAAACACTATTGTCCCTAGTAATGGTTTCCAGAACAAAACCTCCCAGAGGTTAGCATGGATTTCATAGTCGGGGAATAGGATTGGTGAATGTTCTTCTTCCCATCTATCTGTGATATGTTACAGAAAAATGTGTCACAAGTCGCAGAATCGATTTTCCCTTAAGTGTTTCGTTTATAGGATCTCTTTGTGGGAATGTTCTAATGTTTGGGGTGTCTAGTGCCTTAAATCATATGGATATAATAGTAATTGTCAAAATTAATTATTTTTTCAAATATAAAAATATCAAACTTAACATATAGAAATATGTATTTGCTGTCCTACTGTTTACTATCATTAGAATCGGCTTGATCTCATCTTTTCAAATATGATGATATCTCAAAAACCATTTTCTGCGACTTGTGACTCATTTGTCTGTAAAACATCACATTTGAGACAATACTGCAGTTCTACTACGTCAGCATAGCTAGCACATACATTCCCTAAATGTATACATACATGTACATACAAATTCAATTATGTTTCGATTGCCTTTTAAGGCGAAAGCAAGCCCAGTTTAAATCACATTTCAGGCTACGTAGTAATATTTACATACAAGTAACATCAATATTCGGTTGTAATAGTGAGCGACAATATGAAACGGGGCTTGTCAGTAGTTTACAACTACAATATAGTCACTTCGTTTGCTTCAAGCAAAAAACGCAAAAAGTTTGGGTCGACTCCTTTGAATCAGTTTAACATCCTAGGGCTGTAACACTTAAGTCGGCGCCTTTTATATTGGAAGGATGATCTGTATTGGCCTTAAACTGAATTTAAAAAAAGAAAAAAGATGTTCTTCTTTGCTATACAGACAGTTTAGGGAGGGGTTCTTCCACACCACCTCCAGTTCAAGCTGGTTATGAAAGAGTAGTAGCCTCTGACATCTTTTAAGTCTTTCTCGGTAGTGCTTTCTTGGCTGATGCCAGAGGGATTATATTAAAATGGTGAATTTGATTCAGTCTATGATATGCGGGGGGGTCTGATCCATTATGAGAGGTACGTAAGGGGTAATTCACATATCATCATCATCATCCAGTTGTTCCCCTCAGTTCTATATGCTGGAGGATAAGGCCGCTGTTGGTATTCACAATAATCAAGAGACCTGGAATGGAAAATATTTATCATTAATATCCACTTATAAGTAATAACACTACAGACAAGTACAACATTTTATCATTAAAGTTAGCATATAGTTCTCCTCAAAGAATATTAAAATTCTATGTACGTCTATGTGTATTGGAACATGATATATTCAATTAATATTTATATTTACTGTGTATATTATTGAATTGAATTGAATTGAAATTTTTTTATTTGTCAATAATAAAATAGCAGTTACATAGAAAAATGACAAGCAGGTCGCCAGACTTCTGGGATTATCTTAGCTCAATGTAAAAATCATCAAATAAACAAGCGAATATATTAATTTGGGTACATACTCAGGGTAGAACGAAAACCGATAGAAAGACTGAGACTTACTTTATGAAGAATTTGTAAAAAAAAAAAAAAAAAAAAAAAAAAAAGAAGAAGTAAAATTTGATTAGGTTCTAGGCAATTCCTTAGTTTTTAATCGACTTAGCGAAATGTATTCCCAATAAATTTTCCTGAGTAGTAGATAAAAATGTAGGCTATAATTTGGTGAATAAAAAAAATATATAAAAATTTACCTCTTCTGGGGTGAAACTTTGGCAGATTTTGAGTGCTCCCTCATACACTTGTTTAACATCACTGAGATGAAACATGTCCGACGTGACCGCCCGCCGGTGGATGCCCTCCTCATAGTAAGCCTCATCCAACATATTAATCTTATTCATCACATCATCCGTCTGGTTATGATGCGGGTTTCTGTGCAGGGGGCTAGTCTGGAACTCCTCAATCAGATTATTATATATATCTGAGAGCTCATCCTCATAAGCATCCCCTACACAACCCTCATCAGAGAGGAGGAGAGTGGGAGGCAGGGAGGTCGGCAGGGGAGGAATCCGCAGCGAATCCCCCGCCATTAGCGTCTCACAATCGCCGCTGTCGTAACTAAAGTCGAGGATGTCTCCGGACGAGTTGGAACTCTGGCTGCCGATGCTGTATCGCCATGTAGGGTCGGATCCACTGTTGGTATACTTGCCGTTCCACTTGAGAATACCCTTCAGTTTACGTGGGGTGGATGTGAGGGTGAAGGAGGAGGATTCGGGACAGTCCGAGTCAGGGGACGAGCCGTCACCGGTCACTACCACTTTGTCCTGGTTATGGTCAATCTGGATGGTAGCTAGTGGTGGTGAGATGTCCTTCCCACCTCCACTTTGTTGTTGGTCAGTTTGTTGTTGGTCAGTTTGTTGTTGGTCAGTTTGTTGGTGGTTGTTCTCAGTGTCATCTAGTTGACCATTAGCTTTGTTGTCAGAGGTCAGATTGTTAGTAGTAGAAGTGTTAGTTATCATACCCTGCTGCTGAATATCACAGTTATTACCATTGGTCTGCGGGATGATGTTACTGCTGCTGCTATGATTACTACTAATGTCCATAGACGTAAGGTCGTCTAGTAAGGCAACAAGTTCCTGTTCATTATATGCACCCTCCATTACAACTGAATCCTTAGTGTTAGCATGGTTTGACGTAGTGGAGGTTTGCCCCCCGTCAGTTGTAGAACTGTTGTTGTACCTAATGTTAGCTAAATGCTGGATGTTATCACTGTCAAAGTATTCATTGATATTGATATCGTCTATAACACAGCCACTGTCAGCTCCTTGGTATCGATTCTTGTTCTTCAAGATGCCACGTTTAGGCTTACGGCTAGAGTCAAAGACAGGTTCTAATGGGCTGGTAGGGGAGGAGAAACTCAGAACTTCAGAGCAACTCAGAGCTTCAGAGCTGTGTTCTATTGGGAGGGGAGAGTCACACTTGCCATTTTCAATGGGTTTTGTTGCTGGGGGTGGCACTTCAATGATTTCATTTCTAATAGTGTTCGATTTGACGTCACGGTTCATCAGCGTCTCAGAGCTGGGTCGAGCAGACGACATTTCAGCAGGGGTGGTTATTTGACAAACTGTCCAATCAGAGACCCCGTTATAGAAACCGCTGTCACTATGGTTACCTTTGAGGCTTCCTCCTCCTTTGTTTTCATCTTTGGGTTTCTTTAAGATGCTCTTGAGGGGTTTTTGCTTCTTCTGAGATCGGGGAGTGGTCGGGGTGTCTGCAAGGTCACTGTCACTGTCGGATGACACAGTAAGGGAGCGTTCCAGAATGTGGAAGTCGATGGGATGTCCGAGGGGAGCATCCTCCATGGGCGACTTGTCATAGCCCAGGTTTACCCACCAGTGCCGGCAGATGTCGTTGATGGTTGCTCGCTTGGCTGGGTTGATGACGAGCAAATGGCGGATCAGGCCTGCAGCTTCTGAAAGAGGAGAGAGAGAAAATGTGTATAATTTATTACGATGGTATTATTATCAGCGGGCACACCAGTGTCTGACAGGAGCAATGTAGACTTGACTATGTACAAGAGTGGAGGTAATTATGTTATGTAACGGAGGAATTTAGCTGAATTTCTGCTGTACAACACGAGGGGATTCACGTGTGAATACATCCCCAAAGAATCAGTGCGAATAAGATTTGATTTATTATTTCTTAAACACCTTCATGCTACGATAGACCATTGGGTGTCAATCATTATCACAGAAGGATATAATTTATGAGAAACACAACTGAAACCTGACCACGGCATGATGTATTAAGTTGGTTTATCTTTTTTTTATTTTTTTTTTTGAATAAAAAAATGAATGAATATTACATATCATGTGAACGGTGATCTCACCTGAAGGTGTGGCCGGTTCATAATAGTCTCCCTCCGATATTTGCTTCCGTAATCTTTTGAAGTCCGGTCCCTCAAAGGGCATGGCACCGTAGACTAGAGTATATAGAAGTACACCCAGACTCCAGCAGTCAACCTGAAGCAACAATCAATCAATGTCAATGATTATTAAATTATATTACTCAATCACAAGCAGTATGGTTATTTAAGTACCATCATCAACACTGCAACAGTATAGTCACCCACCCTCTAGTCTCCCTCAGAAAACCCCTAGTATGCCCCAAACTAGCTATAGTCTGTCCAAAAAGTAGTTGACACGTGATTCCTTAGTCCCTTTAAGGGGAGGGAAAAGTGGGAGATTTCTGATTTCTATTTATGACAAGGACCTGTCAACCCTTTGCCCAGCGAGTCGCTCATTGCAATCAACCATGGAGAAATCGGGCCAGTAACCAGCTCTGCCTTCCTTCTAAGCAAAACAACTGCTGCTGCACATAGAATAAAAGGCAGCACAATACAGTACAGCTGTACATTTGGCCATGGTTGTTCGCAAACGGCAATGGTTGGTCGCAAACGGTGATTCGGGGGCAATTAGTTTGAAGTAAAAAATCCCCCACTTTTCCCTCCCCTTAAAGGAACTAAGGAATCACGTGTCAACTACTTTTTGGACAGACTGTAGACACCCTAAATTAGTATGGCATGCCCTGGAAGACCAGATCCCGATCTGATGTGCACTACCGTATTTGTAACAGGTAGTCAGTGACAAATAAAGAATATATTATTATCATTATTATTGTGTCAGTTTCTACATTTGTGATGTCTTACTGACAAATGAGTCACAAGTCACAAAAAAAAAAAAAAGGATTTTGAGATAGCATCATTATTTGAAAAGATGAGATCAAGCCGATTCTGATGATAGTAAACATTAGGATATTTATGGAGTATTTCTATATTTTAAGTTTGATATTTTTATTTTTGAAAATATTCCTGGGTGGGAATTACCAGTAAAGTAACTACATATACTCCATAGGATGACCTTCGGAACACAAGGATATATTTAATGCACTGGCTTGAGATTAAGTACATATATTCATATGACTCACAGTGCTAACCCCCCCCCCCCCCCCCCCTCCAAAGCTGAGAACATTCCAACAAATACATCTTGTGAACAAATCACTTTGAAAAATATCA
Source organism: Sthenelais limicola (assembly GCA_942159475.1). Taxonomy (NCBI): domain Eukaryota; kingdom Metazoa; phylum Annelida; class Polychaeta; order Phyllodocida; family Sigalionidae; genus Sthenelais; species Sthenelais limicola. Next base: position 96,337,263 of record OW804099.1, read on the forward strand.
ATTTCTCGACTTGTGACTCATTTGCCTGCCAGTAACACATCACATTTGGTCTAAAATAATGCAGAAGAAAATTTAATCACATTCGAACTTAAGAAGGTTCAAAATGTAGGACATGAATTGAATTGAGCTCATGGATATTGCATCAAAGCAAGGTGTAGATGCAGAAAAAGTAAACTTAAGAATGTTTTTTTGTGAAATAAAGGAACCTGTGAGCTCCATTGAATGATAATATTAAGGATGGGTGCAGTCCTTATATATAGGAAAAGCGCACACTCAGAACATAGCACAGTTTGCTATGAATTAACCTTCAAGTGGTGCAGCTTTTGTGGGGACTTTATGGGTCAAATTTTCAGAAAATGTACAATTGGCAGCTGTACACATTTAGTAAATTCTACTAAATGAAACCGCAATTTGGCCAATACTAGGTGAATTTAAGCATATTCGGCATTGCATTGATTATAGCAATCCGTTTGGTTAGGTTGAACTGTAGTTTGAACTTTATTTTCGTCTGCAATTTGCTTTTTTAAAGAAGATTGGTGAAGGTGAATTGTACATTTTCTGAAATTCTGAGCCTTATGGAGTTTTTGGCAATTGTTTGGTTGGCCCAGATGTGCATCGGGGCAGGCAGAGTGGGAATCTGCTGCCACTTGGCACGCGGGCAATCGCAGGCCAAGCTAAATTACAATTTTTAATTCAGAGTGTTAACCTCGAGTCCAAAATGAAATATATAAATCTTTTGATGATTCATGCATACCATTTTCTTCTTTTTTTGTTCTATCATATTCCCGAGTTTGATTCCAAAGGTAAACCGTCGGAATGTGTTTAATTTAGTTTGGCCTAATGAGGATACATGGGTCAGATTTTCAGAAAATGTACAATTGGCAGCTCTACACATTTAGGAAATTAGGCTAAATTAGGCTGAAAAATGATGAATACCAGGTATATCTGAGTATATTTGGTATCGCATTGATTTAAAGTATCAGTTCTGTTGAGTTAAACAGCATTTTGAAGCACATTTCTGTCTTAAATTAGGGTTATTTGAAAGGATTGGTGAAGGCGTATTGTACATTTTCTGAAAATCTGACCCATGTGTGATGTCTCAGCTGTGGCCTATGTAGAATAATATACACAAAGACCCAAGGGCTCCCAAGATTGTATTTTGTAATTAGGAGCAGGGATTTTTAGTTCCACCATTGCTTGACTTTTAATTATCTTGTTTTTCACATTTAACTTTTTCACGTCTGAGGGGTGAGGGATATGAACAAATATATGATGTGTTACAGGGAAAAGAGTCACAAGTCGCAAAAGATGGATTTTGAGATACCGTTATAATTTATATTTCAAAAGATCAGATCAAGGCGATTCCAATGATGTTAAAACATTAGGACTTCTATATTTGTGTATACATGAAAAAAACGTTTGCGATGTTTTTTCAGGTTAATCACTAGAAAAGTAGTTAAATATACTCTGTATGATAACCTCGGATATGCATGGATATATTCAATATACACTCCAAATGTGGTACATGTACTCATGCTACTAGCAGTACTAAGATAAGATAAGAAAATCTTTTATTTGTCCAGTAACTCGAAAATACAATATGAAATGACAAAATGGTCTGAATGTCTATATGAAAATTTAATTCCATTTCTACCGACAGTTACCTTTAATTTAGGTAGCCTTTATACTGCACTCGACTTAGGCTTGGAGATATGTTAAATATAATAATAAAGGGATAATAAGGTATGTCAGATGGACCTACGACTAACATGTAATTTTTAAAGACATTTCTACATAGGATATTAATATATGTTAAGCATCCTAAAAATCAAATCATTCTGAGCAAGGGTTCTTGTGAATAAATCACTTTGGAAAATATCAGTTCTGGGACTTGTGACTCATTTTCCTGAAAGCCAACAAATAAGGTGGCCCAGGCGAATAACCGCTGGCAAGCTGTAAGATTTATGAACTGTAAGAACTGTAAGAACCGTAACGTACCTCTGGGCCATGGTAAGGTCGCCCGTTGACTATTTCTGGAGACGCATACAGCGGACTTCCACAGAAAGTGTTCAACGTCTCGTTGTTTTTGTAAAGATTTGCTAAACCAAAGTCGCCAATCTGTAAAGCAAATTTGAAACTCGTTAAAACTACGAACCCGAATGAAAATAAGAAATTTTAACATATTTTAAAGATTCTTCGCTATAAAATAAAATAGATAAAAAAGTAAAATGGATGATAAAATATAAGTTTGATAACTTACCTTGGCGTCACCATTGGCGTCTAAGAGAATATTCTCTAGTTTCAGATCTCGATGAACAATTCCATTCTAAAAAGAATAAATCAACAACCAAGTTTAGAATCGGTGGTTCATGGCAGTACGCATATATGATACACAATAACATTGAGTAGATATGGGTGACAGGGCTCTCCACATATAACACGCCACATAGACCATATAATAGGTTACTTAAGAAGATTAATAACTGAATGCATTAGGCTACGCATGAAAAGGTTGTCATAAATGCATTATTTGTATAATATTTATTCAACTATTACTGTTAAATCTCTTCAGCCTAAACATTTTTCAAATTATTAAAATGAAACATTTTTAGTTCAGAAAAAGGAAAGTGAATCAGTATGCAACAACCCTTTTTTCTGCAATGATATGAGAGAATGTAGAGTACATGTACTTTAGTGGAACAATAGCCACAAATTCATTTCCAAGACTCTATAATAAACCTACAATTACTTTAAATTCTGACCTCCTACACCCAGTAGTTAAGGAACATACTGGAAGACCTGGATTTATATTCAGATATATGGCTCCTATTTGTATAACATCCTTAGATACAAATAAAAAATGTTTTGAATTGAATTGGATGTAGAGTATTGCGTACCTCGTGAAGGTAGTGAACGGCCGAGACGATCTGACGGAAGAATTTACGAGCTTCTGTATCGTAGAGACCTTTCCTCTCGTTAATATAGTCGTAAAGCTCGCCATTACTGGCATATTCCATCACCAGTATGATCTTGTCTTGATTCTCAAACACTGGAAATGACAAAATACGGCAATGAATGAAGAGATCAACGCTTGTAAATATACAATTAATCAAAACACATTTTTCTATGAATACGTATGTGAGTGAGTGGGATTGGTTGCTTTACGCCCTTATCAACACATATAAAGATTCTATCAAGGGCGGGAGAGCTGAGAGGGAGGCAGTGTATGATCATACCCAGGAAATAGAGATAGAGAAGAAGGGAGAGAGAGACAGAAAAGAGACAGAAAGGCACTTTATGGTCTTACCCAGGACCACTGAATACGTATGAATATTTGTTTATACCCAATATACATTTCAAGTCGCAAAACCTGTACTGATCCTAAGGGAGTTTTTTTAACTCAACAGATACGTCGTTAAATCATATCCCTCTAACCTCATCATCCAGGTATATGAGTTGGAGAGATAGTCATGCTACTACAGCATGGGTTGTTTTGTGCCAAATAAACTTCAAGCTCACAAGAAAACTGCTGACTAGGCTAAAGCTAGAGGTGGTTTGATTAGTATTGATTGTACATGATTCCCCCATAAGTACCAAGTGCCAAGAGAATGTTCAATATGTTTCATAATCTGAATATTTAAAATGTCTAAGTTCCAAACGCATTGGAAAGTCGGATCTGGGGAAGCTGTATTCAATATTTATTTATATTACCATTATTCAAGTAACATTTTTTTTAAACAAGAAAAGAAGATATCAAAGATATAAAGACTGAAACACGAATAGTTAAACAGGGATAAATATTCCTTATTACTTCACTAAACTAATGGAGACCGACGCAGAGTAACCCATCCGGTCTTGACCAGGACCAGGATCAGGCTCAGTTATTGAGAAGGGTGTGGTCCATTCGTTTATTGATATTGACCATCAACTTACAATATGAGAGAGAGACGGGGGGAGGGGGAGAGAGAAAGAGAATAGGGGGGAAAGAGAGAGGGAGGGAGAGAGAGAGAGAGAGAGAGAGAGAGAGAGAGAGAGAGACAGAGAGAGAGAGAGACAGAGAGAGAGAGAGACAGAGAGAGACACTGGATGTAACATACAGCGTTCCATCATATTCTATTTAATGATCCGTTGTTTCTGAGAAGGCATTTCAACATGACACACATGTACCCCACACATTGGCTAGTACTGTGGCTGTCAAACAGTAACTAACGATCTAAACATTATCTCTCTTCTCTCTACTAGCTATTGTTCTTATACTCACATGTATGTACCAACACGCCAAATGTTATTTTGATAGTGTCAGTTTAGAGATTAATGATACACGGACCTCATGTTCTGAGAAGTGATACACGCGTGTCTGTTTAGAACGTGCGCTCGCATTTAATTAATTGCATTCTCAGCTAAAAATGCAATTGTCTATTTAGTGGTCTATACATTCCAGACCCATCCAAAGGTCACCCGGATAGTGTATTAAAGATTTTGAGTTGTTCTTCTTGGGGGAAAATTTCATTTTCTCCCGAAATCATTATTTAGAGGACCTGCCGAAATCTCACTTTTTATTATATGACTCTTTATCATCTTCTTTCTTTTCCAACTCTCTATCATTTTCTTATATATTATTAATTGCACAATTAATCTTATATGAAGAAGTCAACTAATTGCACTATTTATCCCATTTAATCCAGGTTGCCACTGTAGATCAGCAAAAAACAAAACCATAAAAATATTCTAGAAAAAGCCTTGAATACATGAAAAACTCGAGAAATTCAAGGAAATATAAATTTTTCTGTATTTGAATCTTCCATTCTACAGTACTCAGGATAAATGAAAAACAAAATTGAGAAACATATTTTTGGGTGGCTTTTAGCTGGGCATACAACTTTAACAAAACAAACACCCAGCCATGGTAAATCATGCAGCATGCAACAAATAATAATTAATGGCTGCAAGACTCAATATATGGGTCAGATTTTCAGTAAATGTACAATTCAGCTTCTCCAATCGTCTCAAATAACCCCCATTTAAGACAGAAATGAGCTTCAAAATGCAGTTTAACATAACAGAACTGATACGTTAAATCAATGCGATACCAAATATACTCGCATATACCCAGTATTTATCATTTTCAAGCCAAATTTAACAGAATTTACTGAATGTGTAGAACTGGCAATTGTACATTTTCTGAAAATCTGACCGATATGATGTGCAGGTTGCAATGTTTGGTCTGTAGGTGCTGTATTGTCCGCCATTACCCCCGCCAATATGTATTGCATAAAAAAGGCAGGCAGCAGCCCATTACGAATTAACGAGGCACAGAGATGGGCGTGGTCGGGGTTAATACTCCCAACAAGCGGGCACAGAGTGTATAAGCAATAGCAGTGGCCTGCCCAGTATTTCATTGTATACACGACCGCAGATATCTCATCTCTTTCACCAGTCATTTGTAGAGTATCATAAGTCAAAGGAGGAAATGTGTGCCTACACTCTATTTGAGATCTACTTGGAGCGGCTTGCCGTAGGGTTACCATTGGGCCGCTTTGGTGTTTACTCTATGTAGGTCTCGAACAGAGTGTAGTTGTTTTTATATATTTTATTTAGCAGTAAAGTAACATTACATCGTCTTGTCGCATGGATAGCATGCATTATCAACTAGACAACAGTGTGTCTTAGGTACTATAGGATTTAGGAGGCATAAAATGGGTATAAATTGCTCAAAAGAATAATGAAAACTAATAAGTTAAAGGACATTAAGGCGATAAAAACTGTACTAGAGCTGGCATGAGACATCTGAGAAATAGAGCAATCAGGGGAGACATTGATATATTGTTTCACACCATACAATAGACTAGCCCTCGTCCCTAAGACTGGTGTTGTTTGTAGGGCCCTATAGATACTGCAGGTCTGGGACTCCCCATTCATGGACTGTCTCCGTCAAGGAGGGAATGACCAAAACATGGTAGTGACCATAACATGATAGTTTTCCTTTTTTAAACAAAGAAAATTCTAAGACTTGTGCAAGTCTAACCATACAATTCCAGGCATAAAATGTGATAGGAAGTATTGGTGACCCTGTAAAAAACCCCAAAGAAATATTCATGCATCTATGAGTTATGAATTAAGTCCACAACAAATCCGTCATAGAGAAATGTATTGAGAAACAATAAAAGACACAATTGGTTTGATGCGCAAGTGCTGGAATAGCGGGTATTTTTGGACTTGGATCTTATTTGTTGGCACAAGGCCTTGGCAGCGGGAGATAGTTGAAGATAGATATGGGTCAGAATTTCAGAAAATGTACAATTCGCCTTCACCAATCCTCTCAAATAACCCAAATTTAAGGCAAAAATATGGTTCAAAATACAGTTCAATCTAACCAAACAGATTGCTAGAATCAAGGCAATACCGAATATACTCGAATTGACCTAGTATTGACCAAATTGCAGCCTAATTTAGCAGAATTTACTAAATGTGTACAGCTGCCAATTGTACATTTTCTGAAAATCTGACCCATATACTGTGTTGGCAGAAACCAGTGGTACCTCCCCCTTCTCTTATACAGGCGACAAAAGAAGGGTGTCAATTATTTACCACACTATCTCCATATATACCAGCGCACTTCAGTGCTAATGATTACACAAGAAAGGGAGGAGGAGCTGTTGAAATGGAAATCCTATATATCATAGGCTCAAAGAAGAGAGTGTCCCTTCAAAAGGAGGGAAAGCCCAAAGACGAGAGTGTCCCTTCAAACGGAGGGAAAGCCTATCACCCCAAACCGCAAAGTGCCAGTATAATTCCATTAAAACCGCAGTCATTATATTCCCATTAGAAAGCCTAGTCCTAGACAGGAAACTGATTAGCGAAGTAGGCGTCCAATCACTGACATACGATTCTTATCTAATCTGAGGGTTTGGACCTAGACTGGTTAAAGAGTAGTCGTTCCTAGCGATGCCATTTGCCCTTATTTGCTTCTATCTCTACCTCGCAAATGTTGTAATATGGGCCATTGACATGACATCTTAGCCCATGTTTTTTATTTCTCAATACGTGAAATTAATAGTTGGCCAATTTCATTGGAATAACCAACGACCACGACGCGGATAATTAGTTTTTAATCTCTTTCAAATTTGTTTTTAACTCTTTTTTTTTTCAGGCTATACTGAGAATATCGCATCACTACAAAATATATGTTTTCCTGAATAAACTATTTTTCAAATCAAATATGAAGTAACACAAATATATATATATATCCGTGATAAATCATGCGCAAATGAATCACTTGCCAGGTGTAGATCTATAGAAAGGTCCATATTTAGGCAAAACCTGGGACACTATACTATTATTAACCACCAATACAGAAGTAACCTGTGATATAGGAAGTACAGGAAGACCGACACTCAGTATATGCAAACTGAACATCATCTTTTGTAGTCTTTTCTACACCACATCCGTAAAGACAGCTGATATAAACAAATACACCAAGAGGAACTGAGCCCTACCGATCACCAGTACATAGATCACTTTATCATAGTTAAGCAATATGGGAATTCCCGATCGTGGTATTTATTTACCATTTTTAATACACTAACTACTGGCGAAAACATAGGAAGCATTAGCCCAGTCAGGTTCAGAAGGCAGTTTTGGACCCCTAATGTGGCCGTCTGGACCTGACTGTAGCCAGGTACTATTTTTTAACTGAATTGGTTTATACTCAGTACCCTAACTTGTCTCGTATTATTATTATTATTATTATTATTTTATTATTTTATTGTTTTACTGGATCCGATTGGACTCTATCTGTAAAACCATGTAAAGGACATCAAGTCCCATCGATAAACCCAAGGTTGTAATATTGACCGAATGTAACCACACCATTTACGAATGGTCCTAGTCTAGATACTTATATCTTACTTGCCAAATAATTATGTCTTACTTGCCATCATAGACACCTAGTAGAAATGTATCCATTAGTAAAGGTAACGGCTGGAAGAGCTGGGATCTTCCCAGAGGCCTGTGGACCTATTTGTCTGTAATTGTTGAAATACTTGGACAAATAAAAGATTATTCTATTCTATTCTATTCTATTATATTGAGTTCGGCAACAAAGTCGGAACTTTTATAGAGAAAATATAACGAGATGCTAGTAAATGAATATTTATTATATGCCCCTAGCACAGACAAATATCGATATATAAACCTTTGTTTTTGGTTTTGTATCGTCATAAAGTATCTAAAAGCTACAAGAAAAACTAATTGGAATTGTTATCGTACACGTACGATAAAAATATTTTTATTGCACCCCACGTATCGCACCTCTCAAATGGAATGCGCATATAAATAAAGTCAATTAGAATATATCGAGCACATGTATTTGACTAAATCTAACTAAGAAATTATAGTTTAGTTGCCAGTTCATCATCATCTACCCCATTCCCAATGCTTGTATTATATACGGGAAAGCACTCGAGAAGGAACGCAGGGGTCAAGTATGTTTATGGAAAACATCTTACTGATTATTCATGCACAAATGAGACTTAAATGAGTCTAAGGAAGTATGTCAATGGTAGGGTATATATATGGTAGCGGTAGAAGGCTTGGCACTCTAGCGCAACACTCTCCTTTGAAGTTGCCCTTGCGGATGTCACCTTTACCAGCAATTGGCGGGAGTGACGGCCAGTGAACAATATGGACGCTGGAATGTTAATTACAGGTGAGGTCTGGACCAGGTATAATCAACTCCCCCCCCCCCCCCGACTCACAAATAGAAAAAGGAAGTATATCTATCTGCTGCATCCATATGTGGGTGAAATCCCCGGAAAATGTACAATTCACCTTCACCAATCTTCTCAAATAACCCAGGTTTAAGACAAAAATGAGGTTTAAAAATCAGTTCCACATAACCAAACTGATAGTTTGAATCAAGGCAATACCAAGTATACTCAGATATACATAGTATTGACCATTTGTCAGTATAATTTAGCAGAATTTACTAATTTGCTGATTGTACATTTTCCGAAGATGTGACCCATGTAATTCGCTCACGTTGTCGTGAGGAAAAATAATACCAGCGACAAACACATACACGGTGGTGAGCTGAAGGAGAATAATAATCTGAGCATCATATTTGTCTTTAATAAAAAATAAACTTTAGGTTTTAAGAGGGGATCATTTTAGGACAAATAGCCACAAATGAAAGAGGAATAACAAACAGAGTGTTGTTAGGGGAGAGGATATCATGAAGTCGGAGTCCTTGGTTTGAGGGCAGGAAGTACGCATGCGCACCATTGAGAGTTGATTGTAGTGATCAACCAAACTAAAGTAGATGTCTATGTGGGTCAAGTCTCCAGAAAATGTACAATTCACCTTCACCAATCCTCTCAAATAACCCAAATTTAGGACGAGAATCACGTTCAAAATACAGTTCAACCTAACCAGACAGATCTATTGAATGAATACAATACAGAATATACCTAGTATTTATCATTTTTCACTCTAATTTAGCAGAATTTGATAGATGTGTAGAACTGTAGATTGTGCATTTTCTGAAAATCTGACCCGAGTATTGTTCGGGAAGAGGATATCATGAATCCCGACTCCTTGGTTTCAAGGCAGGAAGTATGCCTGCCCACCATTGAGAGCTGATTGTAGTGATCGACCGCACTAAAGTAGTTGTCTATGTACACAAAGGCTCCCCACCTCTCCTTCCCCTTCATCTTGTCCTGTGTCTTTCAAGCTTCCCATGGCCCATGTTGACATAGGAGAAAACCCATCAGACCTTATTTGTTTAAGCTCTGGTCAAGAGTAGCTCTTTTCCTTCCATTTACCAACAAACAAACATACATCTATGGGTCAGATCTTCAGCAAATGTACTATCAGCAAATCTATACATTTACTAGTAAATTCTGCTAAATTTAACACACTGAGAAATTGTCAATACTAGCATAGATTATAAGGGGTACTAGGTATATCTGAGTGTATTTGGTGTTGACTTGATTCCAACAATCTGTTTGGTTATGCTGAACTGAGTTTTGAACTGAGTTTTTTGTCTTAATTTTGGGTTATTTGAGAAGATTGGTGAAGGTGAATTGTACAATTTCTGGCGATTTCACTCCTTATATATAGGCCCCTATAGCCTGCGACCATTTCCCTGGGTAGTTGTGTTTATAGAAGAAGCTTAGACAAACACAAAATGTTCCTGTAAACTAACATCGCGATCTTTTCCAACCACTTCTATGAATAGGGGATTTGCATAGCCGCCATTTTGAATCTTGATTCGCATGGACTTATGGGACTAATGGTTCAGTATAAAATCTATAGAAAACATGCCATATTCAGCATGGAATATTTATCAATGCTCTAATGTCTATATCCATGTGTTATACATGTTTCATAACACAAGCTTCCATCCTTCCCATCATGCATTTGGTTTTTATAGATCATTTATACAAGCTATGACTTTGGTGAAAAAATTCTTGCAATTTTCAATAAAATGTTGCCAAATATTTGTATGTCAGATTGCATCAGAATCCATCCCATGATGCACTGTGGCAGACATGCGCAGTGGCACATGCAACTCCCCTATTGCACAGGAGGAAGAGGTGAAAGAACTTGAACCTGTAAGTGTCCGCTACCCGGGTACTTGATCATAAAGGTTTACACATCTTATTTGTTTTTAACTCGAGGGAATGATCCGAGGCAACGCAGTTTTTCACTACTTGAACTGGCTAGAACTGGTCAAGAGACTTCATTTGTTTGTATAATCTAGTACTTGCTATCAATATTTACTTCAATAAATCATGGCAATATATGGGTCAGAATTTCAGAAAATGTACAACTCGCCTTCACCAATCCTCTCAAATAAGCCACATTTAAGACAAAAATGAGCTTCAAAATGCAGTTTAACATAACAGAACTGATACTTTAAACCAATGCGACACCAAATATACTCAGATATACCCGGTATTCTTCATTTTTCAGTCTAATTTAGGAGAATTTCCTAAATGTGTACAGCTGCCAATTGTACATTTTCGGAAAATCTGACCCAATTATATATTATATGTAAGCAGTATGTACAGCCTCAACTACTTTAGCATCTGATTAAAGGTAAACATGATAAAAATATAACATTTCTGGTATAATATTTGGATCCATAATGATCAGAAAATTAGCATTTTTCGGCGATAATTAAGCAAATTATACAACAAGACCTTTTTAAAAAGAGAAAACAACAAACTGAAAGGCGACTGACACTTAGACTTAGGCCCACGATAGTGTTTGTGTTAAACAATTTTTATGTAAGCAATTTTGAAGTGTAAGAAGATTGGTCCTAGCGTATACAATGACCGGAGCTATAGGTTAGGTGCAGCATCAGATCCTGAGGGTAAGATCTGAGACAAGACACACCCGAGGTGCTATAATGACCCAATAAGCACGAGCTATTATATATACAAAGCACGGACCATTATCTACGGCAATAGGACAATAGGAAGAGGAAATTATCAAGGAATACTAGTACCAGGAAGACAAAGACTTCCCTAGGCTGAGATCGTACTGAATGGTACGTCGTGCTAATGTATGGGTATAGTGTGGTGGTGGTGGTGATTATGGCTACTATCCAGGAAATGTCCTGCCTCCTCTTAAGGGTCAGATTTTCAGAAAATGTACAATTCAACTTCGCAAATCTTCTCAAATAACCCGAATTTCAGACGAAAATAAAGTTCAAAACACAGTTCAACCTAACCCAACAGATTGCTAGAATCTATGTAATGCCGAATATACTTGATTTTCCTAGTATTGACCAAATTGCAGCCTAATCTAGCAGAATTTACTAAATGTGAACAGCTGCCAATTGTACATTTTCTGAAAATCTGACCCTTAAGGTGTTCTGGTTATTGTTCACCAATATAGGAAGGAAGAATAGTGTATTCATGGGGTCAGAAACCCGTTACATTGATGTCATTTGTATTGTCATTAGAGTCTATAGGCCCAAAGCCCCTCAGATCAGATAAGAATGGTATGTCAGTGATTGGACGCCTACTGTGCTAATGGGTTTCACGGCACAGGACTAGGCGTCCTAATGGTAAATGGGATTATGATGTCATTTGGGGGTCCTAATGGAGTTATAATGGCACTTTGCGGTTTGGAGCAAGAGGCTTTCCCTCTGTTTGAAGGGCCTCTCTCATCTGTGAGCCTAGACAGATTAGTATAAATGTATAATGCTTTTACACACAATGACATAAGGAGCACTTAAATAAAGTATGAAATCCGTAAAAGCTACCTCTTTAAATATATAGATTCTTTAAGTTGTTCTTTTTAATATAATATAACACTTGGAAATGTGCCTATTCTACGATCTGGTACATTACAGGGGTCAGATTTCCAGAAAATGTACAATTGGCAGCTGTATACATTTAGTAAATTCTGCTAAATTAGGCTGCAATTTGGTCAATACTAGGTAAATTTGTGTATATTCGGCATTGCATTGATTCTAGCAATCTGTTTGGTTAGGTTGGACTGTATTTTGAACCTTATTTTCGTCTGAAATTTGGGTTATTTGAGAAGATTGGTGAAGTTGAATTGTACATTTTCTGAAAATCTGCCCCACAAGAGAGGTCAAAAGGATGACCACCTGTAGAACAAGTCTGTTTGTCCTTTCAAGGGTTGCCTTCCCCGTGACCATGTCCTCTCTCACGTGACCTTGTCCACTCTCACGTAAGAGTTTCCCGATGTAACATAACGAGTTGGCAAGGCACCAACAAGTCAAAAAATAAGGTGAAAAATCCCAATGTGTTTCCGCGGTTGACGGATGGTCTTGTGACTTATAAATATCCCCAGGGTATCATTTATTTTATAAGATAAGCATCGGAATGACTGTTAAATTGGTACATGGATAGAATGGGCCACTTTAATCATCGTGCATTCATGGGTCAGATTTTCAGAAAATGTACAATTCGCCTTCACCAATCCTCTCAAATAACCCACATTTAAGAAAAACAATGAGCTTCAATATACAGTTTTACATAACAGAACTGATACTTTAAATCAATGCGATACCAAATATACTCAGATATACCCGGTATTCCTCATATTTCAGCCTAATTTAGGAGAATTTCCTAAATGTATAGAGCTGCCAATTGTACATTTTCTGAAAATCTGACCCGTATACCTCAAGGCCTGTAGCCAATGCGTAAATTTAACAAAAGCCTTTCAGATTTAAAGCAGACGACATTTTTAAGGAACAGACCCGGGTATTGATGACGAAATACACAAAAATCATTTTCACAGATATTTGGGTCAGATTTTCAGAAAATGTACAATTTACCTTCACCAACCTTCTCAAATAACCCGAATTTCAGACGAGAATAAAGTTCAAAATATAGTTCAACCTAACCAAACAGATTGCTAGTATCAATGCAATGCCGAATATACTCGAATGTACCTAGTATTGACCAAATTGCAGCCTAATTTAGCAGAATTTAATAAATGTGTACAGCTGCCAATTGTACATTTCCAAAAAACTGACCCATTTGTCCCCCTAAAAACATTGACGGTTTCTACTGAGTTCTATTTTACTCCAGTCCGTGCTGGGGTTAAGACCACAGCTCCGACATGTGACTGACTTGAAGTTTATTTAAGACAAGTAATGATCTTCTGACGAAAGATGGATGTTGGCTCCCCAAATATAGGTAGGGATATGGCCATTTAAAATTACATGTCAGGAACAAGTAACAATTATAATAATTTGGAATATTTTTTGCAGAAAATCTCTGATCAGAAACAAGTTAAAAATGAAAAATGGCAGTTCTGTATATTCTCAAGATATTATTACAACACTTGGACTAGGTCTAGAATCATGAAATCAATGGAAAATACTAAAATAATAATTTCATGATAATGCTTGAAGTAGTTCCTGAATAATAATATTTCCTTGCTGACCAAACAGCTTTTCAAAACTTATTTTCCCTCTTTGAGCTATATAAATGTGACAACATTAAAATAAATACTATAATATTCTCATAAACAGCACATAAGATCCAATATCGTATGGAAGCCATTTTAAATATCCCCCCCCCCCCCCCACACACACACTGTATCTGGAATCTGTGAATAATTTTGATGACCTACTTCTATTTATATTGTTTCTACCAGAACAGCTGATCAGGATATATTTTTAACAAAAATAATCAAATTCTACCAAACTTATGAACGAAATTTCTCATAGAGAATAACATTTTTGACTCTTGATATTGAAGACAAACAATCTTAAGATACTGTTGCATCGTACTGACTAGTTCTTTAATAATAATATCAAGGTTATATTACAGAAATAATTAATTTTGAAAAATGTAATGAGTCATTTCTGTCATGTTCGTCATTATAGCCTATGCCTATGGTGAAAAAATAAAAGGACATTTTCTGAGTCAAATATACAAATATCTATAAAAAAAAGTATAGAGAAAACCCTTTACAGATCCTGGCAGTTTTACCACATATTCTCAAGACATTATTACAAAGCTAATATATGAACGTCTAAGCTAAGCTTGTCGAATTAAATCTAACCAACCTTTTTATTAGTTAGGCTTGTTATACGATTTCACCGATCGCACATGCTGCAGCCATGTTTCCGATTTGTTTCTGGTTGCTGACACAATAATATCCATATAATCTGCGTAAATCAGTCATGTAGACTTCAAATATTATCCCAAACAATAGTTTATGAACATATTAACATCTGACGATATTCCTTTCGGTGGAAATATCACGATTTCACCACCTCCAACTCTTCGGAACCATGCTTCTGACGCCATGTTTGTTTGCTTTGGCCCATGCGCATGCGCGTTTCTACCTACGGTTAGGCGATTGTGTTGCCGGGGCTTCTCGCTGTACACGCGGTGGTGGGCCTTGTCGCCGGCACGATGGACCTTCGTGCTGGCGGACCCTTATGTCCACCGAGTCATTAGAGCCCCGGCCTATGCTTGTGCATACTACGAAAGCCGTAATGATTAACAAACGACTGAATATAAATGCTTGAACGTTTAATCTAACCTTGTTTTCAACCTCATATGCCAGGATTATTGTTTAAAATCATTCAAAGCGCTCAGAAAGCAGTTTTATTTTCTGGTCATGTACACAAGGGGCCTTGTGAGGCCGATCGCTTAAAGCAACGATAATAAGAAAAACAATATGACACGGAAGCCATAATGATTAACCATCGACTGAATATAAATGACTGAACGTCTAATCTAACCTTGTTTTCAACCTCATATGCCAGGATTATTGTGTAAAATCATTGGTTTGTTCTAAAAAACGCATCAAATGCTGACACGAGTGGGATCGCTATGGCTATGCTATGGCCGGCAACGGCAACAAACATCACCACGGAGATTCCCTTAAAAACGCTTAAAATCGCATTATCGAAAGGAAATAAGTATTTAAAACTCTAAGTAAAACATGTATAGAAGCAATCCAATAAATGATTATTGTCAAAAGTCTTCGAAACGTTCATAATTCAGAGTTTATTTCAATGATCTGGCCTGACGAGGGATATACGGTAGAAATCGATTCGCGCATGCGCGTCAAAATTTGCTCTTCCGGTTGGTTAGTTCATGAGTCTGCCACTGGGTGTCTCTCCTCTCAAGCGTTCATATTTTCAATGTTTTGACTCTCAATTCCTATAGGTGAAATCGACGTATGTATTCTAATGCCTTGACCCCAGTTTAAGACACCGTTTTTTTTCATTGGATGAGCATAGGTGACTATATAACAACCTCAGGCATAAAGATGTATTGGGTTGGTAGCAGTGGTGGGCTCTCCTCCGCCTCCTCCTCCTCCTCCTCCTCTCCTCCTCCCGTGAGGCGGAGGAGGAGGAGGCGGAGGAGGAGCGGGTGAGGCGCCAGTCTGGAAATCGGGAATTTGAGCACGTAAATTGGAAGGTGAGGAGGGCTGGAGGAGGAGGCAGGGCAGGCCGGCAAGTGGCACAATTGCCGGGACAAGGTCCGAGGGGCAAAGTAATTATAGTAGTTGGCTCCTAGGGGAGCCAACAAAAAACACATAAAAAGACTTTGTTTGGTTTTGCTAGAGGTGTGCAAGTGAAGAAGGATCGAGAATTGTGACTCAGAGCAAGCACGCCCAGAATACGACCCAAATAACGATGCAATAAAACAGAGAAAACTTACACAAGATGTTATTATTATGACATGGTGATTTATTGAAATTATGACTTATGGCGGGGACTCAAACAAAGACCAACATAAAAAGTTAGGATTTATTCGCTTTTTCACCGCTGGCCTGGTAAAAGTAAAATGCACACAAATGGGCCACTTATCGTACACCTGTATATATGAGTGAGTGGATTTAACCATCGCAGGTGTTATTCTGCCATGTTGTGTACGCACACGCATTGATTTGAATGATAATTACATCCCCGACTCTAGAACAGGTATTTTGGAGGTAAATAAAGTCCATCTAGAGTGAAACTATAGGACTTAGTCCCTCAGTCCCATGTGTGGGCAGAAAACCAGTGATTATACCTTCACTAATCTTCTAAAAAAAACCAAATTAAAGACAAAAATCAGGTTAAAAATACTGTTCAACATAACCAGACAGATTCATTGAATGAATACAATACAGAATACACTCAGATATACCTAGTATTTAGCATTTTTTACTCTAATTTAGCAGAATTTGAGAGATGTATAGAACTGTAAATTGTGCATTTTCAGACAATCTTAGCCTGATGGAGTGTTTGGGGCGGCCCACCTGTAGGATACGGTAGAGCCATGCCAAGAACGGATATTTTTATCCATTGTGCCCCTCATCCTTAGAGGTAAAGGAGCCAAAGCAGTTAAGGCTTTTCTAGGGTAATGACAACTTAGCTTTTTGTAACAACCATCGTACGTGATTCGTACTCACATTCTAAGACAGTAAGAGTAAAATGGGAGGAATGGATCTGTCTGTATACATATGGGTCAGACCTTCAGAAAATCTACAATTCGCCTTCACCAATCCTCTCAAATAACTCACATTTAAGATGGCAATGAGCTTCAAAATGGAGTTTAACATAACAGAACTGATACTTTAAATGAATGCGATACCAAATATACTCAGATATACCCGGTATTCTTCATTTTTCAGCCTAATTTAGGAGAATTTCCTTAATGCGTAGAGCTGCCAATTGTACATTTTCTGAAAATGTGACCCATATGCTACTTATTGCATTGATACACAATACTTTAATCATATATAGTAAATGTAGGGACACTTTCTCCTTGGAACTTAGGTTTCTGCCCTTGGAATAGCCCTTAGGTTTCTGCCCTTGGAATAGCCCTTAGGTTTCCGCCCTTGCAATAGCCCTTAGGTTTCTGCCCTTGGAATAGCCCTTAGGTTTCTGCCCTTGGAATAGCCCTTACGTTTCTGCCCTTGGAATAGCCCTTACGTTTCTGCCCTTGGAATAGCCCTTACGTTTCTGCCCTTGGAATAACCCTTACGTTTCTCCCCTTGCAATAGCCCTTACGTTTCTTTAAAAGTTGACGTAATTTGTTTACGTAGTGGTATAGCAAAGATGCTATCCAATGAAAGAAAAAGTTACGACCATTAAAGCTGGATATAAATACACTGTACTTGAATGAGAACACCATGTATTCGCCGCATAAAGGAATCGGCAACATTTATTTCTAAGAAAATAAGGTATCAACTTTCCTGCACGACACGGGAGAAGAGTGCCTTTATATCATAAAACGAGGGGTAATGATAGGCTTCTGGATCTCACAATTAATGAAGATTGGTGGCAATTAGGCCCAAGTCTTGATCAACAAATGTACTTCCTCACACAAAAAGTAACCAAGGTGAAAAAATACCTGAGTATATTGAACACACCTGCGGGGTAGAGTCAATCCTCAATGTTAAAGCTGAAAGTTTTCTCAGATTATAGTATGAGTATGAGTTCTTTTCTCAGATATTTAAAGTATCAGTTCTGTTATGTTAAACTGCATTTTTAAGCTCATTTTTGTCTTAAATGTGGGTTGTTTGAGAAGATTGGTAAATGTGAATTGTACATTTTCTGAAAATCTGACCCATATACACATCTTGGGTTTAATTATCCAGGTTTGGCCTTGATACATTAATCAATCAATTGGTTTCTGTTGATTTAGGGAGTTTTGCTAAAGGCTTTATACACACCCAGCTGCTGTTAATAAAAGCTGCTATTCGGGAGGTATGCCATCCTGGTAGTACGATAGATACGATATACTCGTCATTAATCAAGCTACAATTACTGATCAGACTCCTCACTTTGCAATGTTTCTGCTCATTTAAAACTTAGTAGAGAGGGGAGTTATCACTGTATATCGATCTTGGTCGTTCCGTAAATGATGATTCTGGTGAAGGGTGTAATAAAGTTGTTGTTTCTTATTGATTTTATTTGACACAAGCTTTCGGGCTAGTTTGCCCTTCTTCAGGTGAGATGGTCCATTTAAAACTTACAGACATTTTGGAGTGCAAAAAAGCGAACAGGATGCAACATCGTAAACCAGGATTTCAACTGATGGTATTTCATAGATTAAATGCTTGGTGTCTAGGCCTAATACAGTATGGGTCAAGTCTCCAGAAAATGTACAATTGGCTTCACCAATCCTCTCAAATAACCCCAAATTAAGAAGAAAATCAGGTTTAAAATACAGTTCAACATGACCAGACAGATTTATTGAATGAATACAACACAGAATACACTCAGATACACCTAGTGTTGACCATTTGTCACTCTAATTTAGCAGATTTTAATAGGTGTGTAGAACTGTAGATTGTGCATTTTCTGATGATCTGACCCACAGTAGTATACTACTGCTGTATTGTCATGTATGGGGGACTAGGCTTTGTACGGTTACAGGACATGGGTCAGATTCTCAGAAAATGTACAATTCACCTTCACCAACCTTCTCAAATAACCCAAATTTCACACAAAAACAAAGTTCAAAATACAGTTCAACATAACCAAACAGATTGCTAGAATCAATGCAATGCCAAATATACTCGAATCTACCTAGTATTGGCCAAATTGCAGCGTCATTTACTAAATGTATACAGCTGCCAATTGTACATTTTCTGAAAATCTAACCCGTGTATCGGGGTAGGACTAGGCTTTGTACTGTTACAGGACATGCAGGCAGGAGAAGGAGGAGGAGGCACAAATCGTTTTATTGTCCATGATAACATGTAGTTGACAGTTTGGGTGAGAAAGGCTTCTTTGATTACGTCAATGGTTACCTCAAGTTGAGGACAACCCGAGTCCAAAAAGGGCAAGATTAGGGGTTGTGTGACGTATTGGTAGGCGTTCACAAAGGCCATGAAACCATGAAATCATTGCCTTGACGACTGTCAATAGCAGGGTGCGTCCGGCTTTTCTCTGCATCCAATAGGGGAGTTGCATAGCCGCCATTTTGAATCTTGATTCGCATGGAATTATGGGACTAATGGTACTGTGTAAAATCTATAGAAAACATTCCATGTTCAGCGTGGACTATTCAATAATGCTTTAATGTTAATATCCATGTGTTATACATGTTTCCATAACACAAGCCTCCATCTTTCCCATCATGCATTTGGTTTAGATAGATCATTTATAAAAGATATGATATTGGTGAAAACATTCTTGCAATTTTCGATAGAAAGGTTGCCAAATATTTGTTTGTCAGATTTCAATAGAATCCATCCCAGGATGCACTGCAACAGACATGCGCAGTGGCACATGCAAATCCCCTATTGTCTCAATGTAAAACTTCAACAACAGGACTCACATCAAGAGACACATGTTGACTTACAGAGCCTTGGGGGAACTGAAGATTCCAAGGAAATGTTAAAATACCCAGTCTAGGTCCAAACCCTCAGATCAGATAAGAATGGTATGTCAACATACTTCGCTAATTGGTATCCCTGCCTAAAACGCGGCGTTTTAATGGGAATGTAATGACATTTTGCGGTCTAAATGGAATTATAATGGCTCTTTGCAGTTTGAGGCGAGAGGTTAGAAGGGACTTTCTCAACTTTGGGCCTAGACTGTACCCACCATTAAATTGAGATGGATACTAAACGGGAGCATCATCACATCCCTGAGAAGCATACAATCTCTTGGAACAAGTGTGAGAAATGTAAGAAAATCACCCCGAAAAATCCAAAATAAAAGAAATATCTCTGAGAAGCCCATCATTATTTTTCTTCCATTAATAAAAAAGATGTATGATAATGTATCATTGGCGATATTAGGGGACATGAGACTAAAACATGTTTAACATGATAGACCTACATGTTAAGTGCACCACATGTATTCCTGTCATATATCAAAAGACTGTTGTGAGCCAAATGCATTCATGTCCCAGAACAGGGACGGACAGTAGGCAGACTGATCAGAGGTTTGCCACTTCCAAGTGACCTAACACTAGCAACCATTATCATATATGGGTCAGATCGTCATAAAATGTACAATTCACCTTCACGAAATCTTTCAGATAACCAAAATTTTAGACAAAAATGAGGTTCAAGATACAGTTTAGCATAGCAGAACAGATATTTTAAAACAACATAATTCTAAATATGATTTGTTATACCTAGTATTTATTATTTCTCAGGCTAATTTAGCAGAATTTACTAAGTGTGTTGAGCTGCAAATTGTACATTTTCTGACGACCTGACTCATATATGGACTGGCATCAGAAAGCAATCATCCAGATATATTAGTCCAACTGGGTAGTAATGGAGCATGGTTCTAAGGTACCATTATCGTCCAATAGATGTATGTAGGAGAGAGGTTTTTCCTGTACGAACATTATGCATATGTTGGTAGGCATGGTATAGATCTATATCATCTATAAAAATACATATTTTACTTAACAATACATATTTTACTGAAATATACATATTTTACTTAACAATACATATTTTACTGAAATATACATATTTTACTTAACAATACATATTTTACTGAACATAAAATGTTGAATGTATTCTAATTGATTAGTTATAACTAGCTTTAATTTTTTACTTGTACATGTATTTTAATGTTTAAAATTTTGGCTCAGCTTATATATACCTTATACTATAAATATCATCGAAACACTGAGAATAAATAATGTCCCTGTAACAAAATATTTTTCGCAGAACAAAATATATTTCGCAGAACAAAATATTAAAAAAAATATTTAAAACAAACTTGAATAATAAAAATGAATACATTTTTGCAGAAATATTGTAAAGAAAACCAAAAAATTCAATGTAGATCTATATATGATCTTGACGGGGTAGCAGCAGGGGAAGGCAGATGAATGATTGACACGGAATCAAAGGAATTCAGAGAAAGACCTTCAGGAGAACCCAGTAGTAAACGTGCCTACCCGGGTATTAGAAGGGCAGCCCGAGTATTTATACATTGGGCTTAGACAAACTGCTCCCAGGGTAATATGACGTGATATGAGCCACAGACAAACAGATAAGATGTGAGGGTATGACTACACACCGTGTTAACATCTAGTTAACCGCTTTCTGGAACAAGAGCAGCAGCTAGCACAGTTACCCTGAACCATCAACAAGGACATGTCATTCTGCTCTACCCCGTTCTTACTGTCCTCCCTGCACAATGACACACACATGACACCACTGAGAGCTGGGAACATGTGTACTTGTGTGTGTGTAAAGTGTGCTGCAAGAGGTATGCAATGATAGCACTGAGTGATCATGTCATCAAATAATCAAAATATTGGTCAGCACGATCTCAGCTTTAACTCTTCTTGGAAAATCTCAAGGGCATTTACAAATACACATGTATGATGTAAGCACCTATATCCCTTTACAGTCTAGGTTCAGCGTCCCCCCAGATCAGATAAAAATGGCATGTCAGTGGATGCCTACTGCGTTAATGACTAGTAGGCGTCCTAATGGCATTTTGTATTGTATTGTAATATTTTTATTCCAGCAGTAAACATATACATTCGTGTAATTTTCAGAAAAGGATGTTTAAATTAATTGAGATAGAAATAATATCCTCTGATACTTAAAGCAGATCTTCCAGCCAACAAGCTTGAGTATCGTTATTTATTATCAGTTGGGTCTCTCTTTTTTTTCTTTTTGCGGTCCTTTTGGTTATTTTGCGGTCCTAATGGGATTATAATGACATTTTGCGGTTGGGATCGAGAGGCTTTCCCTCAGTTTGAAGGGACTCTCCCAACTCTGAGCCTAGACTGTTTAGCCTGTGTGAATGGGACGACATTCTGCGCACTGTACAAATGATATCAGGATATATCGGGGGATATATTTGTAAAGATACGCCTATACATCACACCAACCATGAGCACTTATTCAACATTTAGAACAGCCAGAATGTCCTCCGATAAAAGTTATTTCTTTCAAGTGAGGGGAAAAAATCACTTTTTATCCTAAGGCACGTAAGTGGACAAAAGGAGGTCTTGGGGCAGTGTTGGTGACTTTATGTGGGGAGAGTTGTGGCTAGCTCAGTACTAGGGTCAGATTTTCAGAAAATGTACAATTCGCCTTCACCAATCCTCTCAAATAACTCACATTTAAGACAAAATTGAGCTTCAAAATGCAGTTTAACATAACAGAACTGATACTTTAAATCAATGCGATCCCAAATATACTCAGATATACCTGGTATTCTTCATTTTTCAGACTAATTTAGGAGAATTTCCGTAATGTGTAGAGCTGCCATTTGTACATTTTCTGAAAATCTGACCCACTAGCTGTGAGAGGCATGTTGGCTGAAAGGCATTAAGGGCTGTGATATGGGGCGAGGGTAGGGCCAGCTTGTATATAAATATAAACTGCATACTTTGCCTCATTGTATTCACTTCAATCTACAGGCAAATGTTTGAAGCATCAGCCACGGATGCCTTGGATACAGGTCCGATTTTCAGAAAATGCACAATTGACAGCTGTACACATTTAGTAAATTCTGAAAAATTAGGCTGTAATTTGGTCAATACTAGGTAAATTTTAGTATATTTGGCATTGCATTGATTCTAGCAATCTGTTGGGTTAGGTTGAACTGTATTTTGAACTTTTTTTTGGTGACATTTGGGTTATTTGAGGGGATTGGCGAAG
Source organism: Sthenelais limicola (assembly GCA_942159475.1). Classification (NCBI taxonomy): domain Eukaryota; kingdom Metazoa; phylum Annelida; class Polychaeta; order Phyllodocida; family Sigalionidae; genus Sthenelais; species Sthenelais limicola. Next base: position 96,360,363 of record OW804099.1, read on the forward strand.
TTGAATTGTACATTTTCTGAAAGTCTGACCCATACACAAGAAGCTGTCCTTCCCTTTAAATTTAGGGTTAACCGCCGAATTAACGCTGTACGCCTACAGACGAGGGCAGTCTAGGCCCAAAGATAAGAGAGTCCCTTCAAACAAAGGGAAAGCCTCTCGCCTCATACCGCCATTATAATTCCATTAAGACAGCAAAATGGCATTATAATTCCATTAAGACAGCAAAATGGCATTATAATTCCATCAGATCGCCTAGTCCTAGGCCAAGAAACCGATTAGCGAAGTAGGCGTACTATACAAACATACAATTTTCTTATTTGATCTGAGGGTTTGGGCCTAGACTGAGGAGATTAGGTGGGTGGGGCTACTAGTCTTTAAAGCTGGTATTATACAAAAATAAAATAATATTATTATGTGCCAATGATTCAAGGAATGTATCCATCCTTGAAAGTATAGATCTACAATGGTTAAAAATGATAAATTACATTTTCCAGTCACACTTAATATAATCTGTATAATCTAAGATATTAAGTAAGCAATCTGATATAAATGTTTTGATTAAATATACAGATTACAGCAGATATCAACTCGTAAAACACATTTCTTAAGTTGGGTCGAAGGACTCTATATTATATAACAACAAAAAGAGCAATCATCCTTTTTATGGTATAATTTGTGGACCAGCGCAAACAGCTCAATTAAGTGGTGGTGATATATTTGCTGTCTCTCATTTATGGGAGACTTCTGATTTTTCACTTGACGACGCACGCATTATTTACATAAGGGTAAGATTTTGAGAAAATGTACAATTGGCAGCTGTACACATTTAGTAAATTCTGCTAAGTTTAGACTGGAAAATAGCCGATACAAGGAAAATTCGAGTATATTCGGCATTGCATTGATTCTAGCAATCTGTTTGGTTAGGTTGAACTGTATTTTGAACTATATTTTCGACCTGAAATTTGGGTTATTTGAGAAGATTGGCGAAGTTGACTTGTACATTTTCTGAAAATCTGACCCATTATAAGCAGGGAATACATACCAGCGACATGCCATGTCTAATCGAGCATATTTGAAGCAACCACAATTACGATATCCAATTCATAAATTTAGATCTAGTTTCATTCTATAGGGCAAACTCAACCCTGGATGACAATTTTTCGTGTATTTTCTAGACAGCAATTCCCATCGGAAAGAAGAAAGAAATCAAAAATAGATCATTTCGTCGAAATGAGCCATCAATCAACGACATATTTACATAGGCAAATGCGTAAAAGATGGCCATTCACTGAAGTGACAAAGGAATTTATGCTAAACCTTCTTGTTAGGTAATGTCTGGGATGATGGACCAAAGCCCAACGATAGAAGCGTTATCAGTCTAAGTGATGTTTAAATGCTACTGCACTCCGCTTTCTCTTCAGGTATCAAGCCGCAAAATGCCGCCGCCGCCGCCAAGAAGTTTCTTTTACTCTTCTTACAAGCCACTGACACGTACCTGGGAAGGATTCAATCCAATTTGTTACATTAGGGTGAAATCGCCAGAAAACGCACAATTGCCCTTGGCCAATCCTCTCAAATAAGCAAGATTTAAGACAAAAATGACCTTCGAAATGAAGTTGAACATAACCAAACAGTCTTCTTTAATCAACTAAATACCAAATATATTCAGATATACCTAGCACTGGCCATATTTCAGTCCAATTTAGCAGAATTTACGAAAAATGTACAGCTGCCGATTGTACATTTTCAGAAAATCTGACCCATTTCCCTGTGTGAGGTCTTCCACCTATGGCGCTAAATGCTAGGCTGGGGTGACTATACTTGCCCCAGCATATCCTCCCTATATTTGCTATGTACACAAGGCCCTATTTGCTCTCCCCCTGACCCCTAAATGGCCTTTGGCTAAAGCTGCCGTCTATACCCACAATCTGGACAATGGTCAGCTGCGAGGAGACACCTTTAATCTTGGACAAACACATCTGGGTCAGATTTTCAGAAAATGTACAATTCACCTTCACCAATCTTCTCCAATAACCCGAATTCCAGACGAAAATACAGTTCAAAATGCAGTTCAACCTAACCAAACAGATTGCTATAGAATCAATGCAACGCCGAATATACTAAGATATACCTAGTATTGGCTATTTTTCAGCCTAATTTAGCAGAATTTACTAAATGTGTACAGCTGCCAATTGTACATTTTCCGAAAATCTGACCCATCTACAGGTGCGCAGTATCCCCTGCACAGACTCGGAGACTGACGTTTAGAGAAAGATGGATGCATTTGGCTCACAATAGCCTTTTGATATATGGCTGAAATCGCCAGAAAATTTACAATTCACATTCACCAATGCTCTCAAATAATCCAAATTTAAGGCAAAAATGAGGTTAAAAAATCAGTTCCAACACAACCAACACAACCAAACAGATTGTTTGAAACACGGCAATATCAAATATAGTCAGATATACTAAACAGCACTTTGCGGTTTGAGGCGAGGGGCTTCCCTCCGTTTGAAGGGACTCTCCCATCTTTGGGCCTAGACTGAATCAGTCTAGGCCCAAAGATGAGAGAACAGAGCTAATAGGCAGCAGTCGTTCTACGGTGCATAGAATGCTTAGGAACTCCAGCAGGAAAACAACTGCAGTACCCTGAGTACATGGGTCAGATTTTCAGAAAATGTACAATCGGCAGCTCTACAAATTTGATAACCTCTGTTGAATTAGACAGAAGAATTATAAATAATGGGCATATCAGAGTATCTTTGGCATTGTGTTGTTTAGAAATATCTCTTTCATTGTGTTAAACTGCATATTGATCGTCACTTTTCACTTAAATTTGGGTTATTTGAAAGGATAGGTGAAGATGAATTGTACATTTACTGAAAAAATTCCCACACATGCCATCTCATGCATTGGTTTCCGAGCTTCTTCAACAACTTCTAACGTACTTTTTCTTTCTTCTCTCTGGCTCTGGCGGTCTTTAAGAGCAGCAATATGCAAATGTGTAGCCGCGTTCTAAATCATCATGTCGCACAGCCCAGCGACTACCACATTATCTCATTGTTGCTCTAAACGATGGTATTTCTCGGTCAATGTACCCTCAATGGTGAACGCAACATTGAACAACTGGTATCTGTCGCAGTGTGTGCATGACAATGGGTTGGGTAGGGATTGTAGAGTTGGAGGTTAGGGTTTAAGCGTTTGTGCAGCAATACAAGGGGTCAGATTTTCTTAAAATGTACAATCGGCAGCTCTACACATTTAGGAAATTCTGCTACATAAGGCTGACAAATGATGAATACCGGGTATATCTGAGTATATTTGGTATCACATTGATTTAAAGTATCAGTTCTGTTATGTCAAACTGCATTTTGAAGCTCATTTTTGTCTTAAATGTGGGTTATTTGAGAGGATTTGTGAAGGTGAATTGTACATTTTCTGAAGATCTGACCCACAAGACTGTGTGGGAAACATATACATTGTCTACACCACTCTATTTTACCAAATCAAATCTACTGCAATCGCAAAACCATGCATATACACGTCAGATTTTCAGAAAATGTACAATTGACAGCTCTACACATTAAGTAAATCCTGCTAAATTAGACTGAATAATGGTCAATACCAGGTATATCTAAGTTTATTCGATATTGCATTGAATAAAAGTATCAGTTCTGTTATATCAAACTACATTTTGAAGCTCATTTTTTGTCTTAAATGTGGGTTATTTGAGAGGATTGGTGAAGGCGAATTGTATATTTTCTGAAAATCTGACCCATGTATCATACACTATATATATATCATACACTAAACAAATATACATCATACACTAGTATTATACATACTTGGCATTTATAATCTACATTTATAATTTACATGTATACACATCTGTAGGGACTTGGTTATCATCGCATAAGGTAATGCCTTTTACCAAGAAAAAGCAGCAAATCATCAATTTAAGTAGCTTAGAAGACGGGGGTGGGTTTTTTTAAAAAAAAAAATACGACCTGTTTACAATAAACATTAACACAGCATGAATATATCATCTAACGCTATTTCAATTATCGATAAAACTTACAATAATAAAGAAATGTTTTGAGGGATGGTATCTTTATGGGGAGAAATACAGGTATATTGAGTTACAGCCATGGAAAGGAATGTGGTTGCAGCAGCAAATGGACGGTAACTGTCGCACGGGGCATTATTACCCGCGGTTCTCTGTTTATTCAACGATTGTTGAATAATACAATGGGATCATCGGGGGGTGGAGTAAATGTCGGCGTATTTCACGCAGGCTGGAGAGGGCAATAATACCTGGGGTGTATGGGGGGTCAATTTTCAGAAAATGTACAATTCGCCTTCACCAATCCTCTCAAATAACTCACATTTAAGACAAAATTAAGCTTCAAAATGCAGTTTAACATAACAGAACTGATACTTTAAATCAAAGGGATCCCAAATATACTCAGATATACCCGGTATTCTTCATTTTTCAGCCTGATTTAGGAGAATTTCCTTAATGTGTAGATCTGCTAATTGTACATTTTCTGAAAATCTGACCCATGGACAGGGCCGGGTGGTGGGAGGCACAGCAGACAATACACCTGCCTTGTGCAGGAGCAGGGCTTCTCAATACTGCACCCTCTAATCTAGGCTCAAAGAGTCCCTTCAAACTGAGGGAAAGGCTATCGCTCCAAACCGCAAAATACCATTGTAATCCCATAAGGATACAGGTACCCCTGGCCCAGAAAAAAAAAGCATGCGCAGTAGGCGTCCAATCACTGACATACCGATCTTATCTGATCTGAGAGGCTTTGAGCCTAGACTGACAACTGTATACATTGACTGGGAATAAGCTCCTGTTGTTAAACAGTCCTGCCTTATTTTAAAATTTAAATGAAAATGGCGAAGAGTAATAAAGATATATGTTTTCTTACAACGTGAGTTTACTATAAAATTGGTATAGGATTTATGAGCTTGAGATAAAAGATTAGTTTGGGGAGACGTTGTTATAATGAAGGCTGAAATGCCAATCCAAGCAGATCGACATCTGCTGTCATATTTAAACAGAAGGATCCCTAGGGACAAGACTATAATGTCACTCATCTCCGAGAATGGGCGGATCTTCCCTGTCAGACCATTGTCCTGCCTCCCGCCAGCTCTACACAGCTCCACACAGGAGAGACACGTGGGTGAGATTTTCAGAAAATGTACAATTCAACTTTGCCAATCTTCTCAAATAACTCAAATTTTAGACAAAAATAAAGTTCAAAATACAGTTCAACCTAACCAAATAGATTGCTAGAATCAATGCAATGCCGGATATACTCGAAGTTACCTAGTATTGACCAAATTGCAGCCTAATTTTGAAGAATTTACTAAATGTGTAAAGCTGCCAATTGTACATTTTCTGAAAATCTGACCCACGTACACACAATTACTGCATGCTTTTTGCCTTATTTTTATACTGTATATGGGTGAAATCGCCAGAAAATGTACAATTCACCTTCACTAATCTTCTCAAATAACCCACAATTAAGACAAAAATCAGACTCAAAATTCAGTTCAACATAACCAAACATTGTTTGAATCAAGTTAATATCAAATATACTCAGATATACCCTAGTATTGACCATTTTGCAGTGTAATTTAGCAGAATTTACTAAATGGATAGACTTGCTGGTTGTACATTTTCTGAAGATGTGACTCATATATTATACCGTCAAACATATTCTGGCAGAACGGTGGAAAAATTGGACTCAACAGGAGGAAAAATCTGCCTCCGCGGCACATCAGATTCGCCATTGTAACCACAAATCTATTTTTTCTCCAGCACATTTTTATTCCATCATTTTTCGTAGGGCCGCAAGTTACGAAAAATAACAATCGCCTTTAGTATATCAAAGGCGATCATTCCGGCGACCTAACTGCAGTATATTCCTCTTTAGAAATCCTATAAAGACTGCAGCTGGGGAAGCTACATTACAATGGAACGCTTGTGTGTGTTTAGGGTAACAAAAGGAATGTAACCTTGAGAATATAAACGCTCGCAGGTGCGTCTGAAGCTGGGGACACCGACCTTGCACATTATAACAGTGGGCTTCAGAAAATGTACAATCTGCAGATCTAAATATTTAGTCAATTCTGTTAAATTAGACTGAGAAATGGTTAATACTATGTATATGTGAGTATATTGCCTTAATTCAAACAATCTGTTTGGTTATGTTGGACTGAATTTTGTACCTTATTTTTCTCTTAAATTTGGATAATTCAAGAGAATTTGTGAAGGCGAATTGTACATTTTCTGTACACTTGACCCATGGGTCTGTAAAAGGCTGCAGTATTATTCTCAGTCAGTAGAAGAAAGCCCTAATGATCCCCTAACTTTTAGGGGTCAGGTGATTCCCATTAACACTTTTAGCCTTAGTCTTAGCCTTGTGGTTAAGCTTAATATCGCTCTATGCGGTGAACTGCAACGCTCGAGGAATGTGGCTTTCTGGACAGGACTGGGACTGAATTTTGAACCTTATTTTTCTCTTAAATTTGGATTATTTGAGAGAATTGGTGAAGGTCAATTGTACATTTTCTGTAGAATTTTCTGTAAAAGGCGGCAGTATTATTATTGTGGCTTTCTGGACTAGACTGTTCTCACTCTAGGTCCAAACCCTCAGATCAGATAAGAATGGTATCTCAGCCTACCTCACTAATCGGTTTCTTGGCCTAGTACTCGGTGTTTTAATGAGAATAAAATGACATTTTGCTGTCTGAATGGAAGTATAATGGCACTTTGAGGTTTGAGAAGAGACTTTCCGATTGAAGGAACTCTCTCAACTTTGGGCCTATACTGTTGTGGCCATGTGAGGACGAAGAGGCGGAGTCCCCATGTACATGATGATCAATGCATGAGGAGATCCTCCCTGGGCAAGATATCATCAAATATCATCAAACGCCAGAAGCACTGTTCTAGGGTTACGGAACATAGACTGTGTAATTGATGGAGACACTTCACAGCGAGTATAGGGATCAGATTTTCAGAAAATGTACAATTCAACTTCACTAATTCTCTCAAATAACCCACATTTAAGACAAAAATGAGCTTCAAAATGCAGTTTAACATGACAGAACTGATACATTAAATCAATGGGATACCAAATATACTCAGATATAGCCGGTATTCTTCATTTTTCAGCCTAATTTAGGAGAATTTCCTAATGTGTAGAGCTGCCAATTGTACATTTTCTGAAAATCTGGCCCATAGATCAGCTTTGGACTGTGACCTTGCAAGCAGACGACATTTCACTGAGAAATCAGTGTTCAAGGTCATGTTGCATGTTCATGAGGCCAATGCAGATTGATAAATCTATCCCTTATTATTTGATCCGTCCTGACTCTTGCTTCTCTGTCTAAACTCAAGACTTGATCAGCTTTAGTTTGATTTAAGATAATATCTTAAATCAAACTTAAATCTCTCATTTTATGAGATTGGTTTTGTTGAAGGAGGGTGAGGGTAATGGATTAGACACACACTGTAAGCATCCATCATGCTCGCTGTCCAACACATTTCATTAGAGGGCAGGGGGTGTAACCAAAATACGACCTTTGATGAAAATAGAGAATGGAGAAGTTGGTCACTGACCGTTCAACATCGTTGAGTTCAGTCTCATCTGTACCAACGAGATTATATTCATAATCTCGTTGTTTGTACTTACTCATCTCATCCAAAGTTGGCGCATTTTGTTATTATTAAGCCCTATAAAGGGATTATTAATTGTGTAACAATCATTTCAAAGATATCAACGTCGGCAGTCAGTGGAAGTCCTTGTGTCAGAAGTGTCCGACCTATTGTAACTAAGATCACGCAATAAAGAATTTTTTAAATGAGTTGAATTGAATTGAATTGAAAAACATCGTTTGAGTCCAGACAGTTTCCTCCGATAGAGTGAAACATAGGCGATAAGCAATTCTTTTTTAAAAGAAAACCGCCTCCCAGGAACCGAAAAAAATGTCTATTTAATAACAATAGTTGTTTTAAACAAGGGAAATGTACCTTTTGACAGTTCATGGTTAGGAAAACCTGTTTTCCTGCTTTTATTAGCTTATTTTGTCAACAACAAAAAATCCCCAAAAAATCCGACATGGTCATTTTTGTTTAGGTGAGGGAAGGTTTTTCTAAGTCAGGGTGTGTGTGTGTGGGGGGGGGGTACATCGGAAACACACCTATTTTTGTCCGGCCGGAAATGTAAAAAAAAATCCCCAAATCTCCGTGTACAACCCTAAAACATATCATCGACTACTTGTCGGGTGGCGAGAAAGCAATTCTGCCACAATCTATAATATCATAGGAGACGCAGTAGTTGTAAGAGATGCGTGTAGTTTGAGTGGATGTTGTTAAGTGATTTTTATCGCTGCACCAGAGGAAGAATTGGCGTGTCAGACAAGTCATCTTCTCATTGGGAAATGGGTCAGATTTTCAGAAAATGTACAATTGGCAGTTCTACACATTTAAGAAACTCTCCTAAATTAGGCTGAAAAATGAAGAATACCGGGTATATCTGAGTATATTTGGTATTGCATTGATTTAAAGTATCAGCTCTGTCATGTTAAACTGCATTTTTAAGCTAATTTTTGTCTTAAATGTGGGTTATTTGAGATGATTGGTGAAGGCGAATTGTACACTTTCTGCACTTTTTGAAATCACAATCAAAGCCTGAGGCCATAGTTGGCGACTCTTGTTATTTCAGCCAATGTCTTGATCAGATAAAGTGGATTGTATGATAAGTAAAGTCAATTGTTGAGCTTTAGGGGACAGGGCTACGTAATGACTATGTGGGTCAGATTTTCAGAAAATGTACAATCGGCAGCTGTACACATTTAGTCAATTCTGATAAATTAGGCTGACAAATTGTCAACACTAGGTATATCTGAGTATATTTGGTATTGCCTTGATTCAAGCAGTCTGTTTGGTTATGTTGAACTGAGTTTTGAAAGTGATTTCTGTCTTAAATTTGGGTTATTTGAGAGGATTGGTGAAGACGAATTGTACATTTTCTGCAAAATCTGACCCATGTGGAGGAGGAGGAGGGGTAAGGAACCAAGCACACAGAGCAGGCTGAAATTCATGTACTACACTCTATACTCGTCCTGTAGGCAGCGGCGTGCCATAGCCTTAACGTTAGAGGGCCTTGATGTTTACTGCCTACAGGTCGCGTATAGAGTGTACGTCAGTATCACAATAAGGAACATGGCAAACTAATAGCACATTACAGTCTAGGCCCAAACCCTCAGATCAGATAACAATGGTATGTCAGTGATTAGACGCCTACTTCGCTAACCAATTTCCTGGCCTAGGACTCAGCGTTTTAATGGGAATATAATGACATTTTGCGGTCTTAATGGAATTATAATGTCACTTTACGGTTTGAGGCGAGAGGATCCCCCTTCATTTGAAGGGACTCGCTCAACTTTGGGCCTAGAATGATTAGCTAAAGGAAGAGGCATGGACTGGCGCTAATTTCCATCAAGATTCAATAGTAAGTGTAATTGCAGAGAGACATGAACTACTGATAAAAAAGATAAGAGGGAAGTCCAGTAAGGAAGCATATATATAGCTATAGCAAATTACTAATTGCCACTTGGAATTATTTATATGGGTAGTTTAGATTAGATAATGATAAACATGGCGGAGGGTAATTAACCACACACACATTCAGGCTTAGTCCTGCCTGCAGGTAATATAAATACAGGTTAACTAACGAGTTGGTTGAAGGAGTGTGAATATTGCACGAGTTGCGTAGCAATATTTTAGGCGACTGAAACCAACAGATTTATCATACATGCTTTCAATCATGAAAAATTAAATAGAAACAAATCACGAGTCATAAATTTGAATTTTACTGGTAATCTTAGTAAAAAAAACTAGATTAGTTGCCATGACAACCCCACGTAAATCACTAGTGAAATACGCACTATGCGTAAATCACTCTGAATATGTTGTTTTCAGAGCAATGCGTGTATAATAAAAGTTAAGACTAAACCTATGACAAGTTAAGATAAAATATATCTTCTTATTAGAAGATTAGTAGAATGTATGCAAGAACACTGAGAAGCATACTATTACTGGCAAAGTGACGAGGGACTTGGAAATGTTTCATCTCACAATTTAATTTTTACGCATAAAAATGCAACGTAAATTCACAAGAAAAAGATGCGGATGGTTACGTAATTGAGATAGGTTTGCTTGCTGAAACTCTCTATTGGATGCCGTTGATGGCGCAGTATTTACTTAGTTGTAAGCATGCATTTGGATCTGTCTTCACTTACTGATGAAATGAGTTGGACCCGGCTAACGCCGGCCTAGATGAGAAATGTGGACATTTTGTACATAACACGCGCCTCACTTCATTACTAGAACATTCCCAGTTATGTGCACTATGCACAAACATGTTTGGCATGGCATGAATGGCACTTCCAGTCTAGGCTCAAAGTTGAGACAGTCCCTTCAAACTGAGGGAAAGCCTCTCGCTCCCAACCGCAAACTGCCATTATAATCCCATTAGGACTGCAAATTACCATTATAATTCCATTGGGACGCCTCATCCTGACCAAGAAAAGCCATTAGCGCAGTAGGCGTTCAATCACTGACATGACATTATCTGATCTGAAAGGCTTTGAGCCTAGACTGCTTCTAACTTAGCCTGAATATTTTTTTTTAAAAGGATTTTATTTATACTAGGTAAAGAGATCCAATGAATCAATGCAGTGCCATATATACTCGAATTTACCTAGTATTGACCAAATTGCAGCCTAATTTAGCAGAACAGCTGCCAATTGTACATTTTCTAAAAATCTGACCCATACATGAGGTCTTTTGAGACCAGCTAAAATATATCGAGTGTATTTCAAATAAAGTGATAAAACACTTTAAATGTGAGGTCGTAGAACTGGGTTACATTGTACGCTGGAATTTCAAATACAATTGGAAACATCTTTGGGCTGCAGTAATCGCCGGAATTTCAACGACTTCACCATCAAGCAATAAATTTCATAGTTATGTCCTGCAACTCTTCCAACCATGTCAGCATAGATAAAATTCACTCCTGACAAATCGGTGAAATAATGGCCATTTAGGGGGAAAAAACACCCGTTGTGAATACCAGCAATAATAGGTAAAATACTGTCGTCAAGGAGACAGAAGGTGTTTTAAAAAACGTTATATGTCATTGTGAATAACAAGGCTTTCAAACTGTCCACAGATTATAGCACTGGGAGTAAGGAATGTGGAGAAAAATCCACATGAAAGGTGTTGGTGTTGGTATATTAATAACCATAAGGGTCAGATTTTCAGAAAATGTACAATTGGCAGCTGTACACATTTAATAAATTCTGCTAAAGTAAGCTGCAATTTGGCCGATACTGGGTAAATTCGAGTATATTTGGCATTGCGTTGATTCTAGCAATCTGTTTGGTTAGGTTGAACTGTATTTTGAACTTCATTTTCGTCTGAAATTCGTTTTTTTTCCAGAAGATTGGTGAAGGCGAATTGTACATTTCCTGAAAATCTGACCCATAAGTAGGGTCCATGCCTCACCGTGGCATGTTGGTGAGAATGAATAGAGGGCGGGGAGGAAATACACATTAAAATGTTACATCGCATGACCCCTGTTTCCGCTTCCACCTATATGTAATGTACACCATTTAGTGCGGCATGTATATGGGTCAGATTTTCGGAAAATGCACAATTAGCAGCTCTACAAATTTAGGAAATTTTATAGTATCTATTTTGCTATGTTAAACTGCATTTTGAAGCTCAATTCTATCTTAAATGTGGGTTATTGGAGAGAATTAGTGAAGGCGAATTGTAAATTTTCTGAAAATCTGACCCATAAGAAACTAAGCCAAGACGAGCTGACATGGATTCATTTATGAAAGCAGCATTCACGAGCGAAATCCCACTTTGGTGCAGGGCAAATGTGGGAAAATGTACAATTGACAGCTCTACACATTTAACAAATTATGTTGAATTAGACTGACAAATGTCAAATTCTAGGTATACCTGAGTATATTCAGCACTGCATTACTTTAACAAATCTGTATGATTATGTTAGACTGTGTTTTGAACCTTAATTTTGTCTTAAATTTGAGTTATTGGAGAGGATCGGTGAAGGCAAATTGTACATTTTCTGGTGACTTCACCCAAAATGCAGCCAAGCTTCACACAAGCCCATGCAGACATAGAGGGAAAGAAGAAGAAGCAAAGCATGGAATTTATAATGTCAAATTGTCACGTAAATACCTGAGGGGATCGATTTCAGTGCCTGGCCCAGGATACATATAGAAGTGGGGCAAAACAGTATTTTGGGGAACAAACATGGAGAGCTTTTACACTAATCCCCGGGTCGTAAAAACACCGCAATACAAGGGTCAGACTTTCAGAAATCCTCCTAAATTAGACTGAAAAATGAAGAATACCGGGTATATATGAGTATATTTGGTATCACATTGATTTAAAGTAACAGTTCTGTTATGTTAAACTGCATTTTGAAGCTCATTTTTGTCTTAAATTTGAAATATTTGGGAGGATTGGTGAAGGCGAATTGTACATTTTCTGAGAATCTGACCCACATGTAGAAGTGGGGCAAAACAGTATTTTGGGGAACAAACATGGCCAGCTTTATACTAATCCACGGGACGTAAAAAGACGGCAATACAAGCAGGCCAGACCGCAAGCACTGTTATAGTTCTCAGGAGGGCATAAAAGCGGGTAAATATTGTGCCACGAGATATATTTTTGCCATTACCTTAGCATCACAAGGGTCAGATTTTCAGAAAATGTACATTTGATTGCTGTACACATTTGAGTAAATTCTGCTAAATTAGGCTGCAATTATTTGGTCAATATTAGGTAAATTCGAGAATATTTGGCATTGCATTGATTCTAGCAATCTGTTTGGTTAGGTAGAACTGTATTTTGAACTTTATTTTTGTCTGAAATGTGGGGTTTTTGAGAAGATTGATGAAGATGAATTGTACATTTTCTGAAATTCTGACCCACATGCTGCTTTATTTTGGCGGCCATTGCAAGCTCTATTTAGTCCCTTAATTAGACAACATTAATCTATTCACTAAGAAACTGAAAATGGTTATGTATTACACTTGTCGAGGTCGTCTGAGTTTTTTTAAATCTTATTTACTAATGAATAGTGATCTTAATTATAACTGGGAATCAATTAAATGAATGTTTCAAATAACTGCACACCAATCTAAGATAACAAAAATACGACTATTTCTAATATTATATAACTGGTAATCGACTGCTTCAAATAATTGCGCACCAAATTACGAGTATTTCTAATACATAATATGGGTCAGATTTTCAGAAAATGTACAATTATCAGCTGTACAAATTTGGTAACTTCTGCTAAGTTAGACTGTTATATAATAATAAATGCTATGTAAATCTGAGTAATTTTGGCATCGTGATGATTAAAACTATCTCTTCCTTCGTGTTGAACTGCATTTTGAACGTAATTTTTTCCTAAGATTTGGACTATTTGAGAGAATTGGGGAAGGTGAATTGTACATTTTCACAAAAACTGACCCATATACGAGGATATTAAAAATGAGGATAAGACTGTTGTGTATTCCAGGGGGAGGAATGTGAGATAAAATATTTGCAGAAATATCATCCTCGATTCCCCCCCGTCTGCAGCCCCTCAGGCCCTCTTGGAAACTCCCACACATGTTTACCCTCTCTAGTCAGCCTCTAATAGGAAAAATAAAGTTTGTGACATGCTTCTCAAAAGAAGTAATTCAAATTATGAAACTTAAATTTGTTTTAGGATAAATAAAAGAGGTCCCACTGGTTCCGTCAAAATCTAGGCTAAAATGTCACCGGAAATGAGTTATTTCCCCAATAAACTTGAATTAATTTTTCCAAATGACTGCTTGATCTGGTTGTGCATTATATGTGATATAATTATGAGTGGAAGATCGCCCACACAAGTTCACCTCGTTCCTGCACCACCTGATCCTCGACACCATTTATATGGACCCGTGGGTCAGATTTTCAGAAAATGTACAATTGGCAGCTGTACACATTTAGTAGATTCGGCTAAATTAGGCTGCAATTTGGTCAATACTAGGTAAATTCGAGTATATTCGGCATTGCATTGATTCTAGCAATCTGTTTGGTTAGGTTGAACTGTGTTTTGGACTTTATTTTCGTCTGAAATGTTGGTTATTTGAGAAGATTGGTGAAGTTAAATTGTACATTTTCTGAGAAGCTGATCCCCTTACAGCAGAACCAAAGCTGGCCCTCCACCTGGTGCTGCCAGCATTACTGGCCTCTGATGCTTGTGTGAAGATGGTACATTGTAAATATTGCCCCTTTTTACTCAGGCCTTTATCTGGGCAGTGTGAACAATTATATAGATCTCGGTCAGATCGTCAGAAGATGTACAATTCACCTTCACCAACGTTCCCAAATAACCCACATTTAAGACGAAAATCAGGTTCAAAATACAGTTCAACCTAACCAGACAGATTTTTTGAATGAATACAATACAGAATACACTCAGATATATCTAGTATTTATCAATTCTCACTCTAATTTAGCAGAATTTGATAGATGTGTAGAACTGTAGATTGTGCATTTTCTGAAAATCTGACCCATGTGGCAAGATGATGCGGCCAGTAACACAAGAAGATCTGCTTCAAGAAGTAATTGTTCCCTGAACCAATACTATATGATACATAGGATAAGCTCATTCTATATATCAGGATTAGGAAAGTGGGGGAACTGGGCTAATGGTGGGCTATAAATATAATGCACGTAAAGCAATTGTTGTGGTTCTGAGATCATTAAATATAAGTTATCCTGGTCGGGTCTAGTGGGAGTATCAGGTAGGTAGGTAAACTGGTTCTACTTGGAAGAAATGATATTTTTCCAAGCCTAGCCAAGGAAAATAAAGAAAATAATACCACAACACACATTAGACACAAAGAACTAACTGCGCTGCATAAATTACAATTAGTACGAAACTGCATGATTAATGCTCAAGTTAATATACATTTCAACGAATAATTTATGCATTCGTGAGGTTAATTTAATTCATTTAAGGTAATTTCCCCCAAAAGAGATTAGAATGGCTGTGGCATTTGGTCAATTAATAATTAGACTAAATTCTGAGAATTATGTTAACTTTCAACTTTAATTGACCACTTAAATTCAGTAAAATGTTTACTTTTGTCGCCGCCAGGGGGTGGGGGAGACGCTGAAGGATGAGCAGATCTAATATTTAACCTTGAGTGACTTTGATAAACCAAGTGTAAATCGCTCCAGTCATTAATTCATGTGCCAATTTGAGGGCACAGTCTAACAGGTAGAGGGGCATATAGGCATTAATAAGCCTAGTGAATGTCACACCTTTGGGTCTGGCTCAAACATTGCACGCCAATAACATAGGAATAGAGCCAGCTAAATATAGTTTATAATATATGTAACACACATATATATCATTCCATACTGAAATTAGAAAAAAATAAATTTCCTGATTTATTTTGCTTCATTATATTATTTTTCAAACATATGTACTAATATATATCTTAGAGCCTAAAGGGATTCCAATGTTATAAAAAAAATTAACGTTATATTTCAACATCAGTTATTCCGTTGAACGAAAATGAAGTTCCGTTGAAGCAATTTATACTGAAAGATATAATATATATTACTTGAAATTCTTGACATTAAAACCAGGTAAATGTCAATTCGTTTAGAAAATAAGTCTTCAAATTCATAACCCGCTCATTTCCCTAATCTCTAATCTAAAAAAGCCACATGCAGTAGAGCTTGAAGCCGCAAGAGCCACTTAAATGTTTGAATAAGCATTTATGATTTCATGAACTCATTTGCATATGGGTCAGATCTTCAGAAAATGTACAATTGGCAGCTGTACACGTTTAGTAATTTCTGCTAAGTTAAGCTGCAATTTGGTCAACCCTAGGTAAATTCAAATATATTTGGCATTGCATTGACGCTAGCAATCTGGTTGGTTAGGTTGAACTGTATTTTGAACTTTATTTGGGTCTGAAATTCGGGTTATTTGAGTAGATTGGCGAGGTTGAATTGTACATTTTCTGAAAATCTGACCCATATACGTATTCTGTCCCGGAGGATCCAAAAGCCTCTAGGCCAAGGTGGGCGACATCGACCTCCTTCTTTTGTATTTGAGTCAGATCTTCAAAAAATGTACAATCAAAAGATCTACATATTTTCTTCAATTCTGCATAATTAGACTGACAAATGGTCAATACTATGTATATCTGAGTATATTCGGTACTGCCTTGATTCAAACTATCAGTTTGGTTATGTTGAACTGAGTTTTGAACCCGATTTATGTCTAAAATTTGGGTTATTGGAGAGGATTGGTGAAGGTGAATTGTGCATTTTCTGAAGATTTCACCCATATATGTGCTACTGTGGGCTAATAGCCAGCCAATGTAAACAAACTTGAGAGCTTTTTAATCGGTTCCAGGTATTGCCCGGGCCGGATTCATGCATTTTGACCTCTAGTTCGAGAATCTATATGGGTCAGATTTTCAGAAAATGCACAATTCACCTCCACCAATCCTCTCAAATAACACAAATTTCAGACGAAAATAAAGTTCAAAATACAGTTCAACCTAACCAAACAGATTGCTAAAATCAATGCAATGCCGAATACACTCGAATTTACCTAGTATTGACCAAATTGCAGCCAAATTTAGCAGAACTTACTAAATATGTACAGCTGTTCATTTTCTGAAAATCTGACCCATATATATATCATTTCAACTTATAGACCACCGAGGTCCCCCGATCACGGCACACAGAGCACGATACTTGACCAAATGCCAAACAGTTCATGAAAACGATTGTATTCAGCCACGGGTGATGTAAGTTGGATGCATTTACATAACAAGTCAAGGGTCAGACCTCGTAAATCCCGCTTTTCCCCGCTTTATGGCGTCCATTCTAACCAATTGTTATATCATTACTTTCGCTATACGTCCATCCCCTAATTGTAAATTGATTTATGGGTCAGATTTTCAGAAAATGCACAATCTACAGTTCTACACGTCTTTCAAATCCTGCTAAATTAGAGCGAAAAATCCCCAATACTAGGTATATCTGAGTGTATTCTGTATTGTATTCATTCAATAAATCGGTCTGGTTATGTTAAACTGTATTTTGAACCTTATTTTCGTCTGAAATTTGGGTTATTTGAGAGAATTGGTCAAGGTGAATTGTACATTTTCTGGCGACTTCACCCTGATAGTGGTATACGCAGTGCAGGTCGATATCGAAACAGTAGAGAGAAAAGGCAAGTGGACCTAATAGGATTGTATGTTCAATATGTTAATATACGTACAATCGTGAACATAATAACATGCTATTAAATCCAAATATATTGAACGCATTAATTGATTATATATTAACATGCCAATCGCTACCAATATAGTTTAATACTTCCTTTATCATACCTTGGAGGCCTTAATGAATGACATGGATCAGAATAAAGGTTGCGAGGGGTGCATGGAAATACAGGTGTTATTAAATACCACTACAGGTAATTACATGCTACCTAGCTTAATGGTGGTCAGGTAAATTTAATGAAGTATTTAATAGGACTCTAGTTTTGGTATTGATGATGGTGGATGCCCTTATATGTGATGGGTTACAGAACAATGAGTCACATGTCGCAGAAAATGTATTTTGAGATATCATCATATTTGAAAAGATGAGATCAAGCCGATTCTAATGGTGGTAAACATTAGGACAGCTATTAAATATTTCCATATATTTTAAGTTTGATATTTGTATTTAATTTAATGAAGTATTTTAAATAAGACCTCAGTTTTGGTATTGAGGGGCACTGCTATGCATTCATATATAACGGTATATATAATTGTGGTAGTATAATTTTTTTGTCCTGAAGACCTGGCCAAATAGAGCCCAAGCTGTCCTCAGTCTCCGGGCCCAAACCCTCAGATCAGATAAGAATTGTATGTCAGTGATTGGACGCCTACTTCGCTAATCGGTTTCCTGGCCTGGGAATCGGCGTTTTAATGGGAATTTAATGGCATCTTGCGATCTTAATGGGATTATAATGGCACTTTGCGGTTTGAGGCGAGAGGCTTTCCCTCCGTTTGAAGGGACTCTCTCATGTTTGGGCCTAGACTGTCCTGATCCTGCATGCAGTGCTCGGGCCATGGTGCACTATCTTTTATGGGTGTTGACAACAACATGGATTCCCTCCACTAAATCTCTCCAATGTTCCAATCCTCACACTTAGTCTTTTAAACCTTTAAAGATGAGTGTGAGAGTGCATCCATTTGGGAGATATTGTGCTATTGGGTCAGATTTTTTGAAAATGTACAATTGGCAGATCTACACATTAAGGAAATTCTCCTAAATTAGGCTGAAAAACGAAGAATACCGGGTATATCTGAGTATATTTGGTATCCCATTGCTTTAAAGTATCAGTTCTGTTATGTTAAACTGCATTTTGAAGCTTAATTTTGTCTTAAATGAGAGTTATTTGAGAGGATTGGTGAAGTCGAATTGTACATTTTCTGAAAATCTGACCCTATTGTTGACCATCACTATAATGCATCATGTCATATACAAAGGGAGTCGAGTCCCATATAGTCAGATACTATGGGTGTACGTACATACAGGGGAGAATGAGCGAGATGAATATATGGACGTTTTCATATTGCGGGGACGGGGGCATCGAATAGTTGGGTCAGATTTTCAGAAAATGTACAAATCACCTTCACCAATCTTCTCAAATGACCCGAATTTCAGACGAAAATACAGTTCAACCTACCCAAACAGATTGCTATAATCAATGCAATGCCAAATATACTCGAATTTACCTAGCATTGACCAAATTGCAGCTTAATTTAGCAGAATTTACTGAAAGTGTACAGCTGCCAATTGTACATTTTCTGAAAATCTGACCCGGTTATAGGTATGGCGGTGTCTAAATAAGGTGTCCATGAGAGAGGTCCATTAGCTTGATACCCACTATTTGGGGAAGAGGTATTTGGGAATGTTGTTGACATAATATCTACCAAAACGAGCTGCCTGATCATGTAAACATGGTGATGATTTAAAGGATCCCTTCCCCACCCAAGTCCATTTCTCCCATGCCCCCGTGGAAAACCATTCACCTGTGCTAGACATAAAGTACTACGTATGAATAGGTTGCCAGATATTAAGCAAGGTTCAACAACCGTCCTTGCATACATTTCCACAGAATATGGGTAGTCACATCTTCTGAAAATGACCAATTAGCAAATCTACACATTTGTACAATTCTACTAAATTACACTGAAAAATTGTCAATACTTGGTATATCTGCGTATATTTGGTATTGACTTGATTCAAGCAATCTGTTTGGTTATGTTGAACTGAGTTTTGAACCTCATTTTTGTCTTAATCTTGGGTTATTTGAGAGGATTGGTGAAGGTGAATCGTACATTTTCTGGCGATTTCACCCATATTGTACAACACCTTACACAATATTGAGGCCAGCATAGATTGGATTTAACAGCAGCAGAAGGTATAAAAATGAGTCCGAATCCTGCTGCGACAATATGCCAATGTGATGTCATTCAAAACAGCATAATGGAAGATTGAGGAGTTATAGGTTTACTTGAAAGGACGTTTTAAGGGTTTCACAAGGAGATGTATTGACACTTCCATTTGGGCCTCCTCACAAAGAAATGATGGTATGTATGCAAAAGACGGCCATATCGTGCTGTGAAACCAATAGGGGAGTTGCATGTGCCACTGCGCATGTCTCTTACAATGTATCCTGGGATGGATTCTGATGAAATCTGACACACAAATATTTTGCAATATTTGTATCGAAAATTGCAAGAATGTTTTCACCAATATACTCATAGCTTGTGTAAATGATCTATGGAAACCAAATGCATGATGGGAAAGGCTTGTGTTATGGAAACACATGTATAACACATGGATATCAACATTAAAACATTGATAAATACTCCATGCTGAAGATGGCATGTTTTCTATAGATTTTAGAC
The DNA here is from genome assembly GCA_942159475.1 of Sthenelais limicola. Lineage (NCBI taxonomy): Eukaryota > Metazoa > Annelida > Polychaeta > Phyllodocida > Sigalionidae > Sthenelais > Sthenelais limicola. The sequence goes on from OW804099.1 coordinate 96,380,460, forward strand.
TGTACCATTAGTCCCATAGTTCCATGCGAATCTAGATTCAAATTGGTGGCTATGCAACTCCCCTATTCTAAGCTATACCAAGATATTGGTCAAAATAACTTCATCTGTCGGGGGCTATTTGAGCGAACTGGTTGAGTAAGTTCTGTTCACATGAAGTAACGACGGAGAAGAAGCGACGACCCACAGATTCATCCCGAAGGAATGCGATGATCTGATATCAAATCGGGAAAGAAAATGAGTGAGTGAGTAAGTGAGATTGGTTGCTTTACGCCCTTATCAACACATCTAATATGGTTATATCAAGGGCGGGAGAGCTGAGAGGGAGGCAGTTTATAATCTTACCCAGGAAATAGAGATAGAGAAGAAGGGAGAAAGACAGAGAGACAGAGAAGAGAAGAAGGGAGAGAGTGAGAGAGACAGAGAGAGTGAGAGAGACAGAGAGAGAGAGAGAGAGAGACAGAGAGACAGAGAGACAGAGACAGAGAGATAGAGAAAAGAGACAGAAAGGCAGTTTATGGTTATACCCAGGAAAGAAAATGAAATATGCAGTAACACACTACAGACGAAACGTAAAGACTATTTCAATTCATGATTTGTCGATTGCAATGAGAGAATTGCGAAGGTTGAATCATCTAACATTGCACTCTTGTAAAGATATCCGATGACGCATCTATATGTGCAATTGTCAACAAAATGGAAGAAATTTCTTTTGGCCAAATGATCCCGGATTGCTGCTGCAAGTTTTATTTTAGAATAATTTGCACAAAAAAAAGAAAGAAAAAAGTTTTATTTCAGAACGTGTTCTGGAAAAACTCGAGGCAAACGGAAGAAATTTCTTTTGGCCAAATAACCTGGGATTGCTGCAGCAAGTTTTATAATTTGAAAAGAAAAAAGAAAAAAAGTTTTATTTTAGAATGTGTTCTGGATAAAGCTCAACGTTTGACACTATTAGATGCAGTAATATGATGGATAGTGAGGATTGTACACACACCATCGCATTCTGTCAGTATTCTACTTTTAAAACGTTTTTCTGCCTATATGTATATTTATTGCCGGGCGATGTAGGGCAGCTCCTCACAAAACGTGTATTTACCTATCTGACAGGACACACTTTGACACAAAACTTTTTTTTATTTTATTTTTTTTATGGAGTTTCATCCGTCAGATTATTTTCTCCCGGCCAGCAATCGGCTGCTCAATTGAGATTGATCGTGGAATTTGGTAGTGAGCTGGGGAGGCTTTTTTCCCGCGGAAAGATCTCACAGACCATTGCTGCTGGTGGTGGACACAGTCTGGTGAAACAGGGTTTAGCTATAGAGACTAGACGATCCATCATATACTGGAGAAAACGTCAAACAAGTGGGTCAGATTTTCAGAAAATGTACAATTGGCAGCTGTACACATTGAGTAGATTCTGCTAAATTTGGCTGCAAATTGGTCAATATTAGGTAAATTCGAGAATATTCGACATTGCATTGATTCAAGCAATCTGTTTGGTTAGGTTGAACTGTATTTTGGACTTTATTTTCGTCTGAAATTTGGGTTATTTGAGAAGATTGGCGAAGTTGAATTGTACATTTTCTGAAAATCTGGCCCAAGTGCATGTACATAAGCACCTAGGTGCGAAACGGGGGACGACAATCCAAGCGAGATTCAATGAAAAAGTTCGCTGGATGCCCTTTTCAGCTTTGCTCTTGTTGTATCAGGGTCAGAAAATGCACAATTTACAGTTCTACACATCTATCAAAATTTGCTAAATTAGAGTGAAAAATGATAAATACTAGCTATATCTGAGTATATATATTCTGTATTGTATTCATTCAATAAATCTGTTTGGTAAGCTTGAACTGTATTTTGAACCTGATTTTCGTCTTGAATTTGGGTTATTTGAGAGGATTGGTGAAGGTGAATTGTACATTTTCTGGAGACTTGACCCAGCAAGCAAAGAGACATTATCCTGCAGTCTCTCTCCCTACAATAGCTTTTTAGAAACGTCTTTCCCCGGTATTAGTCACTAATATTTTTTTGGAAAATTGCGATCTTCAGTATGTATAGCATAGCTATTACACTTCCAATGGGGAAATAATATCTTGGATATAATATAGGAAAACGAGCCGTATCAGAAGCGGATCAGTATCGAGATACTTTTGTAAATGGGTCCGATTTTCAGAAAATGTACAATTGACAGCTGTACACATTTAGTAAATTCTGCTAAATTAGGCTGCAATTTGGTCAATACTAGGTAAATTCAAGTATATTCGGCATTGCATGGATTCCAGCAATCTGTTTAGCTAGGTTGAACTGTATTTTGAACTTTATTTTCGTCTGAAATTTGGGTTGAATTGTACATTTTCTGAAAATCTGACCCAAATACAATATCTCTTTCTGTAAGAAATATATAACAAGTTTGGCTTGTGTTGAAGACGGACAGCCCACATGATGTATAGGCTACATATCAAGGAATGTGTGAGTCTATGCAGGCATAGATCCTCTATTTAACCAATACAAATATGTGGACATCCAAGCATGTAAAACTATGCACAACAATGACTATAGTATAATGATTAGTGTGATGTAGTATAGCTGGACATGCATGGAGGAGGAGGCTTTACTATATGGGTCAGATTTTCAGAAAATGTACAATTCACTTCACCAATCTTCTCAAATAACCTTAATTTCAGACGATAATAAAGTTGAAAATACACTTCAACCTAACCAAACAGATTGCTAGAATCAATGCAATGCCAAATATACTCGAATTTACCAAGTATTGACCAAATTGCAGCTTAATTTAGCAGAATCTACTAAATGTGTACAGCGGCCAATTGTATATTTTTCTGAAAATCTGACCCATATATGGGTGGGTATGGGCAGATGGAGCAGGAGCAGGTGTATTAAAATACAATTTAATACAACTAAACAGATTTTTTTAATCAGCCCAATGCCAAATATACTCAGATATACACCTATTATCATTCTTCACCCAGGTTTAGCAGAATTTACTAAATGTGCAGAGCTGGTGATTGTACATTTTCTGATGATCTGACCGATATGTATAGTGGTGGATGCACCTTTACAATTGCCTGGTGTTATCTTGCACGTAATTGCTGCAACTCACAGTCAAAGTGAGCATGTAAACAGGGCTTTCTTAGAATCATTCTTACGTTTGTCACCACTAGCTACCCTGGTCATTGCTCTAGCCTGCTTATGATGACCCAACAGATCAAGTAATGGGAGAGAGAAGAGAGGGCGAGAGAGGGACAAGAGAGAGACACTGACAGAGAGAATAGAGAGGAAATAGAAAGAATAGAGAGAGAGACAGAGAGAAGAGAGGGAGACATAGAGACAGAGAGAGAGAGAGAGAGGAGAGAGATGGAGAGAGAGAAAGAGAGAGAAAAGAGAAGAGAGAGACAGAGAAGAAGAGAGAGAGAGAGGTGGAGGAGTAAATACACTGGTGATAGACAGGAGAACTACCGTTAATAAACAGAAAAGCAATACAACAAATATGACATAAAAGAGCTGGAGGGAGGGGGGTGGGGGTGGGGGGCAGCTAGGGGCAAGGGTAAACTGGTAAAGCACACTAAGAAAAAAACCATAAAAGAAGCAATAAGAACAATACAGCATAGATAGCCGTCGTTTAGTACTACCTCTCAACTATCAACAAAGAAGATTCTACACACAGTGAAAGCAACTAGATCACCGCCGCTAAAAAGAGCCTTTGGAAAAGTAAGATTAGGCTCAGATTTTCATAAAATGTACAATTGGCAGCTGTACACATTAAGTAAGTTCTGATAAATTTGGCTGCAATTTGGTCAATACTAGGTAAATTTGAGTATATTCAGCATTGCATTGATTCTAGCAATCTGTTTGGTTAGGTTGAACTGTATTTTGAACTTTATTTTCGTCTGAAATTTGGTTTATTTGAGAGGATTGGTGAAGGTGAATTGTACATTTTCTGAAAATCTGACCCATTAGGTTTTGGTGCAGCTGCAGAGGGTGATCCCTCTCCTCTCTATCATCGTGTGCTATCTAGGGCGGAACCTTTAACACTACAAACCTCAGGAAGATCTTGTCTTTATGCTCCCTTCGTTTCTCCATATACCAGGGTGAAATCGCCAGAAAATGTACAATTCACCTTGACCAATCCTCTCAAAAAACCCAAATTTATGTCAGAAATGAGGTTCAAAACTCAGTTCAACATAACCAAACTAATTGTTTGAATCAAGGCAATACCACATATACACAGATATACCAAGCATTGGCCGTTTTTCAGGTTAATTTAGCAGAATTTACTAAATGTGTAGAGCTGCAAAAGGGTACATTTTTTGAAGATATGACCCATGTGTATGCGAAAGTATCAAGTTCTGCAAGTTAAATTGGCTATTTACCAGCCATTTGCTAGCTACAGATTTGCTATATATTTTAAGGGCAGGTTTCACTATATGGAATATCAACCAGGCATCGTGGAATATATCCGACTATACACCACTATACATTACGATAGAATGACACATGTTCCTAACCTGGCACTCTAATATATAATATTGAAATATGTAGATAATTAAAAACGGTTGGATCAATGCCAGATTGGGCTGGCTATATGGGTCCGATTTTCAGAAAATGTACAATTGGCAGCTGTACACATTTAGTAAGTTCTGCTAAATTAGGCTGCAATTTGGTCAATACTAGGTAAATTCGAGTATATTCGGCATTACATTGATTCTAGCAATCTGTTTGGTTAGGTTGAACTGTGTTTTAAACTTTATTTTCGTCTGAAATTTGGGTTATTTGAGAAGATTGGTGAAGTTGAATTGTACATTTTCGGAAAATCGGACCCATATTGAAACTATGCTAACGGTGGTTTGATACCATCTGGTGTAAATTGGTCCTAATATGGAGACTATGGATGGAGACCTGGATGTGTGACAAGTGTGTGATTATTATATAATTACAATTTCCCAGCACGGGGCCCTCATCTCACATCCATCACATCAAGTGAACATGTAACACACTTCCACACGTCTGGGTCCTGGGTCTGACCATAAAGTGCCTTTCTGTCTCTCTCTCTCTCTCCCTTCTTCTCTATCTCTATTTCCTGGGTAAGACCATAAAGTGCCTTTCTGTCTCTTTTCTCTGTCTCTCTCTCCCTACTTCTCTATCTCTATTTCCTGGGTATGATCATAAACTGCCTCCCTCTCAGCTCTCCCGCCCTTGATATAACCATAGTAAATGTGTTGATCAGGGCGTAAAGCAACCAATCTCACTCACTCACTCACTTCCACATGTCCAGGTAGTAGTAGGCTTCAAACTCTTAGTGGCTGTGAATTAATTAATAGAAACATGGAAAACAAACCACAGGAGTTCCTCCATACTGGATAAATAGGACATTTTTATCAATTATAAACGAACTTTTTCACGTTTTAACCTCAGCAATGAAAACATCTCATGAGTTGATTCATTACATTGATACAGTCTAGGCCCAAAGTTGAGAGAATCCCTTCAAACGGAGGAAGAGCCTCTCGCCCCAAACCGCAAAGTGCCATTAAAATTCCATTAAGACCGCAAAATGTCATTAAATTCCCATTAGAACGCCGGGTTCAAGGCCAGGAAACCGATTAGTGAAGTAGGCTGACATGCCATTCTTATCTGATCTGAGGGTTTGGACCTAGAGTGTCAGCAATGTGCAGAGGTCATGGTGCACAAATGGAAGGTCAAGTAGTACGGCTGGTCGCAACCATCCTAATTAGATCATCCACATACATAGCGATCGACTGGACAGTGTTTCTGCATCATAAATCCTCATCAATGATTACCAGGTAACCGAGCCATATAAGGGCATGTTACGAAATGTCTACCCCACCCCCACCCCCACCGCAACACATGTACAAGGCCAATACAAAAATATTTAAACCAAAAAAAAGTTCCATACGCGAGACCAGAATGAGTTGAGGAACGAGCGAGAGAAGTAAAGTTTTGTTTAGCTTTTACATTCTTTCTTTCTTTCTTTCTTTCTTTCTTCTTGAGTAGCACCAAAGACTCTCTATAGATACACCATCTTTGGTAGCATTGATTCCTAGAACTTACTGTAGTTAGACACAGCAGTGGGTGGAAGACCATGGTTATACTGTATTGAATTATTGCCCGTGAGCCCATTATCTTCATATGTAAATGAACTCCATTAATTGTAACATTCAGTGTACACTGTGCATACCTCTCTACGATTCAATCGTCATTTTACGGAAGATCGGCTGTATAAAAATAAAAACTGAAAACAAAGAGAAATAGATAGATAGAGAAGAGAGGGAGCGGGGGTAGAGGAGAAGAAGGGAGAAAGTTCCTACAAAAGAAAAAGAAGACAATAAGAGAAGACGTTCTTACCTTCATGTACGGTGATGATATGAGGGTGGCTGAGTGTGGCCATGATTTCTATTTCCCTCCGTATCCGTGACAGATCGTGTTCACTATTTATTTTGTTCTTGCGGATGGATTTGATGGCGTACTGTAAAGCAAGAAATACAGAGTTAATATCTCCATAATAATTGTAAGCTTCGTATGAAACCTGTTAGTTCAGGAGGGATGTGATGAAAGAGAAAAACCGAAAATACAAAAAGAAATATAAAATAAAGAGGGAAACGATAATTGAACGTTGATTAGAATTGTATGAGCCTAGTCGGCAGGATATGTTGAATAAAACCTTTAAAAAAAAAAAAAAAAAAAAAAAAAATACAGAATAAGTAAACACATTAGAACAAGGTTTGAGCACATTAAAATAATGATCAATTCAATATCAGTGTATCAGAATTTATATCTATATATGATTAATGGGGGTGAATAAGGATCTTTAAGAAGTAAAGCAGAAGGGATACAGTCTAGGCCCAAAGATGATAGAGTCCCTTCAAACGGAGGGAAAGCCCCTCGCCTCAAACCGCAAAGTGCCATTAAAATTCCATTAAGACCTCAAAATGTCATTATAATCCCATTAGAACGCCTAGTCCTAGAAACCCTATTAGCAAAGTAGGCGTCCAATGACTGACATACCATTATTATCTGATCTGAGGGTTTGGGCCTAGACTGGATAAACCTTGGAGTAACGGGCAAACAAACAAATTTAATGAAGGAAAAAAATGAAATAAAAAAACAAAACAAACAAGTTTCCCAATGAATGGAGAAGGACTATAATGTAAACAAAGTAAAAACACCATGTAAGGGACCCATTCCATTCCATTTCCATAGCAAAGCTTCGGGGCAGAATGTGTTTTCCATTTGCTAAATTAATTAGCAAGCCATATGAAATTTCCCAAAGTGCACATTTTATTTTGAGTAGGTATCATCACGTAAAAGCCCCGTCGTTCATTTATGGATGACGTGGGTCGCATTGTTTTGTTTCCATGGCAATAATGGCATGCACTACTACCAGAGAGAAGGAGTGCATAACATGACTGGTTGCCATTGGCACTAACTTTCCTGACGTGTACATAGAATCAAGACGCAAGGGTGAGATCGCCAGAAATGTACAATTCACCTTCACCAATCCTCTCAAATAACCCAAAATTAAGACAAAAATCAAGTCCGAAACTCAGTTCAACATAGCCCAACAGATTGTTTGAATCAAGGCAATATCAAATATACTTAGATATACCTAGTATTTACAATTTTTCAGTCTAATTTAGCAGAATTTACTGAATGTGAAGATCTGCTAATTGTACATTTTCTGAAGATCTGACCCACTGTAAAGTTGGTTGCTAGATATGAATCATCCTAGTAGAGAGAAACAAAACTTTCACGACCAGAAAGTTATCTCTGATCATCATCAGTGAGTCTTTTCCTATAAATGGGGCTCCACTATCGGTTCTACCATGCATCAACTGCATTTACATGTGGGTATGATCTTCAGAAAATGTACAATTCGTCTTCACCAATTCTCTCAAATAACCCCCATTTAAGACAGAAATGAGCTTCAAAATGTCGTTTAACATAACAAAACAGATACTTTAAATTAATGTGATACCACATATACTCAGATATACCCAGTATTCATCATTTTTCAGCCAAATTTAGCAGAATTTACTGAATGTGTAGATCTGCCAATTGTACATTCTCTGAAAATCTGACCCGTGTATTCATGGCCACATCACATGTTATATAAAATGAATATACATGAATATTAAAATTGCACTGATATGATATCAAGCCATATCCGCATGACTCACTTCTATTTTGGATACATTTGGCTATAAATAGCTTTTCATATTCACTTTATCACGAGGTAACATCTTCCGTATCTGTTTTTAAAAGTATTTCTTCTGAGGTTCGTTTTCGAGGAGATTATATCATGTTTGTTAACATGAATGAACATATCCAATGCAATGGCATGTACTACACTCTATACTCGTCCTGTAGGCAACGGCGTGCCATAGCCTTAACGTTAGAGGGCTTTGATGTTTACTGCCTACAGGTCGCGTATAGAGTGTACACATGAACATATCTATATCATAAAATATTTTTTGCGCCGTATTTCAAGACCTTGAAGGAAGGCTAAAGTCAAAACGCGTGTAAACGTCCATGGTGGACACGGCGTATTTTGTATGGATTAATAAATATATTGAAATTTAATGAATAAAAAGAAAAGACTCGCTTCACTTGAATTTTTCATTTAATTTTGAATGAGAGCAGCAACAGAAGGACATTTATGATATTTATGCCTCAGTCTCTGGGACAGTAGTCTGTCTGTGTATGGGACAGCCAAGTAGTTTGTGGGTGAAGTCGCCAGAAAATGTACAATTCGTCTTCACCAATCGTCTCAAATAACCCAAATTTAATACATGAATCAGGTTCAAAATTCAGTTCAACCTAACCAAAGATATTGCTAGAATCAATGCAATGCCGAATATACTCGATTTTACCAAGTATTGACCAAATTGCCGCCCGATTTATCAAAATTCTCTAAATGTGTACAGCTGCCAATTATACATTTTCTGAAAATCCGACCCTTATGCATGTAAACAATGCATGATTCCGTACGATGCGACCACACCCTCATATCAGTGGCAAACCGAAACAAGCTTGCCATAAGTGGCCATCGTGAAGGACGACGGAACAACCATCAAACTTGCACAAGTGATATCAACATGGGAGGACGTATGTACAAATAGCGTGCTACTCAGACACATAATGTGCAGAATAACACATCAGCTAGCCACTTCAATCTGATGGGAATTATGTATGAGCAAAGAAATCATTAAATGAATAACAATTCATGTAATATTGATAACAACGGTATCAATGTTTCGAGACGCGCAGTTTTTCTCCCTAGTGGAGTGAGGGTATTTGTAATGAATTTACCCGAATAAAGATATTGTGTTTTTTTTAAAAAATCCTACTAATCGAGCATTGCCTCAAGTAATCAGCGATGATCCTGAGTGAGTGAGTGAGTGAGATTGGTTGCTTTACGCCCTTATCAACACATTTTAGATGGTTATATCAAGGGCAGGAGAGCTGAGAGGAAGGCAGTTTAGGATCATACCCAGGAAACAGAGATAGAGAAGAAGGGAGAGACAGAGACAGAAAGGCACTTTATGGTCTTAGCCAGGACCATCGATGATCCTGATCCTGGTCCTCGTGTTTATTACGCTCCAAGAGTTGATAATTGCTTTATTGCTGCTCAAATGACGCATACATAATGTGTGGTGGAGGAATCATGGTAACAAGCTCCACAAGCCACAACAACACCCACGTACGGGCTGGGTTTTAACCCTCATCATCGGTTCCACTCACCCACTATATACTACTACTACCACTATAACGCACCGGATCACGACCCTAGTACGGACACTCCGACAGGTGTCGGTGATTTAGTTTTTTCCCCCAATGTTTTGACAAACAAATAACTACATCATTAGTAGCGTAGTTGGAGGAAATATCGCTTGTATAGTGGGGATCCCGATAGTTATAGTTGAAGTGGTTTTAGTAGTGAGGAAAATTCCCAAAAGTATTGGTTTTTTGGGTAATCTTTACTACATCATTATAAGATTACCAATAAACGCAGGTGGTATTTAAAAAGTCTTCTAGGAATGAAGATCCACCTTCAATTGTCTTATTTCTAGGGCATCATATATCATATGTATATTATATTCAAAATAGTAAATATTCTTTGTGTAAAAAAAAAAAATAATTCTTTGTACTTGTGTACTATTTTAACCAGGTCATTCATTCAATTATTTGTTTCGAAACGGACATGATTCCATATGTCTCCCTGGACACGACCAGGGGCTGATGTCATGTCAACATGACGTCACCTTGACCCAATCGGGTGATGCGTCAGTCACTTGTACTATTATGGGATGCTATAATAGAGAGGGGGAGGAGCTTACATTACTACATGGAAATCTTTGATGGAAACCTCTATATGATGCAAGACACAATTGTTTATTATTTCTTGGCCTTTGAGGGCTGCAGCTGCAGGTGTCTGGGGTTTATATCCAACCCAGGTGACTAGATGGGGACAGGTGTCAATCACTTATACAAGTAAAAGCCCTAGAAATCCCCTCGCCACGGGGTCAGATTTTCAGAAGATGTACAATCGGCAGCGATACATATTTAGAAAATTCTGCAAAATTCTGCTGCAATTTGGGCAATACTAGGTAAATTCAAGAATATTGGGCATTGCATTGATTCTAGCAATTTGTTGAACTGTATTTTGAACTTTATTTTCGTCTGAAATTTGGACTATTTGAGAAGATTGGCGAAGTTGAATTGTACATTTTCTGAAAATCTGACCCATATATCCCTTCATACAACCACACAATAGAGCCCTAACACATTTAGTAATTTCTGCTAAATCAGTGTGAAAAATGATAAATACTAGGTATATCTGAGTATATTTGGCATTGCATTGATTCTAGCAATCGGTTTGGTTAGGTTGAACTCTATTTTGAACTCTATTTTAGTCTGAAATTTGGGTTATTTGAGAAGATTGGCGAAGTTGAATTGTACATTTTCTGAAGATCTCACTCACATATATCCCTTCATACAAGCACACAATAGAGCCCTAACTGTACGCCACACAACCAAGGCTTGACTCGCTTCTATGGCAAAGGACGTTTACGTGCGTCTTATTCTAATAAACCATTGAAAAGAAGTTGGCCAGAGATCAAATCTCTCAAGTGAAATGCTCCACTCTAACCCAGTTTCAAAATGGTCTAATCTCAAATGGATAGTTACCCGACATAATCAGTCTACAACTAAAATTCCACAAATATTCCAAATTAGGCAGATTTTAAACGTTAAAGCGGAGGTCAGTCAGTCTAGGCCCAAAGATGAGAGAGTCCCTTCAAACGGAGGGAAAGGCTCTAACCACAAACCGCAATTATAATTCCTATAATTTATAGACAGCTTAAGATGTCATTATAAATCCCATTTTAACGCCTAGTCCTAGAAACAGCTTAGCGAAGTAGGCGTCCAATAACTGACATACAATTCTTATCTGATCTGAGGGTTTGGGCCTGGACTGGAGGTGAATGAATGGCTATTGTGATATATGAGTAAAAAAAACATACTGCCAATAACACTGGGTCTGCTGCAGTGTTTGTATGAGATAGTGGGACACACCCATCCGCTTATAGACTAGTATCTCTCCCTGTGCTAGCCGCTGGTTCTGGTGAATTATTTACATTATGGGTCACATTTTCAGAAAATGTACAATTGGCAGCTGTACACATCTAGTCAATTCTGCTAAAGTAAGCTGCAATTTGGACAATATTAGGTAAATTCGAGTATATTCGGCACTGCATTGATTCTAGCAATCTGTTTGGTTAGGTAGAACTGTATTTTTTAACTTTATTTTCGTCTGAAATTTGGGTTATTTGAGAAGATTGGTGAAGGCGAATTGTACATTTTCTGAAAATCTGACCCTTGTGTCTATCTACTATCGCTACAAACCTGCATGTTCAATACTATAATGTTCTACTCGGGTAAATAAAATGAGGGCGTAATATGACAAAGTATCGCAGTACACACGCATTCACATGCTATGTATGGACAGTAATGAATACATTCTTTCTTACACATAATACCTACATATTAGCAGGTGATTTGCCATCGATCGTGCAAATGCCATGTTCGGTATTGTATTGTGATATGACTATAAGCAGTAATTTCTGTTAAAAATAAAAATAGAGCGATTTCTAAAAGAGTATAATGATTACTATTATGTTTGTTCAAAGAGATCTATATATACCTACGGTGTATCTGGGTCAGATCTTCAGAGAATGTACAATCGGCAGATCTAGACATTTAGTAAATTCAGCTGAATTAGACTGAAAAATGGTCAATACTAGCTATATCTGAGTATATTTGATATTGCCTTGATTCAAACAATCTGTTTGGTTATGTTGAACTGAGTTTTGAACTGAGTTTTTGTCTTAATTTCGGGTTATTTGAGAAGATTAGTGAAGGCGAATTGTACATTTTCTGGCGTTTTCACCCATATACTACTCTGCCATTTTGTCGGATATTATCAGTTCAGTTCAGGATGTATAGAAATAAAAGGATTCAATGTGAATTAAACAATCAACAATTGGGATGAATCTATATAATACTGATTACATCTGATATAGGGGACCCCCTGGGCACGAATGCTTTGTATTGGGTTGGGTCCACATAAAATAAAATGTATCATTCATCCCAAAATTAAACCCCAACACGTCTGCATATACTATATGTGGGTCAGATTTTCAGAAAAAGTACAACTTGCAGCTGTACACATTTAGTAAATTCTGCTAAATTAAGCTGCAATTTGGTCAATACTAGGTAAATTCGAGTATATTCGGCATTGCATTGATTCTGGCAATCTGTTTGGTTAGGTTAAACTGTATTTTGAACTTTATTTTTGTCTGAAATTTGGGTTATTTGAGAAGATTGGTGAAGGCGAATTGTACATTTTCTGGCCACTTCACCCATATATAATTCTGATTTATCTCTATACTGGCGAGAGCTGGCTTTGATGGGCACGCCCCTCCCCAGCGACGGTTTTACTACCAAACAAAACATTCATTGTATCTAAATTTGTTGGGAATGATTCTAATAGACCTTTGATGTTTCCATAAAGCAAACATTGCTTTTGGTTTATCTGACATAAAATCCACATAGACAAATAAATACGTCTCCCTTGGCTGTCCTATAAGAAAGGGATTACTTGTCTCGCAGCCCTTATAAATACAAGATATTTCATTAGAATGAATACTCAGTCATGGTTAGGAAATTTAGTAAAAGGTTGGGTGTTTTCAAGTCGTTCAGTGCCGCCCCCAACTCTGTACTTTGTTCCTGAGAATGAGCATGAAATTCATGTGCAATTAATCACAACACATGAGTCAGATTTTCAGAAAATGTACAATTAGCAGCTGTACATATTTAGTAAATTCTGCCCAATTAAGCTGCAGTTTGGTCAATACTAGGTAAATTCAAGTATATTCAGCATTGCATTGATTCTAGCAATCTATTTGGTTAGGTTGAATTGTATTTTGAACTTTATTTTCGTTTGAAATTTGGTTTATTGGAGAAGATTGGCGAAGTTGATTTGTACATTTTCTGAAAATCTGACCCACATGGGACTTGCACCGCCACAAGCCTTCTCTGCTTTGATCTCCCTTCAAATAACCACCTCAGTGAACTTGAGAAGAAAAAAAACATGTTTTAGATCAGCTAGCAGCATTAAATAAGCTTCCAGTTGGCTTTCAACACCCATACGTGACAATGCGTTCCCCCTTTTTTAAATCTCAACTGGGAATCAAATAAAAATAATGCTCAGGAAGAGGAAATATGGGTAAGCTTTTCAGAAATTCACCATCTACAGATCTATCAAATTCTGCTAAATTAGAGTGAAAAAGTATTATTACTAGGTATATCAGAGGTAAATACTAGGTAGGCCCCTATATCTGAGTGTATTCTGTATTGTATTCATTCAATACATCTGTCTGGTTATGTTGAGCAATATTTTAAACCTAATTCTCCTCTTAGATTTGGGTTATTTGAGAGGATTGGTGAAGGCCAGGTGAGTGAGTGAGATTGGTTGCTTTACGCCCTTATCAACACATTTAATATGGTTATATCAAGGGCGGGAGAGCTGAGAGGGAGGCAGTTTATGATCATACCCAGGAAATAGAGATAGAGAATAAGGGAGAGAGAGACGGCACTTTAAGTTCTTACCCAGGACCACGGTCAATTGTACATTTTCTGACGATCTGACCCATATGGTCGTTTGTTTTTGTTTAGCACAGCTTGACCGCAGACGGTCAGTGATTAACCAGATCGTGGCCAGAAGCTTTAAAGGTATTCCTTTGATACATCGCTTGTAGGATGGAATTCCCGCACAGTGGGGAGCTAAGTATTGTTGTGAACACACACCAATTCATTAATCCCACGATCACACCCCAAGGGGATACCCCCACCCCGAGGGGATACCCCCACCTGGGGAAACCCGCCGGTGACGTCACACATACCTATAGCAGTAGCTTTATATAATATGTAATTATGGTAATTATGTCTGATTACCCAATTATTGTGTTAGAGTGTTCGCACCTTAGGACAATAGACCGGTACAGACGGTCTGGGCTATAATACCTTTAGATATAGTCCTTTGCATTTAAAAGGTACTCAATCAACTCTTCCTTTAGTATATGGGTCAGATCTTCAGAAAATGTACAATTCGCCTTCAGCAATCCTCCCAAATAACTCTCATTTAAGACATAAATGAACTTCAAAATGCCGTTTAACATAACAGAACTGATACTTTAAATCAATGAGATACCAAATATACTCAGATATACCCGGTATTCAGCCAAATTTAGCAGAATTTACTAAATGTGTAGAGCTGCTAATTGTACATTTTCTGAAAATCTGACCCATATATGGCCTTTCAGAGGAAGGGTAATAGGGATTATGTAGCATATCACAGCACGGCCCCACATTTGGCTTTACTTCTAAACGAGTGCACGTATAATACCTTGAAAGGATAGAGGTTAAATAGAATGTTTTGCTACCAGTTTGAGCGATGGAAAACCCCCAAATCCACACTGAGGAGCCAAATACTGAACATTCAATCTGACCAAAGCCTGGATGTGGGTCAGATTTTCAGAAAATGTACAATTCCGCAGCTGTACACATAGAGTAAATTCTGCTAAATTAGACTGCAATGTGGTCAATACTAGGTATTATATACGAGTATATTCGACATTATTATATTGATTCTAGCAATCTGTTTGGTAAGGTTGAACTCTATTTTGAACTTTATTTTCGTCTAAAATTTGGGTTATTTGAGAAGATTGGCGAAGTTGAATTTTACATTTTCCGAAAATATGACCCATGTGTGTTGCGTGGGTGGATAATATCTGTCAGTTTTATAGTTTGTTTTGATTTTGATCCATGAAAATAGGAATGGGAAGGGAATTAATGGACAATAGTGATAAAATGTCCAATATAGAGAGGAGGACATAATGTGTGACAGACACAAGGCTAATAAATCGGTCTGCAATAAGACAAACAGAGGATCGGCTTGATGCTGTTCACACATAATGGGTGGAATCGCCAGAAAATGTACAATTCGCCTTCACCAATCTTCTCAAATAACCCAAAATTAAGACAAAAATGCGGTTTAAAAATCAGTTCAACATAACCAAACAGACTGCTTGAATCAAGTCAATACCAAATATACTCGAATATACCTAGTATTGACTATTCTGCAGTGTAATTTGGCAGAATTGACTAAATGTGTAGATCTGCTGATTGTACATTTTGTGAAGATGTGAGCCATATGTCAGTCTGTGGAGGATTGATCTATATGGGTCAGATTTTCAGAAAATGTACAATATTGACCATCACCGATCCTCTCAAATAACCCCAGTTTCAGACAAAAATAAAGTTCAAAATACAGTTCAACCTAACCAAACAGATTGCTAGAATCAATGCAATGCCAAATATACTCGAATTTACCTAATATTGACCAAATTGCAGCCTAATTTAGCAGAATTTACTCAATGTGTACAACTGCCAATTGTACATTTTCTGAAAATCTGACCCCTGTATGCCTGCAGTGGTCCACCTCCGCCGCAGACTATGTGGAGGATAGATGATTGTTTAACCTTGATCAATAGCACCGTACCCGCTACCTCTCCGGTAATGAATCAATCTTATGGATTAATTGAACCGAGCCTACTAATAAAATAGAATGATCAATGTTCCAAAGCGGACTAGAATTGACTATATATATACACAGAATACAGGAGGGGGATGGAGCTCCTGCTAGAATATTAATAATTCTAATGTTATTAAATCAGTGAAATCATGTTTTTCATATATTGTTTATGAGGATATATATTTGCTTTATACTCTAATAAACTTTGATAAAAAGAAGCTTAGTATGTTCAATTAACAGCGGTATCAAGGGAAAGGGTCTTAAATTGTATTAGGATCGCATGTATTAATAATAAATATGACTTCTAAAGATCTGGTTGGAATTAATTAAAAGAACACATCCTCATAAAGAGTTATAAATATTATTCAAATGAATTCAAATTAACATTTATTTCTTATTTTAATAAGTAGCAGTAAATAGTGTTGCGAGATATAGATCTACAAGCGGTTAGCTGGTGCACTTCTGCATGTAAAATAAAGTGAGCGATAATATAAGTTCCAAGGGAGGAAACATGTGACATCCTCGTCATACCAAGGCATAATTACAGAATTACCGGTAACGGCAGATTGTGTGTAGGGGGTCAGATTTTCAGAAAATGTACAATTCAACTTCGCCCATCCTCTCAAACAACCCAAATTTCAGACGAAAATAAAGTCTAAAATTCAGTTCAACCTAACCAAACAGATTGCTAGAATCAATGCAATGCCAGATATACTCGAATTTACCTAGTATTGACCAAATTGCAGCCTGATTTAGCAGAACTTACTAAATGTGTACAGCTGCCAATCGTACATTTTCTGAAAATCTGACCCATAGTAATAAACCATCTACAACATTATACACGACATGATAAATGTGCAGAGAGATCCAGTGCGAAGTCATTACGGGTACAAAGGAGACTTTGTGCATGAAGCATGACGAGTAAAGAACAAGTAAATCTTGAACTGCCAACTCATGACTTCCCTCAACTCACGTGGTCTTTATATGGGCGAAATCGCCAGAAAATGTATAATTCGCCTTCACCTATCTTCTCAAATAACCCCAAATTAAGTAAAAAATACGGTTCAAAATACAGTCCAACCTCACCAAACAGACTGTCTGAGTCAACACAATACCAAATATACTCAGATATACCTAGTATTGACCATTTTTCAGTGTAATATAGCATAATTTACTAAATGTATAGATTTGCTGATTGTATATTTTCTGACTATGTGACCCATATATGGGTCACATTCTCAGAAAATGTACAATTAGCAGCTCTACACATTTAGTAAATTCTGCTAAATTTGGCTGAAAAATGAAGAATACCGGGTATATCTGAGTATATTTGGTGTCACATTGATTTAAAGTATCAGTTCTGTTATGTTAAACTGCATTTTGAAGCTCATTTGTGTCTTAAATGAGAGTTATTTGGGAGGATTGGCGAAGGCGAATTATACATTTTCGGAAAATCTGACCCATATATGCTGTGAGGTGTTTTCATGTTTCATTCTAACGTGGATAGTCTCATCGTGATCACGTTTCTAAACGCCTACTTGCTGGCAGTGACGTTTATGCCGTTATAAAGGCGGAGAGATGTGGGAATCCCCCTTTGACAAGACTTCGTTTATAGTGATTGTTAATGACAGAATGTGGCATAATGTAGTTTATTGGACGAATGGAAAGGTTGAACAGGAAGTGATCAGAGTGCGGGTACAAGGGGTCAGTTGAACCACAAGTACTTAGTCCCTATAGTCTGTCTAGAAAGTATTTGACACGTGATTCCTTAGTACCTTTAAGGGGAGGGAAAAGTGGGGGAGTTTTGACTTCAAACCTTTGCTCCTTGAATTGCCGTTTGCGACTGACCATGACCGTTTGCGACCGACCATGGCCAAATATCCAGCTGCAGTGTATTGCCCTGCCTCTGTTCTATGTGGAGCAGCTGTTGTTTTGCTTAGGTGGAAGGAAGAGCTGATTATACTGGCCCTGTTTCCCCATGGTTGATTGCAATGGGCGACTCGCTGGGCAAAGGGTTGACAAGTCCTTGTCATGAATATAAATAAAAAATCTCCCACTTTTCCCTCCCCTTAAAGGGACAAAGGAATCACGTGTCAACTACTTTCTAGACAGACTATAGTCCAAACATACATGTAGAAGGACCTATCTAGTATCCCATCTACACTAAGTATATGTGATGTGATCCAGGAAAATGAGTCACAAGTCGCCAAAAAGGGATTCTGAGATATTCCAATGGTGGTAAACATTAAGGACATACAATACGTAATTTCTATATCTTAAGTTAAATATTTTTATTTTTGAAAAAAAGTTTGGAATATTTTTGGCTGGGTGATTACTATAGTAAAGTAGCTAAATACGGTATACTCTATAAGATGACCTAGGGAATGCAACGATATATTTAATACACAGTCTTGGAATTTCGGAAATGCATTCATACGACCTCAAACGGTACATACCTCCAAAATGAGAAAATTCCTACAAAGATATCTTGCGAATAAAACACATTGAAAAATAACTTTTTAGCGACTTGTGACTCAGTTTCCTGAAGCACACTACATAAAGTACAAAGCAGAATCCGGGTAAGATAAAGGTATTGATAAAATTACAGGTAGAAATTAGACGCATATGACATTCAACATAAATCACACAATCCCCCCCAGGTGTCTCATTACCCAGTGCAGCAGTATAGTTATACCATTGACTTATGGCTCAGACTTTCAGAAAATGTACAATTCAACTTCACCAATCTTCTCAAATAATCCCAATTTCAGACGAACATAAAAGTTCAAAACACAGTTCAATCCAACCAAACAGATTGCTAGAATCAATGCAATGCCGAATATACTCGAATTTACCTAATATTGACCAAATTGCAGCCAAATTTAGCAGACTTACTAAATATGTTCAGCTGCTAATTGTACATTTTCTGAAAATCTGACCCGTATATTACTACAACAGCAGAGATGATGCTTCCCTCTTATAAATCCACTCACTCCCGGACGAGAGCATTGCACCCAGTGCACTCACCTAATCCCCACCAGCTCAAGGGATTAAACTTTCCCCGGGCCACGGCAAAGAAAGTTAAGATAGAATATTGTACTAGAGGTATTTGTTGAGACCAGGATGTGATTATTAGTAACCTCGGGAACAATCTCTAAGATCTGGGCTGCTAGCTTTTTTCCCCTCCTACGAGGAGGAGGAGGGTAGTACATGTATTTATGGGTGAATGAAGATACATAGAATTTAAAATATTCCATTTTAATTTGCCAGAAGTTACTAAATTTGTAGAGCTCACTCTAGGTCCAAACCCTCAGATCAGATAAGAATGGTATGTCAGCCTGCTTCGCTAATCAGTCTCCTCGTCTAAGACTCAGCATTTTGATGGGAATATAATGACATTTTGCGGTCTTAATGGAATTATAATGGCACTTTGCGTTTTGAGGCGAGAGGCTTTCCCTTCGTTTGAAGGGACTCTCTCATCTTTGGGCCTAGACTGAGCTGACGATTATACATTTTCTGAAAATCTGGCCCATTAGCAAGGTGCAAACTGGTCACACTCTTTAGCAACACAATCATGTCCCTCTCCGTGAACCTTTGGGGGGGGGGAAACCTTCACCTCACCTGAGGATCCAATTTTAATCTAACCTCAAGCTAGGGATCGTTTTGACTTAGATGATGAAAGCATCATTTTTCATGGCGTTACAAAATGTCCAAGAGACAAGGAGGAGGTTTTTCTGCTTAATCAAAACATGG
Organism: Sthenelais limicola; assembly: GCA_942159475.1. NCBI lineage: Eukaryota > Metazoa > Annelida > Polychaeta > Phyllodocida > Sigalionidae > Sthenelais > Sthenelais limicola. Next base: position 96,400,399 of record OW804099.1, read on the forward strand.
TTTGTGAGTCGTGAACGCCCACGCAACGCCTGAAAATTCAATTTGCTCGTGACTTTTTGAGAGGCGTAACTTCTTAATGCTTTCGTCAGAAAATGTACAATTGGCAGATCTACACATTTAGTAAATTCTGCTAAATTAAGCTGCAAAATGGTAATAAAATAGGTATATCTGAGTATATTTGATATTGCCTTGATTCAAACAATCTGCTTGGTTACGCCAACGAGATTATATTTAACACAATATAATCTCGTTGGTTACGCTGAACTGTATTTCGAACCTCACTTTTGTCTAAAATTTGGATTATTTGAGAAGATTGGTGAAGGCGAATTGTACATTTTCTGGCTATTTCACCCATATATAGCAAGGTTTGTGAAGTGATGGATTACGATTTATGATGAAGGCATTTATAAGCTTGACGGGGAACATGATTGTCTTTATAAAGCTGATACTGTGAGGGAATCAGGTGCAAGGTATGTAAGCCTTTAGGGTTGCGGAACCACCACGTGCAGCAGGTTCACTTGGTATAAGGCTTTGTCTCAGGCAGGCACAGGTAGGTGCCTTATCACTACTCGCACCTGAAAAGGCCAAAAATAGGTTTTTCCGATTTACTCCCCCCCCCCCCGCCCCCTTACCTAGAGAAACTTACCCAGTCTAAACGTTTGTTGACCTTCCCTAATTTTGTTAAATGATATTTTTTTTTTTTATTTTTTTTTTTTATTTTTTTTACAAAAAAGTTAATTAAAGCAGGAAAACAAGTCTTCCTAACCAGAAAACTTTTCAATGTACATTTCTTATGTTTAAAACAACTACTGTTATGAAATAAGACAAAAAATAGATTTTCAGTTCCTGGATGGTGGTTTCATAATCTTCAATATTTTTTTTAAAAAGTGCCCCCCCCCCCAATCTAATTTTCAGCAAGATAAATGGGAAACGCAACTATTATTTGTGTTGCCAACTGCAGCAGGTGAGAGAGAGGGAGGTGGAGTAGTAACCACAGAGACGCAGATCTTTAATGACGTCACACAACTTCTGTGTGTGGTGGCCTTGATCTGGGCGGTCCAGGTGACAGATCGGCTAATGGGTTAGATTTTCAGAAAATGTACAATTCCCTCTCACCAATCCTCTCAAATAACCCACATTTAAGACAAAAATGAGCTTCAAAATGCAGTTTAACATAACAGAACTGATACTTTAAATCAACGCGATACCAAATATACTTAGATATACCCGATATTCTTCATTTTTCAGACTAATTTAGGAGAGTTTCCTAAATGTGTAGAGGTGCCAATTGTACATTTTCTGAAAATCTGACTCTAATGTATCGAGCTGCCGCTACAGGTGTTCAATGGCGGCTTTTTACTTGTTTAAATCTTGGAATAATTCATCAATTTTGAGTCATTAATCAGTCATGCGTTAAACTACTTTAGTGGGTTTTCGCGCCTCATCTGCGTCACTTCCAAAATATGTTTTCGGTTTCGAAACATTTCAAAGCGATTAACAATCTACTAAGTCTAGCGCATTCAGTTAACGCTAATACTGCATGGGAAATTGGTTTATAGTGGAATCATGCCACACAGCAGAAAATGTTTAATTAGTAAAGCAGTTTTCTTACATGAGTCATTTTTTGCGAAATATTTTTTACCTTTTACTTATATACAGACTAGGCTCAAACCCTCAGACCAGATTAGAATCATTAGAATGGTATGTCAGTGATTGGACGCCTACTGCGTTAATGGAGTTTCTCTGCCAGGAGTAGACATTCCAATGAGATTTTTGCGGTCCTAATGGAATTATTATTATTGTTATTATTATTGAACTTTTATTCAGCGAAACATATATATTTATAGTAATATAAATCAAGAAGAGGACAATTTCGTTCTCCACTGGAGGTCTTCCGAGTAGCCCCTTTTAGAATAAACACGGTTTTCAGCGAGAGGCTTTCCCTCAGTTTGAAGGGACACTCTCAACTTTGAGCCTAGACCCGTATGTGAGTTTAAAAGTTTTCCTAAAAATAATTCCCACGTCATTGTACAGGCAGATCTGTATAGGGGTCAGATTTTCAGAAAATGTACAATTGGCAGCTGTAGGGGCCTACACATTGAATGCTAAATTAAGCTGCAATTTGGTCAATATTAGGTAAATTCGTGTATATTCAGCATTGCATTGATTCTAGCAATCGGTTTGGTTATGTTGAACTGCATTTTGAACTTTATTTTCGTCTGAAATTGGTGTTATTTGAGAGGATTGGTGAAGGTAAATTGTCCATTTTCTGACAATCTGACCCATAGGGTTACTAGTGGGATAGGAATGTACCAGGTACGCGTGGCTGAAGGGCATATGTCCTTCTCTGAAGCCCTCACCGTCAGGGGGCACATATCAAGCAATTTAAAAATTTACTATCTTCCCATGAATCGCTAGTTTACAGAAGGCAGTAAGAGATAAGTCCGGGTAATTACAGCCTTTCAAAAACTGGAGATCCCAGATTGCATTCAGAGGTTTTTCATTTGTGTTAGTGGCTATCAGCCTGTATGATTTACGATCCTGCGTTATCTATTGCAACATTGAGCTGGAGATTTAAAAATCTTTTCAATAAAATATCGAGTTTTATCCATTATATATATAACAGCAAATCACTGTAGGCCCAAAGCCCCTCAGATCAGATACAAATGGTATGTCAGTGATTGGACGCCTACTGCGCTAATGTTTTGTTTGCCCCTGGAGTAGGCATCCTAATGGGATTATAATGGTATTTCGCGGTACTAATGGGATTATAATGACATTTTGCGGTTTGCAGAGAGGCTTTCCCTCAGTTTGAAGGGGCTATCTCATCTTTGGGCCTAGACTGAAAATAGTGAAATGGCCTGTGGTGGAATAACCGAGAACTGGAGATTGAATTGACTTATATAGGGTAGCAAGGAATGTCAACAATAATAAAGAAGTCTCAGTCCGTGGCGGGGCAGACATTGAACATTGAGAGTTTGTTTAGGAACATATAACAGGAAGTATTGAGTTGAATGATAAATAATGTCCGCCCTTCCGACTCCACTCCAGCTGATATAAACCCGATACTACCAGAACAACGCATTTAATTCACTCCCTCCAATAAGCACCAAACTTCCAAAGGTTCACCTCAGTTCTAATAACTTGCACAAATATTTCTAAAATAGATCATCGGTGCTATTTAATTATCTAACACAAGAAGTCATTTCTTGAGGTTCGATGTATTTTGGCGCGGTAATAAAAAAATGGACGAAAGCAGACGACATTTAGACTTTAGTTGCAACGAAAATAAAGTTAAGAGGTGTTGTGGTATCAGAGAGACGATGGCATGTGTTAAGTCAATATCAGGCCTGAGTGACTTATACTTGGGTCACATTTTCAGAAAATGTACAATTCTTCTTGACCAATCCTCTTAAATAACCCACATTTAAGACAAAAATGAGCTTCAAAATACAGTTTAACATAACAGAACTGATACTGTAAATCAATGCGATCCAAAATATACTCAGATATACCCAGTATTAATCATTTTTCAGTCTAATTTAGGAGAATTTCCTAAATGTGTAGAGCTGCCAATTGTACATCTCTGAAAATCTGACCCTTATACTTAGGCCAGGGTCTAGTGCCATTAACACGCCGATAAAATGCTTGACGAATTCATCAATACAAAAGCTATGCATGTGGTCTATGAAGAATGCTCTCAAAGTATTGAAGGAATTTCTTATTGCTTATTACATTCGGTATCAAATACCATGTCAAGTTCTTTAAATAAAAAATAAGTCTATACAGGTTATGATTGTTAATATCGTTAGACTGGAAGGTATTAATATTATCAACATGGATCTGTCGATACAAGTACTTACTATGAACAGAGATCTGAAGACCGGGCGATAATTGAAGGGATGAAAGGCACAAAGGACATGACAATGGCTATAGGAACTTATCTAAACATAACGAGGCGCTAATTCACAGATGCCAAACATTGCTATTTTGGGAGGTTTTGCTGACAATTTAGGAGCGGCCCACACTCTGAGATACAGGCCAGATCTGGAAGTTTACATACAGTATATGGGTCAGATTTTCAGAAAATGTACAATTGGCAGCTGTACACATTCAGTAAGTTCTGCTAAATTAGACTGAAAAATGGTCAATACTAGGTAAATTCGAGTATATTAGACATTGCATTGATTCTAGCAATCTATTTGGTTAGGTTGAACTGTATTTTGGACTTTATTTTCGTCTGAAATTTGGGTTATTTGAGAAGATTGGTGAAGGTGAATTGTACATTTTCTGACAATCTGACCCATATATCAACAGGCTATTAGTGGGAGCGTGTAAAAAGATCGCCACTAAACACAGGGCCACTAACAGAGTCACATTCCAGATCCGTCACCCATACTTAGATCTGAATGGAAACAGCTTAGGAAAAGGGAGTTCAATGGGGCTTTTGTTTTATATGTGTTATGGGAAAATGAGTCACAAGTCGCCAAAAAATGGATTCTGAGATATCATCATATTTGAAAAGATAAGATCAAGCCGATTGTAATGATAGTAAACACTTGTATATCAAATAAGTATTTTTATATTTTAAGTTTGATATTTTTATTTTTATTTATATCTTATTTTTATTTATATTTGTGGGTGGACATTCTTCAGTAACGTAGCTAATGTAAAAGATGAGCTTAGAAATACATGGATATTATTTAATACACTGTCTTGAGATTTGGTACATGTATTCATGCTACTAAACCCAAAAATGAAAACATTCCTACCAAGTCATCCACTTTGAAACAAAAAATCACTTTGAAAAATACTAATTTTGCGACTTGTGACTCATTTCCCTGAAACACATATTATGTGCGGGCCGAGTGAATATCATACATCTTATTTAAACAATAGAAATGAAGCGCAAAGAATGTTTCTATATCAAATTAAATTGCATTTTGGTAACTGATAGAACTCCAAGAAAGTTCTTCGAGTTGTTGGAAATCTCCAGTTAATCAGTACCAACTTGCGGGCTATTTTGTTTTTGAGAGCTCGCAGGAAAAGGGACCAAAAATCTACACCACCGCAAACATGTGGAGTATGAAGGACGCCGTCAGCAAGTCCCAGAGGTAGAAGTCACAATAGGACAAGATAATATCTCATGGTTTAAAAAAAAGAGAAGAAAATATTTCATGGTGAAATGCGGCGCATTGATTGATAAGCCTGGGCGTTTTATAGCACCATTCAAGGTAAAGTAATGTATGGACATTGAAGTCATCGATTCTTGCTAATCATACATAGAAAGTAGATATTTTTCAATAGCTTTTCTAACAAGGAAAGTATAATAAATTATGAAAAAGAAAGACAATTAGTCAATAGATAGGGAAAGGTTTAAACAGGTTGATAAGATACAATGACCCATATACCACCCACTTCCTCCTTGATAAGCCAATCACATCTTATCATAGAATGTTGTCACCATAATCAGTCTAGGCCTCCCAGATAAGAATGGCATGTCAGTGAATGGACGCCTACTGCGCTAATAGTTTTTCTTGGTCAGGAGTAAGCATCCTAATGGGATTATAATGGTATTTCGCGGTCCTAATGGGATTATAATGGCATTTTGCGGTTTGGAGCGAGAGGCCTTTCCTCAGTTTGAAGGGACTCTCTCTACCCAACTACCTGACCCTTATATCAAGGGCGGGAGAGCTGAGTGGGAGCTTAGATTAGATCCTTTTACTCTAAGGTGGGAGGCAGTTTATGATCATACCCAGGAAATAGAGATAGAGAAGAAGGAAGAGAGAGAAGAGAAAAAGAGACAAATGCACTTTATGGTCTTACCCAGGAAATAGAGATAGAGAAGAAGGGAGAGAGAGTCAGAGAAAAAGAGACAGAAAGGGATGGGTTATACACGGGGTTATACGGTTATACTGGCAACTGCAAGTCTACCTGAGTATATATCGATCCATTTAACAAGCACGATAACAAGACTCTAGACAGAATCTGACGATGTAACTGTTGTACAAGAAAGGTGGAGGACACACAACATTGCACACTGTCCACATTTGCGCTCCTAAATGAATTTCCCCTGAGTTCAAGCCAGTCTAATGTTTGTTTACCTCTGGTAGGAACAATATAGAACTGCCTCCAGCAGGAACGGAAGTGATTTGAGGTAATTTTTCACTAGTGACAGCCTCTGCCTTGGGCTTGGCCTCTGTCAAATAAATGTGAGGGAAGAGAGACAGTGACGAGACAGTGGTGGGACGGGTCTGGTTGATACCACCACACTAAATGCATTTACTTTCAGATGTGGGTGAAATCACCAGATAATGTACAAATTACCTTCACCAATCCTCTCAAATAACCCAAATTTCAGACAAAAATCAGGTTCTAAACCCAGTTCAACATAACCAAGCAGATTGTTCGAATCAAGTTAATATCAAATATACTCCGATATACCTTGTATTGGCCATTTGTCCGTGTAATTTAGCAGAATTTACTAAATGTGTAGATTTGCTGATTGTCCATTTTCTGAAGATGTGACCGATAAATGTGGGACATTTACTTTCAGATATACAACAATGAACGCTGCATGACGTTTAGTGAACGTACGTTTTGCACGCACCCCAGGTAAAGGTGAAATGGTTAATATCATATTTTCACCTTAGATGGTCCTAATGCACGGGGAAATAGAAAACTGAAAACCTCCACCAAACATAAAGGGTCAGATCGTCAGAAAATGTACAATTGACCTTCACCAATCCTCTCAAATAAACCCAAATTTTAGACAAAAATCAGGGTTAAAAATACAGTTCAACATAACCAGAGAGATTTATTGAATGAATACAATACAGAATACACACAGATATACCTAGTATTTATCATTTTTTTACTCTAATTTAGCAGAATTTGATAGATGTGTAGAACTGTAGATTGTGCATTTTCTGAAAATCTGACCCTAAAAGGCCTGGAGTGATGTGAGCGTACGTGTGTTATATAAACAAATGCGTTTATTTTGATATTGTTTTACAGACGGGTGAGTCATTGTTTATCTGCATTAGGATGAAAAGGATGCGGAACAAGGAACTTTTTAACATCTGGTGATGATAAGGATGTCAATATTGATGTCCAGATGAAGTATAGTACAGAGAGCGGACGTATTGCCTTTCATTCCTTTATCATCATCCTAATAAAATAAACCTTGGGCTGATATCATATATATGGGTCATATTTTCAGAAATGTACAATTCGCCTTCACCAATCCTCTTAAATAACCCACATTTAAGACAAAAATGAGCTTCAAAATACAGTTTAACATAACAGAACTGATACTGTAAATCAATGCGATCCAAAATATACTCAGATATACCCAGTATTAATCATTTTTTAGTCTAATTTAGGAGAATTTCCTAAATGTGTAGAACTGTCAATTGTACATTTTCTGAAAAACTGACCCTTATATATATATACGATATCATATACACGGTAATACCGGTACTAGGGTCTCACATGATGGGCAGGGCGTATGGGGCTTACTCTCATTCCACGGGTAACTCAAGTAGTATAGATCATAGAGTCAAAAGAGATATAAACTTCTAAGCATGGAATCCTAATAAGGTCTAGAGTTATTATACTCGGTGTTTCATCACCATGATTCTCGTAGATTCTCGTGCCATATGAGGAAACACGTACTTATGACTCATGGACCTTTTTTTTTCTCCGCCACAAATACAAACTCACACGACACTACCCCAACCTGCCATTCATCACACTACAACCAGTCTAGGCCCAAAGATGAGAGAGTCCCTTCAAACGGAGGGAAAGCCTCTCGCCTCAAACCGCACAGTGCCATTATAATCCCATTAAGACCGCAAAATATCATTATATTCTCATTAGAACGCCTAGTCCTAGGCCAGGAAATCGATTAGCACAGTAGGCGTCCAATCACTGACATACCATTCTTATATGATCTGAGGGTTTGTACTAAGTCTGAACTGCTTTATTTCATGCTATTTGCTTCACTAAATGAAACAAACATGAGAAAATATATCAATTCAAAGATGGAACTATGACAAAATAATAACCCAGTCAATCAGTCAATCACTGTGATAGAACTCCATATAATGGGTCAGATTTTCAGAAAATGTACAATTCAACTTCACAAATCTTCTCAAATAACCCAAATTTCAGACGAAAATAAAGTTAAAAATACAGTTCAACCTAACCAAACAGATTGCAAGAATCAATGCAGTGCCGAATATACTTGAATTTACCCAGCATTGGCCAAATTGCAGCCTAATATAGCAGAATTTACTAAATGTGTATAGCTGCCAATTGTACATTTTCTGAAAAACTGACCCATATGTGCCCTTTTCCTCTGCCCTCTCCTCCTGCCCTTCCTGACTGTGTCCCCAGACCACCACACGCCCTCTGTACCTATCCACACCTCCTGCTGAGATTATTGTTTAACCACCGGAAGCACGTGTCTGTTGCCATGGTCACGCTATGCCCTTCACCCAAGCCAAAAACAAACGTGTCATTGAGCCACATATCAAAGTACGGGGACAAGGCGAGGGGAAGCAGAGAGAAACACTTTCCTCCCGCCTAAACCCAAAGTATGCTTTCAAGTATCGCTACAGAAAACCTCGACGAGCCCTTAACCCAACACAAAGCACCATCCACCCGTTGGCAAATAAGCATGAAAAAATGATAATAAATCATTTATTTTCACATAAAATGGTTTGTCATTCTCACACCTGCCATTATAGAATACCCATCCCTTCCTCTACCTTGGATTAGAGATCTAGCAGTTAAAACAGTCTACGCTCAAAGTTGAGAGAGTCCCTTCAAACTGAGGTAAAGCCTCTTGCTCCAAACCGCAAAGTGACATTATAATCCCATTAGGACCGAGGGTTTTTATACCGGACGCAGCCCCCTAGTGGACGCAGATGCAGGCTGGTAAAAAAAAACTATTTCCATGTCAGGAAAACCTGTTTTACTGATCTTATTTTTTTGTGTGGACGCAGGCCTCCTCCCCCCCCCCCCCCCTCAGTTAAACTGGACGCAGGATGCAGGGGGAGTGGGGGGGGGGGGGGGTGCACACCCACTCCAACGAATCCTTGGCTTCAAGAAGAGAGAGGTAGAGAGACATGCTATCAAGGTACAGTAAGCAGCATGTCAAAGGCATAGCCAGCATTCAGGACATTCTTTGCGCGTAAAGCAGATCTAGGTTACAAAAAGATGTGAACACTTCTGCATGTAATGAGAGTCCGGACCGGGTGTAGTAGGTACTGATTGACATACAAGCTAAGGTTCAACTTCGTACAGATGCAAGGAGAATACTTAATAAGCTGCAGGGGGGGGGGGGGGGGGGAGGGGGATAGGGAGGGTCACTCGCAACACACTACAATCGCATTCCACACTAGAACGTGTGCGTTTTAAGTGCAGTAAAAATGTTAAACAGTCTTGGCCCAGAGTTGAGAGAGTCCCTTCAAACGGAGGGAAACCTCTCGCCTCAAAACGCAAAGTGCCATTATAATTCCATAAAGACCGCAAACTGTCATTATATTCTCATTAGAACGCCCGAGTCCTAGGCCAGGAAACTGATTAGCGAAGTAGGCTGGCATACCATTCTTATCTTATCTGAGGGTTTGGACCTAGAGTGAAAATGAAAAAATCACCGTTTAAATCGTTCGGCGGGGGGTCGGGATTCTTAAATACTATTTAATGTCCAAATCAATACATGGGATGTAAAGGAAACACTGGTGTTTAAAAGTGTATATAGAGGAGCAATGTGTATTCAAGATTGTGTGAGGTTCCGTCTTCAAAGAATATAATCTGCCTAATGACAACATTGTTCTATTCAGCCCAAGCCTGTGTACCACATGTGAACATTTATCTACATGTACGACGAGGTGGTTTTCAGAAAATGTACGTACAATTCAACTTCGCCAATCTTCTCAAATAACCCACATTACAGACAAAAATGTGCTTCAAAATGCAGTTTAACATAACAGAACTGATATTTTAAATCAATGCGATACCAAATATACTCAGATATACCCAGTATATTCTTCATTTTTCAGCCTAATTTAGGAGAATTTCCTAAATGAGTAGAGCTGCTAATTGTACATTTTCTGAAAATCTGACCCATATAGCGACCGCCACTCACACCTTGTACGGCCACGTGGAGGAATGTGACATTAAATACCACAATTACAGCATGAATAGGTGTTAAAGTGAACCACAAATATCATAATCTCTCCTACAAACACCGGCCTATAGCCCGCGCAGGGGGAGGGAAGGAGAGAGGGGAGCCCGAGAAATACCCACTAAACACTCTCCTGTCTTCCAGTCTAGGCCCAAAGGTGGGAGAGACCCTTCAAACGAAGGGAATACCACTCGCCTCAAACCGCAAAGTGTCATTATAATTCCATTAAGACAGCAAAATGTCATATTCCCATTAAAACGCCGAGTCATGGGCCAGGAAACCGATTAGCGAAGTAAGCTGGCCTTCCATTTATCCGGTAACGGCAGCGGTAGCGGCAGCGGTTCCTTTCGCTACATGTCGCGAAAGGGTTTTTCCGCTGCCGCAGCCGCTGCCGCTACCGCTGCCGTTACCGTGTGAATGGATGGGTCTCTTCAGAATTCAATAAGCGCGATTTTTACCGCTGCCGCTACCGCTAGCGGACAAATGGAAGGCCAGCTGTAGGCTGACATACCACCCTTATCTGATCTGAGGGTTTGGGCCTAGAGTGTGTCAGCATTGGTCTAGTGTAGTCTATATGTACCATGGTGGGGAAACTAAAGGATTACATGCTGTGATCAGTGGATGATACTGTCAGATTGTGAAAAAAGACACTTTCACTTGGAAAACAAGTATCATTTAGTCCAAATTCCATGTACCGGTACTATAATATTTATAATTTTGGATGGAATTCTACCAACTACTATGGATATCACTATTATTTTCGATTCGGTTCTTCTTGGTTTGTGTGACGCATAGAGTACTCAAATGAGTTTTTGTTTGACTTTCTTTATTGCCTATATGTTCCTATATGTTATAATATTTATAGATTTATAAACCTGGTCCCAGAAGCCATTAAGCCTACCTGTACGTATACATCATCAGTCATGTTTCATTTTATTAAGGTTTTTGACATTTTGACTCACCTACAAGAGAACAGAAAACAGATTATTAGTTATTTTCATTTCATCAAACACGAATAGCAGACAGACGCTTACCAGGACATGAGTGGGTTTGTTTAGCTTTACTCTGAGATTAGAGTGACTGTTTTCTGAGACAGGCACTACGTCAGGTTCAAAATACACTTCAAGACCAAAGATGAGAGAGTCCCTTCAAACGAAGGGAAAGCCTCTCGCCTCAAACCGCAAAGTGCCATTAAAATTTCATTAAGACCGCAAAATGCCATTATATTTCCATTAAAGCGCCTAGTACTAGGCCAGGAAACCGATCAGCGAAGTAGGCGTCCAATCACTGACACACAATTCTTATCTGATCTGAGGGTTTGGGCCTGGACTGGATATTGGAGAACGCCCTGCTTGTTAACCTTGACAGAAGCAAGTGAACAAACTTAATGGCTGATAAAGAAACATATCCATTCAAAGAAGCTTGACATCAAGGGGAGACATTCCTGTCTGTATTTGTATTTTCTCAAGGTCTAGCGTTTAACAAAAGATCACTTTACAAAGTGTTCCTCACATACAGTTGACCAATATGGCGGCCATACAGGGAAATGCTGAGTCAGATCTTCAGAAATTGTACAATCAAAAGATCTACATATTTTCTTAAATTCTGCTATATTAGACTGACAAATGGCCAATACTGGGTATATCTGTGTATATTTGGTACTGTCTTGATTCAAACTATCAGTTTGGTTATGTTGAACCCGATTTTCGTCTCAAATTTGGGTTATTTGAGAGGATTGGTGAAGGTTAATTGTGCATTTTCTGGCGATTTCACACATCAAGTCCTGATCCGGAAATCCACCCTCTGCGGTAATGAGTTTGAATTGCATTTTTTTCTCAAAATCACAATTGCCCACTGGTATCTATGTCTTATTATTAGCCAAAATTAATATAAAACATGCGGTCTAAATGCAATCTAGGTACAAACCCTCAGATCAGATAAGAATGGAATGTCAGTGATTGGACGCCTACTTCGCTAATCGGTTTCCTGTCCTACGACTAGGCGTAATGGGATTATAATGACATTTTGCGGTCTCCTAATAAAACTATAACGTCACTTTGCGGTTGCGGCGAGAGACTTTTCCCTACATTTGAAGGGACTCTCTAATGATCTGTGGGCCTAGACACTCTAGGTCCAAACCTTCAGATCAGATAAGAATGGTATGTCAGCCTATCTCGCTAATCGGTTTCTTGTCCTAGAACTCGACGTTTTAATGGGAATATAATGACATTTTGCAGACTTAATGGAATTATAATGACTCTTTGCGGTTTGAGGCGAGAGGCTTTATCTTTATTTGAAGGGACTCTCTCAAGTTTGGGCCTAGATTGTAGACTGAATGGTCTAGAAGTGGACGTGCCCAGGGGTGGTTGGTTGGAGGAATGCTAATATTGTGGCTCTCACATGGTATCATTCCCCACCATGGGATTAGGCTATAGAAGGTTCTTTGTAGTCCGAGTATGATATCACAGGAAAGCTTCAAATACCAGAGTAGAGAGCAGCCCTCGGGGCAGGTTTCACGAGGCGACCCCCTCCCCCTCCCCCCCTCACACACACACCCTCCCCCGACATATAATAAGTGTTGGTAATGAGCAATCCTAGAATGTGACTGCTGTCAGTCCAAGGATATCATTTTTTTTTTCACGTTTTGAAAAGTATTTTATTCAGGAAAACATCAGATACGAGGCTCACAACTTCAAGTGCTTCTCCTATTATTATTATTATTATTTCCCCACTCTATCCTTATGTGTTTTAAATGTAAATGTACCGATAAAAATAAAATTGTCATTTTAAATGTAAACTATATAAGAAATGTGTGGAGGCTTTTTTTTTGGTTTGTTTATTTAAAAATACATTTTAGCTTAATTTAAGAATAAAGAGAGAAGTCTACGGCATCTGAAGGAGGAAATTAGCTGCAAGTTTAGATTACAGTGATTTCCCTTTTCTCAAAACGAAAGAAAAAGATGGCGGTACCCTGTTCTTGCACGATGCAGTTTCACTCCGTTGTTTCTTCCTCTCTACAGATATATGGGTCAGTTTTCAGAAACTGTACAATTGGCAGCTCTACATATTTAGCAATTTCTGCTAAATTCTGCTAAAAGCATGATAAATCATGGGTATATCTGAGTATATTTGGTATCACATTTATTTAAAGTATCTGTTCTGTTATGTTAAACTGCATTTTGAAGCTCATTTATTTCTTAAATGTGGGTTATTTGAAAGGATTGGTGAAGGCGGCGAATTGTACATTTTCTGAAAATCTGACCCATACTCAGGGCCAGCAGATGGACACAAGTGGTGAAACGTGGCCATGCGATCTGAGCACGAATCACCTTTTTAAATCTTTTTTAAAATCTTCCCCAAACTTCCACCACAGGATGTCAAGGAATGTTTTACATAATCACCAGAAACTCGTGTTGTGGAGTTTTCTCACATTTTTATATAATTCGTGGAAACTAGGCACTCATTTATTTACCTAGAGTAGGACGCTGAGGGAAGTGTGGAATACTGATCAAGGCACAAACAGGAACATTTAAATCTTGGTCAACAGCACACATTAGGGTCAGATTTTCAGAAAATGTACAATTGGCAGCTGTACACTTTAAGTAAATTCTGCTAAATTAAGCTGCAATTCGGTCAATACTAGATAAATTCGAGTACATTCGGCATTGTACTGATTCTAGCAATCTGTTTGGTTAGGTTGAACTGTGTTTTGAACTTTATTTTCGTCTGAAATTTGGGTTATTTGAGAGAGGATTGGTGAAGGTGAATTGTACATTTTCTGAAAATCTGACCCATTAATAGATCACCAACTTCTCTACATGCCTATAGCACCAGGCCTGCACCTGGAAATTCAATATTGACAAATGCAGACCAACAGAACACTTAATATTACATTCCAAACACAGTTATATGGCGAGTGGTCTGGCCCGCTAAATGGCCATATATGTACCTTGATCTACATACCTCCAACACCAGTACAAACACAACTCATTTCCTCGTACAGGCCTATTTCTGGCCCTTTATATAGGTCAGATTTTCAGAAAATGTACAATTGGCAGCTGTACACATTTAGTAAATTCTTCAAAATTAAGCTGCAATTTGTTCAATACTAGGTAAATTCGAGAATATTTGGCATTGCATTGATTCTAGCAATCTGTTTGGTTAGGTTGAACTGTGTTTTGAACTTTATTTTCGTATAAAATTTGAGTTATTTGAGAAGATTGGCGAAGTTGAATTGTACATTTGCTGAAAATCTGACCCATATAATGTCAGGCTATACTAGGCACCTGCATTTATTTGGGGTGGGGTGGGGGTGTAATGTGACGATATCTTTATTAGGTAAAATATACACTCTAGGCAAGATGTCGTTATAATCCCATTAAAACGCCTAATCCTAGGCCAGGAAACTGATTAGCGAAGTAGGCGTCCACTAACTGACATACCATTCATAATGATCTGAGGGTTTGGACCTAGAATACTTTGTCATGTATTGGACTGGTTTCAACTGATCACTTTTGGATCTCCCGGTAATGATATCCTTTACGTTTAATATTATCTTGCAGAAGTATAAAATTGTATTTGAAATTATCCTCGGTATAAAGTCAAATAGAAAGGTGGAAGGAATCGGTGTGATATAGGATACGACCCCGGCGAGACAGACCTCTAAGCCGTTTCCACTTGCTGTCCCCCGTGTAGACCACCTCCAAGAGTTGGGCAAACATCGGTGGGCCTTATTCTAGGCGCTCGAGGTATACTGATGTGTCTGAAGGGAAAACGTATTTGCGTTTGTTGTCTGAAAGTGTTAGGAAGTTTAAAGAAGTCAAACATGTCTTGAATGTGTTGAAACAGAACAGTGCATGACTTCTGACTGGATATATTGCTGCTATGGCACTGACATGGATGTGAAAGATGACAGTTCGTAATGTGTAATGCCACTTTTATGTAAATACATCAATGTCGCCAAGGCAGATTTCACCATCAGATCTTTATATAAATAGGGCTTATTTTGTGGAAGTGAATTCCGAACTCATCCATACAGTTTAGGCCAAAACCCTTGAGCAGATGAGACAATAATAATAATATCAGTGATTGGACGCCTACTTAGCTAATCGGTTTCCTGACCCAGGACTAGGCGTTCTAAAGGGAGTATAAAGACATTTTGCGGTTTTAATGGAATTACGATGGCACTTTTGAGGCAAGAGGCTTTCCCTCCGTTTGAAGGGACTCCCCCATCTTTGGGCCTAGAGTAGTAGAGTAGTTTGGGCCTGAGAGGCGGACGAGAGTGAGATTAAGTGTCAGAGATCCAGTCATCCCCAGCCCCACTGTTTACCTTCCCATTAAGCCGCAGCAGATCTCCCGGTGGTCTAAGGAGGAGGAGGTCCTCGTGGGAGGCTAAAGTTTGGTTGAGAGGAGGACCACCCCTCAGGTGACCTCTGGCCACCCTGGAGACGGACGCCGGCCGGACGCCGCCTGTACACTCTGTTCGAGACCTACTTAGAGTACTGAACATCAAAGCGACCCAATGGTAACCCTAGGGCAAGCCGCTCCAAGTAGATCTCCAATAGAGTGTAGGAGACCTTCACATGGGGCCGGGGAGGTTCAACAAACACAGCTTTACCCCCAGCAATGGTAGTCAGAGAAGAACAATATCTAATTATAATCCCAACTCAAATATTAAAAGTACCAATGGATTGCCGGCTCAAGTAGTGGTGGGATTGGCCTCGGGGGGAGGTTGGGGGATAGACTTTCTCACTTCATGTTCAAATCAAGTTCCTACACGACATTTTAAAGAGGGTTTCTAGTCTATAGGCCCAAAGTTGAGAGAGTCCCTTTAAAAGGAGGGAAAGTCTCTCCTCGCGTCAAACCGCAAAATGTCATTATATTCCCATTAGAACGCCCAGTCCTAGGCCAGGGAACTGATTAGCGAAGTAGGTATCTATTAACTGACATACCATTCTTATCTGATCTCAGGGTTTGGACCAAGACTGTTTCTGCATTACCGTATATATTATAAGATTTATCTCCGACATTGTCACCAGTATTTCACCTCAACAAATCACCTCCTAAATTGCAAAATTGTATCTAAATCAAACTTTACATTAGTCTGCAGTGAGCAGAGAATAATGATTATGGCTTTTAACTTTGTCGGCTCCCACCTGCCTGGGTTATAAGTGGCCACCATATGAGCACATCGGCCACAGGACTTGTTTATTCTCACCGTAAATCAGGGACAGGGTGGTGGCCCTCACAGACACGGATGATCCATGGCAGTTTTATGGCTCAGATTTTCAGAAAATGTACAATTCAACTTCGCCAATCTTCTCAAATAACCCAAATTTCAGACGAAAATAAAGTTCAACCTAACCAAGCAGATTGCTAGAATCAATGCAATGCCGAATATACTTGAATTTACCTAGTATTGGCCAAATTGCAGCCTAATTTATCAGAATTTAATAAATGTGTACAGCTGCCAATTGTACATTTTCTGAAAATCTGACACATGATATAGCTGCATGGTGTTAGGGGTGGTGCAGGAGTGTAGATGTGTGTCCACCATAGCTCACCATTTAATAGGGAGGTTCAGCAAACAAACCTATCTCAATTACGTATTACCGTATCCGTATATTTTTTTAAATAATATCGCATTTTCATGTATAAAAAATAAATTGTGAGATTGTGAGATTTTTTTCTCTCACTTTGTTTCTTATAAGGTATGTTTGTATATTGTCAGAGACACGGATGCGTTACGTATAGACTTGCTGAAACTCCCTATTGGTGATGCAGGGGTCTAGGTGTGTGTCCACCATATAGACATGAGCGTGACATTGATGTTTGAACTCATTGCCCATCTCATGATTTACGCCAACTGATAATTTTTCCTTTTAACCCCTCCGTGGTGGGGCTGCGGGTTCACTATTACATTAGCGCAATAAAGCACCTCTGCAATGGCGTTTGATGTGAATCGACCGCCAACCATAGATCCACTCCCATTAGAGTGGAGAGATTTAATGCACCTCCGATATTTTATAGATTGCCACGGGAGTTATGTGCGAGGCTTTTTTTTATTAACGGTTCTTGGTTCAAAACAAATTTCCAACGAAAAATATGCTTCCTTGTCGCAACGAGTTTATATAAACTCGTTGCTTGTCGAAAGCAATCTAGGCCCAAAGTTGAGAAAGTCCCTTCAAAGGAAGGGAAAGCCTCTCGCCTCAAACTGCAAAGTGCCATTATAATTCCATTAAGACCGCAAAATGTCATTATATTCCCATTAAAACGCCGAGTTCTAGGCAGGGAAACCGATTAGCGAGGTAGGCTGACATAGCATTCTTATCTGATCTGAGGGTTTGGACCCAGAGTGTAACGACAAAAAGGCAGATATTTGGCATTGGTTCTTGGTTCAAAACAAATTTCCGACGAAAAATAAGCTTCCTTGCTGAAAGGCTGACTGACACGCAGATGTCACCCTGAAACATCTTCAAGTTGAAAATAATCAAGAATTAAAATTTGAAGGGAAAAAATGAGTGAAAAAGACGTGGATAATTGGAATAAAAATTGTTGTTGTTCACTCGCGTTTACATCTTTGTGGAAAGGGAGAGAGTGTGTTGGGGCATGCAGGTTCCTCCTAAATCCTCCACTCCACATAATAACACGTTTAAAACGTACCAATTAATCCCTCGGGGCTAATTTTTGTATCAAATTTGAGTTATTGGATAGGATTGGTGAAGGCGAATTATACATTTTCAGGAAACTTCACCTATTTCCATTAAGCGCGCGATGCTAAGTCTATGGCAAGTACCCAGAATATAGATACCTGTCACCCTCCACGCAACATTAGGATCATCTTCTTTTTCTTGGTCCCCAAAGCAACAACAAGTTGAGTGGATCTTAATAGCAGCAGGATCTGTTTTGCCAAAGGATACCCCGGGAGCAGGACTTTTACCATTCTCCTGTTAAAACTGTCTTTTTGTGCCCTCGGGAGAACGGATCATTAATTACAGTGATGGCCAAGTCAAGCTTGCCGGGGCAATCGCAGACGACATTTAAGAAAATAACTTGTCCCTTCATGAATAATTCTAATTTTATACTTGTTTATCCATATTCGTCAAAAGCAAACACAAAGAAAGAACGACTTCGAATAGAAACCGCAAAAGGGAGACAAGTACAAATATTTCTTCCCTCCACAAAGCGTTCTGTTGGTTTGGTTTTGTAAATTCAGTCCCTTTATCGCTCGAATTTTCCCATCTTGAAGAAGAACCAGTCAGGTCCAGACGGCCACATTCCCCGATGCCACATCCAGCGATAAGCTTAACCACAAGGCTAAGACTAAGGCTAAAGTGTTAATGACCCCTAAACTTAGGGGTCCAAAACTGCCTTCTGAACCTGACTGGAACCATATAGTAGTAATTTAAATAGAAACTCATGGTTGTATTCCTCCAGGTATTACGGAAAGCGGAAAAACTAATTGAAACGATACATCATATTGTCAGCAGTTTACAGTCACGTTTGACGACCATCGAGGTACTTCTGAATTGTAACAATGTAACACATTGAAACAATGGACCTAAGCAGACCGTTTAAGTTCCTGCCATACACTATAACCTGAACCGTTTCATGCTTTACGATCCGCAGGTCAAAGCTAAAAAAGTTGAATTTCATTCAATAGTGAGTGAAACTCATGTGAATAGAACTGGCTTGCTGCCTTCTGTGCCCTTGTCCTTCAGCATTCCGCACGGCAAGGACGGCAAGGTTTTTGACAATAATTGGTTTCTTTGTGGACACAATAGATGTTGTTTGGACGGCATCCACCGAGGACTTTCCAGTAAATGGTTCAGATCGTCAGAAAATGTACAATTCACCTTCACCAATCCTTTCAAATAAACTACATTTTAGACAGAAATAAGCTAGAAAATGCAGTATAACATAACAAAACTGATACTTTAAAACAACAGTCCCAAATGTACTCCGATATACCGGTATTCATCATTTTTTTAGCCTACTTGAGCAGAATTTACTAAATGTGCAGAGCTGCCAATTGTGCATTTTCTGACGATTTCACCCACATACACACGTCATGGAGGTAAATGAATGAATGAATGTTATTTTTGTTGTTTTTGTGTGTGAAATGAATGAAAACTTTGCAGCTGAAATGACGGCATTATATTCGTGTTCCATCAGGCTTAATGGAGACTCTTTTCTTTTTAAAAACACAAATAAAGATTTAATTGTTCGCTCCCCACACCACTCATTAATGTACGTCGGGGTTGGGTGGAGAAATGCCTTCAAACACGTGAGAGAGAAATCTTGATTAGTGTAAACGTATTAATGTTTGAGCAGTATTTATTTTCGCTATTTTAGCGCACCAAACTTTGTGCGCGAAAATAAATCTTCCGAGAAAGGTATAATTATTGCATGAACAAAATGTGAGACTTCCTTGCTGCGCGAATATAAATCCGCGCGAAAAGGTGTCAAAAAACTTAGTGAGCGAAAATTTATCTGCGCGAAAATAAATACGTTTACAGCAGTGCATAAATCAGAATAGCGGCATTAATGCAATCAAATATACGGTGGTTTAACAGGAAAAATATACCTTTAATATAAGTAGTCAAAGACACGAAAAACTAATGAAAGGATAAGCAACAATTATTTAATTATAACGCGAAGATAATAATTGATACCCGAGGTCAAAAACTCAGGATACCATGAAGAGGGGTATATATAATTAATTGGAAATGAAACCCACCAAGGACAATAGACATGGGTCAGATTTCAGAAAATGTACAATTGGCAGCTGCACACATTTAGTAAATTCCGCTAAATTAGGCTACAATTTGGTCAATACTAGGTAAATTCGAGTATATTCAGCATTGCATCGATTTTAGCAATCTGTTTGGTTAGGTTGAACTGTATTTTGAACTTGATTTACGAACACAATTCTATGGGGTTTTTTTTTATAAAAACATTGTCAATAAGAAGACATTTTACCTCAGATCGAGGAGGAGTAAATTTACAGGTAAATGCCATAAATCAGCCCTGGGCCACCCATATTCTGACATTTTGTCGGTTTTCTTATAATGGCATCGCGTCCTGCATCTCCGGTATGAGAAAACTAACACTGTGTGTATGGAGAGAGAGACATCTCACAATACGTAGATCGATATCGCACCAAGGCAATAACACACACCATTAAATACGAGCAAAACATTCCCGTAAATTTCTAACCCAAGTTTTCAAGGGCACCGCCGCGTGCAGTTCAAAACAAGGAATTTATGTTCTCAGGGGATTTTGTTCGTCAAAAGCACGACACTCTAGGTCCAAACCCTCCGATCAGATAAGAATGGTATGTCAGTGATTGGACGCCTGCTTCGCTAATCATTTTTTCGCCTAAGACTCGGCGTTTTAATGAGAATATAATGAAATTTTGCGGTCTTAATGGAATTATAATGGCACTTTGCGGTTTGAGGCGGGAGGCTTTCCCTTCGTTTGAGGACAACTATAAGTGGGTTTTAAAATATTATTTCAATTATAAATCTCGACAGCAGCATGTGGGATTTTATCAATCATCTGCGGTTGTTAATGTTTATAGGTTAGGCACTGAAGCAGCAGCACTCAGCCGACCTTCAATTTTTGTCAGGATTTTTTTTTTGGGGAAAAAAAATCCATTTGGAATCTCGCACAGTCTTTGTACTTGTTAACAAGATCAAGTGCAAGACAACATGAACAAGATGAGAAAATCTGAACATGCACCGGAATAAGAATAAGGGTCAGATCTTCAGAAAATGTACAATCTTCAGATCTACACATCTAGTAAATTCTGCTAAATTAGACTGAACAATGGTCAATACTAAGTATATCTGAGTATATTTGGCATTGCATTGATTCTAGCTATCTGTTTGGTTATGTCGAACGGCATTTTGAGCTTTATTTCCGTCTGAAATGAGGGTTATTAGAGAGGATTGATGAAGGTGAATTGTACATTTTCTGGCGACTTCACCACCCATAAGGTTATTCAACCCCTTGCAGCAGGAGAGGGAAAGGAGGGAATTGCCCTACAGGCCTTAACACTGCATCCCCTGGTATTTGAATAATCCCAATAACAATCCAGGCTTTAAGGTTTGACGTCATAGCGCGCAGGTGAGTGGCCTGGCCGCCAGGTGAGTATGGAGGTCCTAGGGAACAGATCAACATAAGGGCATACAGTGGAGCAAGGGGAGTAAGGGGAAGGGAGGCATGATGAGATGGGTAGTAGTAGAACAGGGAGGGAAGTATATGGGTCAGATTTTTAGAAAATGTACAATAGACAGCTCTATACATTTAGTAAATTCTGCCAAATTAGGCAGAAAAATGGTCAATACCAGGTATATTTTGTATTGCCTTGATTCAAACAGTCTGTTTGGTTATGTTGAACTGAATTGTGAATCTTATTTTTGTCTTAAATTTGGGTTATTTGAGAGGATTGGTGAAGGTGAATTGTACATTTTCTGGCGATCTGACGCAAGTGTGGACAAGCAGGGGCCTGGATATAGGAGGAGATGAATACCTGAATTGGCGCTAGTATCATAAACACTGAGTCATATCTCACTGCACCAGCTACCGTACATAAGAACGTATCACCAGTGCATCTGCACGAGCTGTCACCTTTTTGTTTTGTACTCCTCCTCCTTATAAGGGTCAGATTTTCAGAAAATACACAATTGTCAGCTCTACACATTAAGCAAATTGTCCTAAATTATGCTGAAAAATGATGAATACCGGGTATATCTGAGTATATTTGGGATACCATTAATCTAAAGTATCTGTTCTGTTATGTTAAACTGCATTTTGAAGCTCAATTTTGTCTTAAATGTGAGTTATTTGAGAGGATTGGTGAAGGTGAATTGTACATTTTCTGAAAATCTGACCCATAAGACACTGTAGCCCTCCCTGTCACCTCACATCTGCCTTGATAGGGTCAATGCCCCTGCAGGTTGATGGGTCAGATTTCCAGAAAATATACAATTCAACTTTGCCAATCTTATCAAATAACCCAGATTTCAGACGAAAATAAAGTTCAAAATTCAGTTCAACCTAACCAGACAGATTGCTAGAATCAATGCAATGCTGAATATACTCAGATATACCTAGTATTGACCAAATTGCAGCCCAATTTTGCAGAATTTACTCAATGTGTACAGCTGCCAATTGTACATTTTCTGAAAATCTGACCCTGGTGTGTGACATCAACCCCCCCACCCCATTCCCCTCCGCCCTGTCTTCCTTCAACGAGTAGTTGATTTCAATGAAGATTAATCTTTTTATCAAATTCATCCTCCGGATAAGAGCATTCATTCCCTGTGGTTGACATACCGACATTTCTTCCTACAATTTGCCCTGCTACATTTAAATGCAGCAAATGGGTCAGATTTTCAGAAAATGTACAATTCGTCTTCACCAATCCTCTCAAATAACCCACATTTAAGACAAAAATGAGCTTCTAAATGCAGTTTAACATAACAGAACTGATACTTTGAATCAATGTGATACCAAATATACTCAGATATACCCGGTATTCACCATTTTTCAGCCAAATTTAGCAGAATTTACGAAATGTGTGGAGCTGACAATTGTACATTTTCTGAAAATCTGACCCAAATATCCCGCCCTACACACATCACCGCCAGGGTAATAGTAGCTTACCCTATTGGACCGTTTCACCAGTTAGATACAAATGTTGAAATTATTAAGATTAAGTATCGTTATTGGATCTCGGGGTAATAGATCATTTTGAAGCTCAATGGCCTGGATTTCAGTACAAAAAGCGTCGGGACGGCATAGGGAGGGGTGGTCACTGGCTTTGAAGCATGCGTCATTAACTTGTTATGGTCCATTATTGGACACGTGTGGTAAATGTCTGTCTGATTTATTGCCATGAAGAGATTTCTTGTCTCATAATGTCCACCATCAAGCATTTGTAGCCCGTTGCAGGAACATATATGTCAGTTTGTACTTGTGTGTAGCCATCGTGAAGAATAAAGTTTGCCACAATGATATAATGAAATAAACCAGACTGAGACTATTATAGTTAGAGGTATATTTTACAGGTAAAAGAAAATATCATTAAGATGTAATATCAGGAACAGTCCGAACTAGAACCCCAGGAAATTTGTTTAAAGTATTAACATTTTTCTGGTTTAACCTACGTTTCAGTCCCTATATTATAAGGTCTTAATCAAAGCTCGGAGTGATACTAAGTCTTATATTGCAGTTTTGTTGTTTTTTTCTTATATTTTTGTTTATCTTTCGTGGTTATGGTAAAATTATGCCAGCATACTTCGACATCTTACATGGTCTCAGGTTTGCTTAGTTGTACCCCTGAGTGCTTTTGATATTTATTATTAATAATCTGTTTTATATCATATATTGTCAATTAGGCAACGCACGAAGACATCCAGGTAGGATGATAAATTGCGTTTTTTGTATTTGTATCCGTATGATTATTTAAAATGTCGACGGCCTTAAATGAAATGAAATAAAAAAAAAGTTCTATATGCCCAGTTGCTGCATCATATAATTCTGTGTTCGGGTGGCAGGAGTAAAAATGATAAATGCTTATATATTATCAGTGGCTGATTATATTATGCTATTGTAAAAGGAGGCAGCACAAGTTACACCACCACCATGCATGAGTGCTAGAAATGAGTCAAATGAGTCAAATGATTATATTGCGATAATACAGGATCAGCAGCAAACGAGCCCCAGGCCTCGTGAAACGATAAAGTGCTAAACGGCGTTATAGACATGGGTCAGATTTTCAGAAAATGTACAATTGGCAGCTGTACACATTTAGTAAATTATGCCAAATTAGGCTGCAATTTGGTCAATACTTGGTAATTCGAGTATATTCGGCATTGCGTTGATTCTAGCAATCTTTTTGGTTAGGTTGAGCTGTATTTTGAACTTTATTTTTCGTGTGAAATTTGGGTTATTTGAGAAGATTGGTGAAGGTGAACTGTACATTTTCTGAAAATCTGACCGATATAGACATGCTGTAAGTCTTCCTGCTGTACCTGCACCTGGGGTGGTGGTGGTGGGGTGGGGTGGTGGTGGTGGTGGTGGCTTTACGCTCGGGTGAATGCAGGGAATGAGTACACCACCTTACAACATTACACCATCGTTAATGGGGACAGCTCACCTACTTTTATGGAGGAGGGGTGTGTTGGGGATTATAGTAGGGCAACGGTCACCAAGACTTTAGTATGCTTCAATATAGTACCATCATCCATACAACTATAGAAATATCCACAAGTATGTACCTGCTGTCGCTTCAACCTCTTAAAAACCACTTGAGGAGGCGGAGAATGTTTTGAATTTTTGCTGCTCGCCAGTAGACGCTGGGTGACAGTTGTAGCAATAGAGAAGCACCAGTAATTAAATGTTTTTGAAGTGATACAAACATGTGGCAGCCCCACCATGATGACAACATGCAAGCAACAAGATATAGGTCCAAACCCTCAGATCAGATCAGAATGGTATGTCAGCCTACTTTGCTAATCGGTTTCTTGGCCAAGTACTCGGCGTTTTAATGGGAATATAATGACATTTTGCGGTCTTAATGGAATTATAATGGCACTTGGTGGTTTGAGGCGAGAGGATTTCCCTTCGTTTGAAGGGACTCTTCCATCTTTGGAGGGAGTGAGTGAGATTGGTTGCTTTACGCCCTTATCAACACTTTGAAGTGTTATATCAAGGGCGGGAGAGCTGAGAGGGAGGCAGTTTATGATTATACCCAGGAAATAGAGATAGAGAAGAAGGGAGAGAGAGACAGAGAAAAGAGACATCTTTGGACCTAGACTGAGATTACTTTCTAAACTAGATCATGGTCCAATACTAGATACAGGTGAACAAGTGTTGTGTAACAGTGGTGCTGGTATAATGGGTTCAATACAGTCTAGGCCCAAACTTTAGAGAGTCCCTTCAAACGAAGGGAAAGCCTCTCGCCTCAAACCGCAAAGAGTCACTATAATTCCATTAAGACGGCCAAATTTCATTATATTCCCATAAAACGCCGAGCCTTAGGCAAAGAAACTGATTAGCGAAGTAGGCTGACATACCATTCTTATCTGGTGGGAGGGTTTGGGCCTAGAGTGAATACGAAGAAGGGCTTTCAAATATGCTGGTGGTGGTATGCACAGTCTAGGCCCAAACATGAGAGAGACCCTTCAAACGGAGGGAAAGCCTGTTGCCTCAAACCGCCATTATAATTCCATTAGTACCGTAACATGTCATTTTATTCCCACTGAACGCCTAGTCCTAGGCTAGTAAACCGATTAGCGAATTAGGTGTCCAATCACTGATATACAATTCTGATCTGAGGGTTTGGGCCTAGACTGTATAATGTGTGGTTGTATGTAAATCACTCAAACATGCCCAGCTTTATTTGAAGATTTTCAAATTCCATCGATGAGTCATTTAACGGAGAAAAAAAACCGCCCCAACCCACACTGGGAAGGAATTCAATGACAACGGGAATTTCAGTTTCCTTTGGTTAAACATTAATTTGCCTGATTTCTAAACATACGGAAATACCACTGATTTATCATCATCTTTTGTTACAAAAGCAAGTCAATATATTACTGAGTTTTTATCCAAAACATGTCTGCAGTGATCAGTGGATAAAAACATGGGTCAGATTTTCAGAAAATGTACAATTCACCTTCACCAATCTTCTCCAATAACCCAAATTTCAGACGAAAATAAAGTTCAAAACACAGTTCAACCTAACCAGACAGATTGCTAGAATCAACGCAATGCTAAATATGTAAATGTGTACAGCTGCCAATTGTACATTATCTGAAAACCCGACCCACATACGTCACGAGGCGTTTACACGACTAGTAAAACCCACTGAACAAACAGAAACATAAAATCTCAATTTCAGACTAATATAGGCAGCGAGGAGTTTATGATGGGGCATCATTGCGACAGCCAGGGAGATATGGTCTTCTTTTTTTGTCTTTTTTTTTTAGGAAATAAAGAATAAAACTAAGACCAGGTGAATGCTGCATGGTTCTCTGCATTTATATATGGGTCACATCTTCAGAAAATGTACAATCAGCAAGTCTATACATTTGGTAAATTCTGCTAAATTATACTTTTAAAAAATGTCTATACAAGGTATATCTGATATTCGGCATTGCATTGATTCCAACAATCTGTTTGGTTATGTTGAACTGAGTTTTGAACCGCATTTTTGTCCTAATTTTGGGTTATTTGAGAGGATTGGTGAAGGCGAATTATACATTTTCTGGCGATTTCACCCACATATATACCAGTGCCTAGTATAGTTATATGACATCAAAAACACGCTTGGCTTAAATGATTGGTTAAGAGGTGCACATGTCTAAAGGCTTGGAGATATGTAAATCTATGTATCCAGTGGGTAAGGTTTTTGTGGTCTGTCCACAGTGACACCTTCCTACATTTCAACGGGTCAGACCTTCAAAAAATGTACAATTGGCAGCTCTACACATTTAGTAAATCGTGCTAAATTAGGCTGAAATATGATAATACTAGATACATTTGAGTATCTTCGGAATTGCATTGATTTAACAAATCTGTTCAGTCATTTATGTTAAACTGTATTTTGTAGCTAATTTTTGTACTAAATTTGAGTTATTTGGAAGAATTGGTGAAGGCAAATTGTACATTTTACAAGAAACCTGACCCCAATGCACCACGCCACCAGCCTTTCAGCACCTCAGCATTGCACAGACATTAGTAATATTTGTAACGATACATTTATTATACTCTTTATATTGTGCCTAGTGTGTGCCTAGTGTTGGTATCAAATCATAAATGTCTTGTATTGATAAAAGTCGGCACAGGTTTCTTGTTTTGAAATATTTAAAAGTTTGATTTATGAAGTATGCTAGCAATGTATACTAATCACCTGCATGGAGTATTTATATATCATATACTCCGCGAATTACTTCATAATAAGTTCTGCCGTCTCCCACTGGTACAATTATATGGGTCAGATTTTCAGAAAATGTACAATTAGCAGTTGTACACATTTACTAAATTCTGCAAAATTAAGCAGCAATTTGGCCAATACTAGGTAAGTCCAAGTATATTTGGCATTACATTGATTCTAGCAATCTGTTTGGTTAGGTTGAACTGTATTTTGAACTTTATTTTCGCATGAAATTTGGGCTATTTAAGAAGATTGGTGAAGGGGAATTGTACATTTTCTGAAAATCTGATCCATATAGGGAGGGGGTATAGTAGTGAAGAATGTATGTATGTATAGGTTTTTATTTCCGGAAGTGTACATTTTCAATAATATAACAAATTTCAACACCGAAAAAGGGGGTGGGTCTCCTCTATGAAACCATAGATCCTCCTGAGGGCCCCCTTTGGAAAAAATGGAGTTACGCTATTAAATTTATACAGTTTTAGTTGATATATAGATTGATGCTGCGACTACATTAATATGACAAACTATTATGGCAGTTATAATAACATAAACAGGACAAATACAAATTTCTTGGTAGTTTGCCTACCTCCTCACTTTTAACTGAGGTCTCGTACAGTACAGTACTTCTTTATGCTTTTGTTGATACATGGGGGTGTTGTAGCCAGTCGGTGAGTAGCATTCTGGCGAACACTGTGTCACCTCCTGACCACACTCCCTCTACATTTTTACAGTTGCGGGTAGCATTCTGGCGAACACTGGCCCGTCTTTATAATTACAGTAACAGTAATAAGAGTGACATAATGACACAATGATATAATAATGCAATACAAAAATGCGACTGCAGTTTGTGTTGGGGAGAGAGAAGGGGCAGACAAGCTCCCTGTTACTGACTGATATGGTATTTACCAACTTGTATAAGGGAAGAAGGGACAGATCGTAGCGGTTCCGCACTCTGACTCCCAGGAATTCTAATCTCGTTGAAACAATATCATTCATATCATTGAAACCAATTTCCAACACAGTAAATATGATTATTTTCCGCCGCACTGCTTGGAACAATGCCAGTCAGTTTAGAACATACTGAAAACCATGCGAGGGAGTTTCCCTGCCCGTAACGTCACGTAACCAATACGCGGCCCGTACTCATAACGTGGAAAGTATAGGGGTCAGATCTTCAGAAAATGTACAATCTTCAGATCTACACATTTAGTAAATTCTGCTAAATTAGACTGAAAAATGGTCAATATTAGGTAAATTCGAGTGTATTGCATTGATTCTAGCAATCTGTTTGGTTAGGTTGAACTGTATTTTGAACTTTATTTTCGTCTGAAATTTGGGTTATTTGAGAGGATTGGTGAAGGTGAATTGTACATTTTCTGGCGACTTCACCCACCATATGTACAGGTTCCCTGTGTGGGATACTAATACATAACACAGCAATCAACAATGGGTAGGAATCGACAAAAAACAGATCAAAGTACTTTTACAAAAGAGAACATTGGTGTAATTAAATGTAGTCAAGAGAAGGCTAAAAACACCCGAGCGTTCGCCGACAAACTTACGGCGCCTTCTCGGCAGCAAATTGCTAAAATATGGGGCAAAAACTCGGCTAAAGAATCTCACCTTTCGAGAGAAATCAATTTTTGTCTTGAGTTAGTGATGGCAATATGAAGATAAAGCCAAGAGGGAAGTCAGGTAATTTGTGAGGTTGTCTTGTACTGTAAGGACCCGATGCATTGAGATAGCCACGCCGATACCATATCAATTACACACCCGTTTATAGGCCTTGCCACCCCGCTGGGCATAAAGGAAATGTGCCTAAGGGTCCGATCGTTAGAAAATGTACAACTGGCAGCTTAAAATATTGAGTAAATTGTGCTAAAATATGTTAATACTAGATATATTTGAGTATCTTTGGAATTGTATTGATTAAACAAATCTGTTCAGTTATGTTAAACTGTATTTTGAAGCTAATTTCTGTGTTAAATTTGAGTTATTTGGAAGAATTGGTGAAGGCAAATTGTACATTTACAAGAAACCTGACCCCTAAACCTTTGAGGGTGTGGGGTGAGTGAGGGGAGGGTGTTTGTAAAATGGGTTGAGTGGGCTAGCAGGGAATGAGGGGAAGGAGGTCGACATTCCTGAGAATGACCTTTATAGGACCAGGTCACGACCCGCCTACCC
Organism: Sthenelais limicola; assembly: GCA_942159475.1. Taxonomy (NCBI): domain Eukaryota; kingdom Metazoa; phylum Annelida; class Polychaeta; order Phyllodocida; family Sigalionidae; genus Sthenelais; species Sthenelais limicola. Next base: position 96,429,729 of record OW804099.1, read on the forward strand.
CTGCATACCATTATACCTTTAATTACCTAAACACCTGGCCAGAACGGTACCAGTGGGGAGCTATAGCCTATAGACAACATTTAAAACTACCGATATATTCAAATTGTGACTTGTGAAATTGTCAACATTAATATGAAAGGTCACATGGGTCAGATTTTCAGAAAATGTACAATTGGCAGCTGTACACATTTAGTAAATTCTGCTAGATTAAGCTGAAATTTGGTCAATACTAGGTAAATTCGAGTATATTTGGCATGGCATTGATTATAGCAATCTGTTGGGTCATGATGAACTGTATTTTGAACTGCATTTTCGTCTGAAATTCGGGTTATTGGAGAAGATTGTTGAAGGTGAATTGTACATTTTCTGAAAATCAGACCCACAATGTCAGGCCCCATGGAGTCGTCATAAAAAGGGCCCGTGCGAATGATACCACTACACCTCTCCCATGGACAATGGTTAAAAACACATACTTCATGTGCAACCTGATATATTGCCGCGCTAGTTATTAAACTTGTCAGTGTTCACGGATATGGAGAGAGAGGTCCGTGCCGCAACCCCTAACTGTGGCATTGCGGTCAGCTGCGGTTGGTATATTTACATACGGCTTTGTGAATGGGAGTGAAGCACGCGCCGATAGATACTGAGGAGTGTGGGGAGGGTGTAGGGTGTAGGGTTACTACCCTTTAGACAGTCGGTAACCAGTAAAACCCCACATTCCACACATAGCTGCACAATGAGGAGGTATTGTTACGCATGGGGTGGAGCGAGGGTGGCCAGCTGGTCCAGCCTACAGCATGCAGCGGCAGGCCCTTAGACACTCTAGGTACAAACCCTCAGATCAGATAAGAATGGTATGCCAGCCTACTTCGCTAATCGGTTTCCTGGCCTAGGACTCGGCGTTCTAATGAGAATATTATAATGACAGTTTGCGGTCTTAATGGAATTACAATGGCACGTCTTGAGGCGAGGTGTTCCCTTCGTTTGAAGGGACTGTCTCAATTGTGGGCCTAGACTGTAGATGCACGGACCACCACCACACAAGTCCGGGAGTGGTTGGGTGGGAAACTCTAGTGTATTGTTGAAATACATAATATTGAAACATGTAAGGTATAGATTAATTACTAACCAACACGCCAGGCCTAGATACAATCTATAATGGTATATTACACATGTCTGCAGGCCAAATACTGGCACTCAGTCAAGCAGGGCAAATTGCTACGGCACAGTGTATAATGTTAGGGTGAAATAGCCAGAAAATGTACAATTCGTCTTCACAAATCTTCTAAACACCCCCCCCCCCCAAATTTCAGACGAAAATCAGGTTCAAAACACAGTTCAACATAAACCAGACAGATTTATTGAATGAATACAATATAGAATATACTCAGATATACCTTAGAGTAAGAGGAAATATTACTCTAAGGATACACCTAATATCATTAACTTTCAGTTTAATTTAGCAGAATTGGATAGATGTGTAGAACTGTAGATTGTGCATTTTCTGAAAATCTGACCCAATAGTGGAAGAGAAGGAAGGCTCGGCAGCACCTGAGCCTTAATAAGCCGTCCATGATTAAATCCATTCATCAAAAAAACAAAAATAAATACAAAAATAAATCCATTCATCAATCTATAGTCTGGGGCAGTAAGTAGAATCATGTCCCACAGGCAATAAATAACTATCATCACTGGCCAATTACACCAATATATTTTTATTTTATTTTTATACGAATGATTAATATTGTAAGTTGATGATGAAGTGTACAGACACTTTAAAACATAACACCAATGTCAATCACTCTCCACAGACTCAATTATTATTGTTATTTTTTGTTATCTAAGCAGAAAAATCGGTTTCCTGGCCTAGGACTAGGCGGTCTAATGAGAATATAATGACAGTTTGAGGTCTTAATCGAATTACAATGGCCCTTTGCGTTTTGAGGCGAGATGTGTTCCCTTCGTTTGAAGGGACTCTCTCAAATGTGGGCCTAGACTGGGAGATGGGAAATACTTGTTTTCTCTACTGCAGGTTGCCCAAGGCAAAAGGTATAACAAAAGCAGCTACAGCCCTCAGGCACGTTCACATTAACGTTACCACTCCACAATCCAGTAATCTCAGTTCTAGATCTATGATGATGAAGTGGTGTTGAGATCAACATAATCATCCTAGTGTAAACAATAGTGCAGCATTGTGTACTCATTATTTAATTATGTGTATTAAGTAATGGAGGGGCTGCGGTGGGATAATAGCTGGATATTAATTTAAACATGGCTGGCTGATTGCACAGGTGCGATATAGAGGTGTTCCCTGTGTTATAGTTGACTCTACAACTTCCATAATTGTGATGTGTTTTAGGAAAATGAATCACAAGTCGCAAAAATTGGATTTTGAGATACCATCATATTTGAAAGTGTGCTACCAAGGGGATTCCAATGAATGTAAACATTAAGGGCATCTAATACATACTTCTATCTTTTCGGTTTGATATTTTTATTTTGAAAAAAAAAAGTTTGCAATGTTTCTCGGTGGACAATTGCTAGTAAAGTAATTAAATATACTCCATAGGATCATCTAAGAAACGCATCTAGATATATTTAATAAACTGTCTTGAAATTTGGCATACATCTTTATACAACCACAAGGACTAGTCACTCCAAAGATGAAAATATTCCAACAAAGAAATCTCGTAAATAATACACTTTGAAAAATATCATTTTTGCGACTTGTGACTCATTTTCCTAACCACATCATAATTGTGTGGCAATCATGAAACTATACAAGCTGGAGCAGACATTCTCAGCACTTATCAAAAGGTGTGTGTACCAGTTGACCGACCAAGGCGAAAGTCGTGACCAAATGTGCAGCACACAGAATGCATGCATGCACGACAGGGACAACGTGTAACCCGTGTGCCTTCTGGGCTTACAGCTCATTAGCATAATAATGGTGCCAATGACAATAATGCAGCAGTTGCCAGACTCAGCAAATCACGACTCGGACCACACGACTGCTGAACAAACCTCCCAAATTAGACCCTTTTTTGTGTGTCCAATTTTAAGTTTGCTTCTTTCGCTCTATAAGGGTCAGATTTTCAGAAAATGTACAATTGGCAGCTTTATACATTTAGGATATTCTCCTAAATTAGGCTGAAAAATGAAGAATACAGGGTATATTTGAGTATATTTGGTATCGTATTGATTTAAAGCATCAGTTCTGTTATGTCAAACTGCATTTTGAAGCTAATTTTTTGTCTTAAATGTGGCTTATTTGAGAGGATTGGTGAAGGTGAATTGTACATTTTCTGGCGATTTTCCCCATATCCCATAGCAGACTTCCCATAGAGTGGATTTGTGAATCTAATGGGTAGTTCCAGTCTAGGTCCAAAGCCTCAGATCAGATAAGAATGGTATGTCAGTGATTAGACACCTACTTCGCTAGTAGGTTTCCTAGCCTAGGACAAGGCGTTCTAATGGGCTTATAATGACATTTTGCGGTCTTAATGGAATTATAATGGCACTTTGCGGTTTGAGGCGAGAGGCTTTCCCTCAGTCTGAAGGGACTCTCTCATCTTTGGCTCCGGACTGTACTGCTGAACAAACCTCCGGAATTAGACCCTTTTGTGTGTGTCCAATGTTAAGTTTGCCGCTCTAAATCCTATAGTAGACTTCCCATAGAGAGTGGATTTGTGGATCTAATGGGAAGTTGTTAATTGAACAGGTCGTTTCCCCCCTGCACCACAGTACAAATACTTGTGTCTAATCCATCAAAGGACGGAGGTAATGGGAGTGTGCTTTCTACCTATTGTACCAGCCAGGAAGCCTGATGTCTTTATTTGTTGTGCCTAGTAGTCCCTGTAATTAGAGTGTGCATCTACCTTTTAACGCTCCTCCTCCTCCTCGCCGCCGCACTAAAATGCCCCCTGGGAGGGCACGGTCTATTTCTGGGCATGTACTTTGCTAATTGACCTTGATTTGCCGAGTAATTAATTACTCCCAGCCAGATGGTAGATGGATAGAGTAATTGCCACTATATATGTATATGGGTCAGATTTTCAGAAAATGGACAATCTTCAGTTCTATACATTTAGTAAATTCTGCTAAATTAGGCTGAAAAATGGCCAATACTAGGTATATCTGAGTATATTCGGCATTGCATTGATTCTAGCAATCTGTTTGGTTAGGTTGAACTGTATTTTGAACTGCATTTTCGTCTGAAATTTGGGTTATTTGAGAGGATTGGCGAAGATGAATTGTACATTCTCTGGCGACTTCAGGTAGCAGCAGTATTTAAGGTAAGGCAGAGCCCAGGGTCGCAGATCCTGGTATACATTCCACGTATGTAGTCAAAAGTGGCATTTCTACGGAACCTCCACGAACTCTATTTATAAATCAGTAAGAATAAGAGGGTATATATCCCACAAATCAAGAACCACACGGGGATGTGGAAGTATGTGGCAGTCAACAAATTAAACCTGTTGCCCTCGAAATCACGCGGTCTTACTCGGAAAATTGGGCTGAAATGGGAAGTAAAACAAATTGATGGCCATCGTTTTCAATCCAGGTGTTTTGAGAAGTCTGAAGTCCGTGAGGATGATATTAATTATCTCGAGGATCCTGGGCATGAGACATGGGTCAGATTTTCAGAAAATGTACAGTTCAACTTCGGCAATCCTCTCAAATAATCCAAATTTCAGACGAAAATAATGTTCAAAATAGAGCTCAACCTAACCAGACAGATTGCTTGAATCAATGCAATGCCAAATATACTCGAATTTACCTAGTATTGACCAAATTGCAGCCTAATTTAGCAGAATTAACTAAATGTGTACAGCTGCCAATTGTACATTTTCTGAAGATCTGACCCATAAAGGTCATATTGAGGTCGAGGGATCAGGTCGAGTACCTGTGGGTATTTCTGAGAGTTGATATAAAGGGAGGAGGTATAATATAAGTGATATGAGAAATCTCACACAACAATCCACCTCACTGTTTGCTAAACACTTTTCCCAGAAGGCCGGAGGCACAGCACAAGGGGCACAAAAAGACAAACTAGGAAAGTAATCCAAACAACACCATGTGTCCTTTCAGACGCAGCAAAAAGTCGAGCATCAGCGCGGTTGGATGCGAGTTCTTAAGTTTCCGATACTGAAATTGCATACCCTTGGACAATGCACCTCCCTGGTACAGCTCCCGCGGCACCAATCTCTGGCCTTATGTCACTCAAGGAGTATGGGGGATCATTCAATATTTGCTCCCGAAATGAGGAGGGAAGACCAAAGCTATTGTCAAAGCATCGGTTGAGGCGGATCTTTGTAATGGCAATGGTCCAGAGTGGAATGAAACCAATAATAAAGCCCTTCTATAGCTGTGTGTGGGGGCTTGTGAACAGCGGCCATAGCTGCACCCTCGAAAATACACATATGGGTCAGATCTTGAGAAAATGTCCAATCGGCAGATCTACACACTCAGTAAATTCTGCTAAATCTTACTGACAAATAGTCAATACTAGGTATATCTGAGTATATTTGGTACTGCCTTGATTCAAACAATCTGTTTGATTATGTTGAACTGAGTTTTGAACTTCATTTTTGTCTAATTTTGGGCTATTTGAGAGGATTGGTGAAGGGGAATTGTACATTTTCTGGCGAGTTCACATCCAAATTGCACCAGGTGCGACGTCTGAATAAACCTTTAATAGAGAGTGTCGTTTACTTCAATTTCAATATCACAAAAAGGGACGGGTTGCCCAGAGACCCCTGACAGGCTAAATAGCAGAGGCCTCCTCTTAGTGTAGTATAGTTCGGTCAGATTTTCAGAAAATGTACAATTGGCAGCTGTGCACATTTAGTAAATTCTGCTAAATTAAGCTGCAATTTGGTCAATACTAGGTAAATTCGAGTATATTCGGCATTGCATTGATTCTAGCAACGTGTTTGGTTATGTTGAACTGTATTTTCGTCTGAAATTTGGGTTATTTGAGAAGATTAGTGGAGGTGAATTGTACATCTTCTGAAAATCTGACCCAGTTAGCCGGCCTGGAAAAATGCACATATTTCAAATAGCACTGGCTGCCGAACTGAGTGGACTCTTCAAGTTGTGTCTGCTGCTATGGAACACCTGGAACGTGGCTCAAACAACTGTGGTTTCTAACTTTCTTTGAAGGAAGGGATATTATACCAGACAAGCTTAATGAAGCCAACCTTTTCCTCTAATTTCACGTAGGTTTGAGATAATAGTTGACAATAAATGTACTTTTTAGGAGTTTTCTGGTTAGGAAGACTTGGTTTTCTTGCTTTAATTAGCTTTTTTGTTAAAAAATCCTTTAAAAAAAGTAGGGAAGGTCAAACAATTTTTGGTGGGCTAAGTTTTTCTAGGTTGGGGTAGGGGTGGGAGTGTGGGAATCGGAAACACATCTATTTTTTTTCTAGATCTAAAAACATTGAAGGCTGGGGAATTTAATGGGTGAAGAGGGCCAGAGTTGTATACTGGTGTCGATGAGTAGAAGTTTTTATAGCAAATGGCCCGATGGAGGGTTCAAACTGATCGAGACCCATCAGAAAACGGGACGAAGCCCGAAGGGGTGAGTTCCCGTTTTCTGATGGGTCGAGATCTGTTTGAACCCAAACAGAGGGCTATTTGCTATTTATTACACACTCTATTTGGATGTTAAAAAGTAAATTTAACTTGTTAAGCCTATAGTTTAGCTCGAGGAGGCTTCATTCACTGCAATTTGTAGGCCTAAGTTATGCGGTCGGGACAACGTCATCTGGCCAAAGCTGCACCAATCAAATTGCGTCTTTGGCCGAACGGCACACGTGAGCGGTTCGTATCAACCGAACTGCACCCCCAAACTGCACCTTTCTAACTGCTCACGTGTGTAATAAAGGCCCAAACCCTTAGACGCCTACCAAGCTAGTCAGTTTCCTGGCATTGGACTAGGCGTTCTAATGGGATTATAAATGGCATTTTGCGGTCTTAATGGAATTATAATGGCACTTTGCGGTTTGAGGCGAGACCTGAGAGGCTTTCCCTCCGTTTGAAGGGATTCTCATCTTTGGGCCTAGACTGGATGAGGGTCTATATGAGTTGTATACTAGTGTGTGTTGGTATAAGTATGTCACTAGGTACGTCATCCAACTGTTGTTGTTACCTGGAGGCTGATTGTCGTCCATGAACACACGTCATCCCCTCATCACCATCTTACACCCATCAATTACATGTATATCAAATCATCCACACCACCAGGCCTCCATCTATATATGGAGCTCAAGTCGCATGCATGGATGTAATCCCCAGAACTTCTTTTTTCAAAATAAAAATATCAAACCGAAAAGATAGAAGTATGTATTAGATGCACTTAATGTTTACATTCATTGGAATCCCCTTGGTCTCACCCTTTCAAATATGATGGTATCTCAAAATCCAATTTTTGCGACTTGTGACTCATTTTCCTAAAACACATCACAATTATGGAAGCTGTAGAGTCAACTATAACACAGGGAACACCTCAATATGGGTCAGATTTTCAGAAAATGTACAATTCACCTTCACCAATCCTCTCAAATAACCCACAATTAAGAGAAAAATTAAGTTCAAAACTCAGTTCAACATAACCAGACAGATTGTTGGAATCAAGGCAATACCAAATATACTCAGCTATACCGAGTATTGACCATTTTTCAGTGTAACTTAGCAGAATTTACTAAATGTGTCGAGTTGCTGATTGTACATTTTCTGATGATTTGACCCTTGAGTCTGAAGTCTGATTTATATAGAGACAACACCTTCTTGTCCCCAGACCTCGCCGTGATTGATGTTCATTTGATTAATTGATAATTGGTCGTCAATATAATTATTTGACATCATAACTGGTCATCTTTGTTAATTAAAAGGAACACAAATTGGCCAGCTGTGAGCTGAGAGAGTATATTGCTTGAACGAAGAGAAGAGTGGCAGTTGTTGTGATCGCTTTTGAGCGTCCTTCATAATAGTGAGGTTCAGCAAGTCTAACGTATCCGTAAACGTATCCGTATCTCTGATATAGAAACATGTTAAAAAGGAGAAAGGTTCAGCAAAACATGGCGGAAAAACGTAATGTATCATATCAAGCAAAATGTTTCATCTCACAATTTTTTTTCTGTACATAAAACTGCGACGTAATGCACCAAAAAGATACGGATACTGTTACGTAATTGAGATACGTTAGCTTGCAGAACCTCCTTATTAGGAACCTCCTAATGAAAGGATCCTTGTTGAAGTGGATGAAGCGGAGACTGCTTGATAAGGAGATGTTATAGTATTATGTTAAAATAAGGTTTATTATTTCGCTTGTATGACAATATTTTAAGATCCTGGTTACTTAAGAGTTTTTAAAAGGGTTCGATCATTTTCTATCTTCTATTCATTGAGGACAGTCGAGCGAAAACAAAATTACAAATGACTGTCAGATGAATTGGAAAAGAATGAAAGAAAATATAGAAAATGTTTAGTTTTTCACCGACGTTAACTGAGAGTGCCGCTTAAACGACTGTGGCCAATCCTTTCACTCTAGTAATGTAGCTGTTTACGCGTTTTCTGTGCAGAGTTTTTAGGGAACAAAGATTCAATATAACATTGTTATGATAGGCAAATTGTAGGTGTCATATATAAGATAAGATAAGATAATTCTTTATTTGCCATAAGATGTTTGACAAAGAGGTTACGTTCTTCTCGAGAGGTCTTCCCGAACATGCCTTTCTTGATTACCTTTTTTCTTGGTTACATTTGACTAAGCTACGGTTATATTAGACATCATGAATAAAATATATAGTGTATTGCCACTAAGTAAGGGTAGGTCCTGTTCAGGCCTGGGACGCCTTTTTACTATAATGGTGATGATGGAATGAGGATACACTCATGAGGGTATACAATAGGGTCAAATCGTCAAAAAATGTACAATTCTCCTCCAGAAATATTCTTAAATAATCCGAATTTAAGACAAGAATCAGGCTAAAGATTCAGTTCAGCATAATCATACCGATTGTTTAAATCAAGGCAATACCAAATATACTCAGATTTATCTAGTATTGACAATTTTTCAGTCTAATTTTGCAGAACTTACTACATGTGTAGATCTGCAGATGGTACATTTTCTGAAGATCTGACCCTATATCCAGGTGTGTGTGTGTTGGGTGGCAGGGTTCCAGGCCTCTTAATGTATGCTCTAATATGATGTGAAGATGATTTCTACGAATCCCCCACGTACTGTCATCTTTCACAGAAACCACTTCATCTTCAGGTTACCTTTCTATTATCCTGACTTCACCCTAGTGATGATGCCTTCCTCAGTCTAGGCCCAAAGTGGAGAGAGCCCCTTCAAACGAAGGAAAGGCCTCTCGCCTCAAAGTGCCATTATAATTCCATTATTTAAGACCGCAAAATGTCATTATATTCCAATTAAAACGCTAAGTCTTGGGCCAGGAAACCGATTAGCGAAGTAGGCGTCCAATCACTTACATACCATTGATCTGAGGGTTTGGACCTAGAGTGTCCCACCTGCATAGCAATACTTCCAAATGTAATAAATGTGTACACCTAGAATCCAGGGAATCTTTTAATTAATTCAAATTCGTGTATAAACATAATATAACAGCATTAGAATATTGATAAATTCAGTCCTATAAGTCATAATAAGAGTAACTCTTGTACAAACATAATATAAGTTATAACAGCAGCAGAATATTGATGAATTCAGTCCTAGAAATCATAATATGAGTAAACTTGGTAAGATTTTGTTAAGTCATAATAGTGCCCCTTTAACCTATTTAGAATGAAGAACCTAAGACATAAGCCAAAGGGAACAATTACAATTATAATAACAAGTGTATCCTAAAATGACTTGAGGAAAAACAATGGCTTTCCCATTCAAACAAGGCATTGAGCTTGGGCTAAACGGTAGCTTAAGTAAAGTCCTATAATAGAGATATGCTTGTTCAAGCGCCAGTATTAACCCAACAAGGTTATACCACCACCATACCTCTCTATTTTGAGCGGGCGTCCTTAATTACCTGATTAGCGTATAATTGATCAGTAATTATTGGCATAGAATATACGTCACTTTTGACATGCTCGGGGTCCGCCTCTCTAAGGTATGTGGAAGTTTGGGAGATTCGCCATTACGCGGATGTATAACTATTATGATGATGTGATTTGATCGCTTTTAACGTTAAACTGAACACAAGGGTCACATCTTCGGAAAATGTACAATCAGGAAATCTATACATTTAGTAAATTCTGCTAAATGACACTGAAAAATTGTCAATACTGAGTATATTTGGTATTGGCTTATCTCCAATTTTTTAAGATTAGATAAGATTAATCGTTATGAATTATACCAAACTTTATGTTAAAAATCCAATGTAAAACTATAAAGATGTATGTTTCTTTTATTTAATATTTTTCACTTGATACGCTGAGAATTATTATCTGTAAAGATGAAAATGCCATCAATAAAAAAACAAACAAACTTGATTATTTCAACTATCTGTTTGGATATGTTGAACTGAGTTTTGAAGCTCATTTTTGTCTTAATTTGGGGTTGTTTGAGAAGATTGGTGAAGGTGAATTGTACATTTTCTGGCGATTTCCCCCACATACTGCACTTGATTGGCACATACATAGGGATGGATGGATAGGAGGAAAACGTCTGCATGATTGCACGTAGACATAGGTAGGTTTATTGTCAAGGATATATCAATCCAACACTCCCAGCCTTCCACCATTTATATATAAATGTACACTCAGAAATTATTCATGTCAATCAACAAAGCACTCTAGTGTCTGCCCGATGAAAACCTAAACCTTTTTTGGTGTCGAATCTGAGTGGAAATTGAATAGAAATTGAATGGAAATTGAGCAATTGGCGACATGCTAGACTCGATCAAGGCTCATTTTACCCTCAAGGGTATTAAGTGATTTATTTTATTTGGTTAAACGGCGTTTTAGTAATTATTGAAGGACCTCTCCTTCGCTGGTTCCTGTTTGTTTGAACCAATGTGTTTTTTTTATTTCTTTGAAGGCCAATACATTTAACAATCATTCAATAAGCTGTTTACCTACCAATGTTGTTTATCTATCAGAACCTACGTCATCCCCCTATCACACAATCTCATATCAGTAAACAATAGGAGGAAGTGTGGTGCATTGAATTACTAGTACCATTCCAATATATCCACAACACAAATATTTACCTCTAATGAAAAGAACGACTAAAAATACATTAGATGAACGAGCCATGGGTACATAAATCACCAAGAGAAAAAATGTGAATTTTAAATCTCAGAATGATTTTTTTTCTAAGGATATCAAATAATGATTAATTAATGCCACAAGCAGGACATCATCAATGTGCGTGAGAATACACATTCACATAGGTAATGGGTTGTTATAGTTTAGCGCCCTATTCCTTAACAGTAAAGGGGGCAGGGGGAAGGGGGAAGGGGTGGGGGGCGGGGGAGACCAGATGTATTATAGCGATATTTGTCCGTATAAACTACCAACAAAAATGATTCTATATATTTACACACTGGGACCACGCTGGTGGTAAAAAGCAGAAGCTCCAGGTGTCGCTATGGCAACTGGCCAACTTCCTTAAATGGGTGTGTCCAGGCTGATACCAAGTGAACATCAATACACACTGGAGGAGTAGGGGGAGATGGCGAGTGAACGGGGAGACTGATACCTACTGATTATACACTCTAGGTACAAACCCTCAAATAGGAGAAACGTTTTGAAACTACAATTATTTGATTTGAATATCGTTCATATAGAAATAGCTAGCGTATGTATATTAGTGTTGAACGACAAAGTTTGAGACGTCTGAATTAATTTGATATTGATACCATTCTGCTCAATTGATTATTTGTATTTGAATTATGATGTTGATTTTGGATCTGGCAACGCACGAAAAGCACCATATTATGGTCATGCGTAATTTACTAATGATTGTTTAAAATGTTTGTGGCCAATAAAAATATTTAAAAAAAAAATATCAAGTGCCTTTCTGTCTCTTTTTTCTCTGTCTCACTCTCCCTTCTACTCTATGTTATTGAAATAAAAAGAAATATTTTTATATTATAGCCAGCCAACGTACAACGGTCTAGAGTGAGACTGATTTTCAATTCAAATAATGCATGGGAATATGAATTACCTGAAAACAAGCAAATAGGGAGGTTCAGCCAGTCTAACCTATACGTAAACGTATCAGTTTCTCCGATATAAAAACATACGTTAAAAGGAAGAAAGATGTTCAGCAAAGCATGGCTGGAAAAACGTAACGTAACATATCAAGCATCATGTTTACATCTCACAATTTACTTTTTGTACATAAAAATGTAACGTAATTCACACAAATGATAAGGATACGGTTTAATACGTAATTGCTTGCGAAACCTCCCTAATAGTGAAGCCTGTCGAGAACGTATTGAACAAAAATAGTTAATTGTTGCGTACCAGTTGGAATACATTTGGGGTGGATTTTTTGTTGTAAAACAAAAGGCAGTAAATAAGAGCCAAGCCAGAGGTGACGGCAGCAGCATCATTAGGGAGATTTAGCAAGCGCAACGCAACGCACCAACGCAACACTAACGCATCCACTAACTATGTGTACATTATTACCGTTGTGGGGATATCTCGAGAGGCCTAGCCTAGCCTAGCCTAGTGCCTCTCGAGATGTCCCTACAACGGTAATAATGTACTAATAGTTAGTGGATGCGTTAGTGTTGCGTTGGTGCGTTGCGCTTGCTAAATCTCTCTAATGGTTCTATTTACGTCCCTCAGCCACTACAACACACCTCAAAGTATTGAATGATTTTTTTCCTATCATTTTCACCTGGAGCGGTCGGTGGTGGAACTCTTGGACCGCGTACAAGACAGAAGATGAAAGACGCAAGGCCAACGCCCATTCACACCCACTCTCACCTCCCACTGGGTCAGATCGCCAGAAAATGTACAATTCGCCTTCACCAATCCTCTCAAACAACCCCAATTTAAGTAAAAAATCAGGTTCGAAATACAGTTCAACATAACCAGACAGATGTATTGAATGAATACAATACAGAATACACTCAGATATACTCAGTATTTATCATTTTTCACTCTAATTTAGCAGAATTTGATAGATGTGTAGAAATGTAGAATATGCATTTTCTGACGATCTGACCCACCAGTACTGGTGCTGGCCAAGTCACCCGGTTTCCAAGCAACTATTGATCTGAGGTGGAGGAGTGCTAGGTGCACCAGGGTGGAGGAGGGTGGAGAGTTAGCTCTATATACACATTTATTATTCATAAAGGGTGGTGACATCAAATGGCCAGACGCTAACTCAGTCTAGGCCCAAAGTTGATAAGAGTCCCTTCAAACGCAGGGAAAACCTCTCGCCTCAAACAGCAAAGTGCCATTATAATTTCATTAAGACCGCAAAATGTCATTAGATTCCCATTAGAATGCCTTGTCCTAGGTCAGGAAACCGATTGGCGAAGTAGGCGTCTAATCATTGACAAACCATTATCTGATCTGAGGGTTTGGACCTGGACTGGACTGGACTGGGATATCATGATAAAGTCAAAATGCCTTGTGAGAACTGACTGGTATTTACAAATGCACTGGTACTTAAAATTATTTTATAGAAATGAAAATAGAACGACATGCGGGAAGTTAATTAATCATTGTCTAACGCTGCATGAGAAAATGATATTTGTATAGAAAAAGTCTCAACCTAATTAATGTCAATAAAACTTGTTTTTCAGTGCCCAAATATTACTTTTTCGTGTGAGAAAGTTTAATGTTATTTGGATTATGTAAAGCTGCTGATTTTTTAAAGGAATCTGGACAATTTTCCCGTCATATAAAAATCCAATTAAATGATCCAGCTTGTTCTAAATAGGGAAAGGGTAATATCGGATATCTACATTAAAATCTTAACTACAACAAATCTCTTCATTTATCTATATTTATAGTAATTACAGATGCTTATCAACGAGATGAAACAAGCAAAAACTAGGAAGTAGATCTATATCATCTAGCGATATCAATTAATGTAAGTCATACATAACCGTTTAATATTCATATTTAGAAGATCGTTTTGCCAAAGTTATTCCCATTCATCAAAGTTTGATGGATTAATTGGAAAGAATGCACTAGGAAGGGGCTGGGAATTGGGTGAATGATGGAAGACACGTCTTCTAAATTGGAAGCATAAATTCTAACTGTCCAGTCTAGGCCCACACTTGAGAGAGTCCCTTCAAATGAAGGGAAAGCCTCTCGCCTCAAACGGCAGAGAGTCATTATAATTCCATTAAGACGGCAAAATGTCATTATATTCCCATTAAAACGCCGATTTTTAGGACAAGAAACCGATTAGCGAAGTAGGCTGACATAGCATTCTTATCTGATCTGAGGGTTTGGACCTAGAGTGTGTCTTAAATTGTACAACGTTGTAAACGATATCGCATTACAATCAGGACAAATTGTCTGGGTTTTTTTTACCCCTGCATTTAAATAATCCCCCAAAAGGGAGGCAAATTTATGCTGAAATTTCAGATTCAACTCTTTCCAATTGTTACCGATAGCATTGAACATCATCTTCTACTAAATATTTGAGATCATGTTCCAGAATATGATGCCTCAGCTTCTACCCCGTGTGTACAATAGGTAAAGGTTCCCATTGCCCTTCTCTTAAGGAAGCATATTTGCGTAGATTTGTAGTACCCAGTACGGATTGTGGTTCAGGATTGAGACCCTACTTTCACCTAGGTGTCACATTAAAGGACCAAACTAGACAGAAAGGCTGCTTCTATTTGCTGGAATAAATGGCAGCGTTTCATAAGTGATAACTTGGATTTAATGGTGGAAACTGCAGCAGGGCTTGACGCTGTGTTCCCTTGGTAAACTCATTTACATTTTAAACTATCTGCTGAGTCGGTTTAAAGGTAAACAGAAGAGCAACAGAACCTCCCTTTACACACACAGCCACACACTACTGCCACTCAATGGGGGATTTGACTGCGCATGTCTATGGCAGTGCATACTGGGATAGATTCAGTTAAAATCTGACATAGAAATATTTAGCAACAATTTTATGGAAAATTGCAAGAATGTTTTCACCAATATCATTATAGCTTTTATAAATGATCTATGATTATGTCATTTATAGTCTAGGCTCAAAGATGAGAGGGCCCCTTCAAACGGAGGAAAAGCCTCTTGCCTCAAACCGCAAAGAGCCATTATACTTCCATTAAGACCGCGTCATTATAATTCCATTAGAACGCCTAGTCCTAGGCTAGGAAACCGATTAGCGCAGTAGGCGTCCAATCACTGACATACCATTTTGATCTGATCAGAGGGTTTGGACCTAGACCCTCCTACGAGTGCCAACTCGGCTAGGTTCAGCTTGTCTATGATCATGGAAAGAATAATGTGAAAGGACCACAATGAATGGCTAGCTGGCGGTCTTACTTGGCCACCGCCAGTCTAATCATCTTTGTGATATATAGGCGAAGTCGCCAGAAAATGTACAATTCCCCAATCAATTATCATCTCAAATAATCCAAATTTAAGACAAAAATAAGGTTCAAAATTCAGTCCAACAAAACCACACTAATTGTTTGAATCAAGGCAATATCAAATATACTCAGTATTGTAAATTTCTCAGTCTAATTGAGTAAATATGTAGATTTTTTGATTGTACATTCTCTGATGATCTGACCCGTATAGCACAGCCTGGGCTGAACGTGTTGCCAAATGACAAGTTGTGAAGTGACCCTCCCCTGAACCTCATGTCCATTGTTTCCCTATACAACTCTCCACCACCACCACTATAAGTTAGAGCCTTACACTCTATTCGAGATTTACGTGGAGCGGCTTGCCGTAGGGTTACCATTGGGTCGCTTTGATGTTTACTCTAAGTAGGTCTCGAACAGAGTGTAGACTATACTATGTGTCAACAGCAAGTAGCCAGGTGGATCCCTAGACACCTAAGGTCTAGCGAGGCCGGCCGTTTAAACTATACTTAACCAAAGGGTTATATGTACATACACAAGAGCAAAATGGGCCCAGGCTCAGTTAGATACAAGGCCAAAGTCATATATGTAAAATCTAAGAGGTGTATGCAAGCTATTATTAGATTGTAAAGAAACAGAAATTTATGCAAATACAAAATCTAATGCATTTAAATTTCTTCCCAACAAAACATTGCCCTAAATATCACTCAAGTGAGCATCAATGAATTTGGGACCTGAAGGTAGTTCCAATACAAAATCTCCTATAAATAGCTCGCACTGACCATATACAAACGTATATGGGTCAGATTTTCAGAAAATGTACAATTGATAGCTCTACACATTTAACTAATTGTTCTAATTTAGGTTGAAAAGTGACAAATACAAGGTCAATCTGAGTAGATATGGTATGGCTTAGATTCACATAATCTGTTTGGTTATGTTGGACTGAATTTTGAACTTTATTTTCGTTTGAAATTTGGTTTATTTGAAAGGATTGGTAAAGGGTGAATTGTACATTTTCAGGAAATTTCACCCATATTATATCAACCTCGGAGGGGCTTCAGTAAAAGCCACACGGAGATCACTGTAATAGGGTCAGATTTTCAGAAAATGTACAATTCAACTTCACCAATCCTCTCAAATGACCCAAATTTCAGACGAAAATAAAGTTCAAAATACAGTTCAACCTAACCAAACTGATTGCTAACATCAATGCAATGCCGAATATACTCGAATTTACCTAGTATTGACCAAATTGCAGCCTTAATTAGGAGAACTTACTAAATGTGTACAGCTGCCAATTGTACATTTTCCGAAAATCTGACCCAATAAGCCCGGGACAAAGGCAGGTGTCGCATATATAGATTACCCAAGGCCGCAATATGCCCGAGCCTATATTGATACTTTAGATAAATCGGGAGATACTCACAAAAGGTACCATTAGATTGAAGCAGAAAGAGAGATCTATATTCACACCACAATTTTCCAAATGTGTTTCGCACACATTCGGTGGCAATTTTACGGGCCAATTTCCATGGAAATGGAAACGCCGGGTGATGGCCAGTTTAAAGGGCAAAGCCTGTCATGAGTGACCGTCTCAGAAGAAAAAAAATAGTCTCATATTAACACATTTCAAATGTCGAGCGGGTTTTAAACACTGAAAGCTGAAGTGGAAAAGATGGGTCGTAAATTACTTCAGACATGGATTTAGCAGATAGAGACACGTCGCTTACAATAGGGAAATAAAATATTGGCAGCTGTTGACAAATCAATCTAATTTATCACAATTACCATGAATGCCCAAGTTTCTTTAGCGGTTTGGTTGGCGAGTATTCTAGACACAAGTGTCAGAATATGAGCTATAGCAATTCAGAGGAGGTCGCCCGAAGGAAAACATTATTTTGAAGTACTATTATTGCCTTTCATCAACATAATGCCAGTCAAACCATACACATGTACACCCTAAGGAACATGTATAATGTATACAAATGCATACATGTATATAATATTTAGGAAAACAAAAATAGGTGTGTTTCCGATTTATCTAACTGAAAACTAGGTAGGGTGGTGGGGGGGGGCGGTTATTTTCTTTTATTAATTTGTTTAGGGAACCAGCATACAGGAACTGAAAAAAATCTATTTTCTGTCCATTTCATGACAGTAGTTGTTTTAAACATGAGAAATGTACTTTTGAACAGTTTTCTAGTTAGGAAGACTTGTTTTCCGGCTTTAATTAGCTTTTTTGTTTAAAAAAAAAAAAAAAAAAAATAAAAAATAAATCATTAAAAAAATTAGGAAAAGTAAAAAAAACTTTTTGGTGGGGTAAGATTTTCTAGGTAGTGGGTGGGGTGGGGGATCGGAAACACCTAGTTTTGGGGCCTTAAATGGACATGGCATCATTGATGGTTATCTTGGCGAGTTGCTTGAGCCCAGGTGAGGTCAATGGCTAGTGGATGTGAAGTGGTATGAGTGCAGTAGATATGGTATGTATGCACGCATTAATGATACACACATACCTTAATGCGGATATCACGAGTAGCTAGGGGACTGGTGGGATTACAAAACACACTAACAGATAGTTGCCATAATAGGCTAACAACCTGCACGGTCGGATATATGGCTGAAATCGTCAGAAAACGTATAATTCACCTTAACCAATCCTCTCAAATAACCCACAATTAAGACGAAAATCAGGTTCAAAACTCAGTTCAACATGACCAAATTGTTTGAATCAAGGCAATATCAAATATACTCAGATATACCTATTATTGACCATTTTTCAGCCTAATTTAGCACAATGTACTTAATGTGTAGATCTGCCGATTGTACATTGTCTGAAAATCCGACCCATATGTATACAAACTCTGCCTGATCCGCAGTCATTAATACTGTGGACTGTAGTTGGGTCTCATGCCTAGTTTCCACTTTATTATGATAATTCATACCCATGAGGGTCATTACTGAACATACTACTACTCTATATTGATTAGTATCACAAGGCAGATATATACCAAATATACAATTATGGTACATGTATATAATTATTGGTATAGTGGCCAGGTTTTATTAAGTGACCGCGTATTAACATACAGAAATGTAATGCCGAATAGGGAATAGATCATATTATCAACTCCAGGAAGATATAACTTGGATATTTCTTCATAGAAAAGATAATATCTTGACAAAAAGTTCAAAGAGCGAAGATTAGCAGCCATTGAGTTCGTGTATAGATTTTCTCTCGAGTGTGACACAACTTGATAAACACAATATTATACTAATCATTCAAACACGGAGATTATTTTCTTCCTCGTACAGTATAGGTCAGCTGAGAAGTTAGGTTCAGTCTAGGCCCAAGGATGAGAGAGTCCCTTCAAACGGAGGGAAACTCTCGCCTCAAACCGCAAAGTGCCATTATAATTCCATTAAGACCACAAAATGTCATTATAATCCCACTAAAACGCCTAGTCCTCGGCCAGGAAACCGATTAGTGAAGAAGTAAGTAATCCGAGACTGGATTTGTTTGACATAGTGCAGCACTTTGAAATGAAGAACAGTCTCCCCAAACACTCTCAAGTATGACAAATTTTTACTTCTACTTGGGGGGAATTTCAAGGTGTCCCTAAAATGCATACATAGATGTCCAATCTCCAGTTTCTATGGTAACAAGCACGGGAGCATGAGAACAATACAATACAACTCAGGGTCACGTCTCTTCTGGTGGACGCCCTTTTTACTACTGCTAGATTGCATGACAATACATGGGTCAAGTCTCCAGAAAATGTACAATTGACCTTCACCAATCCTCTCAAATAACCCTTATATAAGAAGAAAATTAGGTTCAAAATACAGTTTAACATAACCAGACAGATTAATTGAATGAATACAATACAGAATACACTCAGATATACCTAGTATTTATCACTTTTCACTCTAATTTAGCAGAATTTGATACATGTGTAGAACTGTAGTGTAGATTGTGCATTTTCTGAAAATCTGACCCACACGAGGGTGAGGGGTGGGTGCAGCGCTGCTGGGGGTGAGTGTGTGAGTGAACAAGGAGACAGACATACTACACTCTATACGCGACCTGTAGGCAGTAAACATCAAAGCCCCCTAGTGTTAACTCTATGGCAGGCCGCTGTCTACAGGACGAGTATAGAGTGTACAGTAGGAATAAGCGTGAGAACTTCATCTCATGATTACACAATAAATGAATTTTAATGCTATTTTACGATGCAAAAAAAAACAATTCAAATTTTCTCAGTCTCTCGCCTTTTATCTGCCTCGCTCAGTCCCCAGTGCAATATTATAGTATTAAACATGAAGGTTATGTTTTGTCAAGGTTACGACATGTTTTCCATCATATTCAGCCTGATATAAACATAACGTAAGTATGCGGCTCAGATTTCCAGAAAATGTACAACGGGCAGCTCTGCAAAGTTGGTAACTTCTGCTAGTTTAGACTGAAAAAATATGAATGACGGGTATCTTCGAGTATCTTTGGCATTGTGTTGATAAAAAAAATGTCTCTTTCATTGTGTTAAACTGTATTTTGAACGTCACTTTTCTCTTAAATTTGGGTCATTTGAGAGGATTGGTGAATTAAGGCAAATTGTACATTTTCTAGCGATTTCACCCATGTATGACGGAACCCCTGATGGTCCTGAAGAACCCTTCTAGATGTCAAAGAACCCTTAGGTTCTTTGGAGAACCACAAGGTTCTTGAAAGAACCCTTTTTTCTTAGAGTGTAGTGTTTATGTTGCTCCCCATGGAGCACTATAAGCATGACCACCTCATGTCCATGGCGGCCACTGGTCGATATGCTTATAACAATGCCACATATTACAACCAGTGACACACACCAGTAATACCTGAGAAAATGTTTGCCTATTCAGTGTACATAAATGGGTCCGATTTTCAGAAAATGTACAATTGGCAGATCTACACATTAAGGAAATTCTCCTAGATTAGGCTGAAAAAAGAAGAATACCGGGTATATCTGAGTATATTTGGGATCCCATTGATTTTTAAAGTATCAGTTCTGTTATGTTAAACTGCATTTTGAAGCTCATTTTTGTCCTAAATATGAGTTATTTGAGAGGATTGGTGAAGGCGAATTGTACATTTTTTGAAAATCTGACCCAAATGTCCTTCGCCCAACAAGTAAGCAACACACAGAGAGCATGCGACACATTCCTGGGGGGAGCAGTTAGAATAGGATCAATATCAAGGCTTTGTAGATCTTAGTTATGGTCCGGATCAATGATGTAAGCATGAATTTGTGACTCTCCATGGATTTAGTAATTGTAACCACAAGTAACTTTCACTCTCGTGAACCAAACATGCCAATGTGCGACATGTTCCAGCAATCGATAGATTCTAATTGAGAGCGGATATATGTGTGTGATGTGGTACAGGGAAATTACAGTCACAAGTAGCAAAATAGATATTTTTCAATGTGGTTAATACACAAGATCTCTTTGTAGGAATGTTCTCATCTTTAGGGTGTTTACCGTTTACAGTCATATGAACACATTTACCAAATCTCAAAACTGTATATCAAATATATCCATGCATTTCGAAGGCCATCCTATAGAGTATATTGAGTTACGGCACTTTACTATAGTAATTGTCCACCCAGAAATATTGCAAACTTTTCAAAAATAAAAATATCTAATTTAAAAAATAGAAATACTTATTAAATGTCCTAATGTTTATCATCATTGGAACCAGCTTGATTCTCATCTTTTCAAATATGATGATATCTCAAAATCCATCCGACGTGTAACTCATTTTGCTGTAACACATCACCAACCAAGATGCAGAAGTTTCACCATTTATATCGTACAAGTTGACCGTAGGGTTACCATTGGGTCGCTTTGATGTTTTCTCTAAGTAGGTCTCAAACAGAGTGTACCAATGCATAATTTAAACCTGTCAAGTAAGGAACGGAGATAAACATGATCATCACTCGAGCCATTAATCAAAAAGTATGTTATCAAGGTCATGGCCACTATCATTATATGTTTGCGAGTTTGGAGATTATTAAAAGTTTTAAAAAAAATTGACGACTGACACGCGAGCGTTCGTCAAGCCAGAAACCGGAGTTTCATTAGACTTGACCAATTAAGGTTTACGTGTTGGCCTCCCAACAGCCCATTAAGCATTTAATAAGCAGATAATGATAATTGGTGGTATATGTTATAGCCATCATTGTCTCTGGGTGAAATTTGAAAATAGACCAGTCATATAAGGGCACCCCGTTGTCAATGATACACGCGACATTGGCAGAGCTTCCAACTCTATATATGGGTCAGATTTTCAGAAAATGTACAATTCATCTTCGCCAATCTTCTCAAATAACCCAAACTTCAGACGAAAATAAAGTTCAAAATACAGTTCAACCTAACCAAACAGATTGCTAGAATCAATGCAATGCCGAATTTAGCTAGTATTGACCACATTACAGCCTAATCTAGCAGAATTTACTCTAAGTGTACAGCTGCCAATTGTACATTTTCTGAAAATCATATCATTTATCTCACATTAATGACCTACAATCAATGATCATATAGCTATAGGATCGTTGCTAAAATGCTCAAACAATTCACTAACTTTCTGTTCGCAAACTGCCTTAAGCTAAGGTCATCATAGAGGCATATTAATCATATTAGAATCCAGATAAAAAAGAAGTGAAATAATTGTCATTGAAGTTGGCCCCAGTCTTAATATTATTTGGCAAGGGTATTTATTTATCCACATAAATCTCTGTGTGCGACCCATGCAAGGCTACATTTAGTATTGGCATAGCATAGAATGATATCCAGTCTAGGTCCAAACCATTAGATCAGATAAGAATGGTATGTCAATGATTGGACGCCTACTGCGTTAATCGGTTTTCTGTCATAGGACTAGGCGTTTTAATGGGATTATAATGACATTTTGCGTTCTTAATGGAAGTATAATGGCACTTTGCGGTTTGAGGCGAGAGGCTTTCCCTCCGTTTGAAAGAACTCTCTCATGTTTGGGCCTAGACTGTTCAATTCATCACACAGTTTGGGTAAAGAATGTATCTTGAGATTAGAAGCATTAGCTGCAATAGAGTGTGTTTGAAATGATGCCATATGGCAGGAGAAGGATGGGCTGACGGACTGGTGATTCACAAAGCCACTAGTAGCTGCCATCTTACAGATCAGATGGCCTGCCCATCTTGCCCTGCCAATATTAGAATGCTGAATCTGGTATGAGTCATTAATTGCATTTGGTTTCCAATTTCTGCTGGCAGACAATGCATTACAGTGTGGAATTTCATTGGTCTGTATAAATATCACCAATGCATGGACAGAAAATAAAAGGGATTTTCTATACCGGTACTTTTTTCTCTTTTTATTCCAGAAGAAATGAAATGATGTCCACTTGTGTATTGACATGGGTCAGCATAGACCAAGTCTGCCACGGCACTGACCAGTATATGAGCCATTGTCTGAGGCATATACTCATAATATGAAAATGTACAATTGGCAGCTGTACACATTTAGTAAGTTCTGCTAAATTAGGCTGCAATTTGGTCAATTCGAGTATATTCAGCATTGCAGTGATTCTAGCAGGTTGAACTGTATTTTGAACTTTATTTCTGTCAGAAATTTGGGTTATTGGAGAAGATTGGTGAAGATGAATTGTACCTTTTCTGGCGACTTGACCCATATGTGTGTATACACAGTGGACAATAGTCGTGCGAGGAAATGATGACATATCATAACCTGCAACCCGAGTAACAGCAAACTTCTGTATAAAGCCACAAACTAAACAATCGCACTCTCCGTGACTAAGCCATCTTTTTCTAAGTCCTGCCAACGTTGCCAGTGGCATCGAGGAGCACTGACATCAGCTGGGCTTGTGCTAAATGGATTATAACGAGTGTCGCAACGAGGGAATAAAGGTGGCTGGGGGCCAGACAATAGCTCCGGCCCTAGATTACAATCTACACCTTTCACTTATGGGATTATTGTATGTGAGTGAAGTCGCTTGAAATTGTACAATTCACCAATCCTTTCAAATAATCTAAATTTAAGACAAAAAATGAGGTTCATAATATAGTTTAACATAACCTAACAGATATTTTGAATTTCATTTTAAACCAAATATACTCAGATATACTCAGTATTTATCCTTTTTCAGTCTAATTTAGCAGAAGGTACTAAATGTGTAGAACTATCGATTGTATATTTTTAGACGATCTGACCCATAATTATGTGCTTTTCATGGTGCAAGTTTGAGGCAATTCTGTGCCCTTTTCTAAAAGATAATTATCTAAAGAGTGCGAAGAAAATTGCTTCTGAACACAATACACATCCAATAATTGGGACTCAACTGACGGAAAAAAACCCGCCATAGCCCATACAGCTGATATGATCTGGAAACTTTTTGTTTTATTGTAGTCTATGCATATTATATGATAGTGAGGAAACAAGGGCTCCGAAATATTTGATAGGACGCGTGGCAAAGTTAGACGTTAGTTCTTTTGACATTTAAATGAGGTAGCTTCGAATCAAAGAAATAATGCAATAAATCAGTGAGGTAGGGCTATATATATATACTACCAATATACCTCCCTCAATAAACTAAATTGGCATCAACTTCTGAGATGATTTGTTATATTACCAATATCACGCTAGGATGTATACATATGTAACACAGCCGGGGGGCTTATAACCTAATGCTGGTATGATTCCATTAAAATTGATTGAGACAAGGGTCTATAAACAATGCACAAGGTTTGTTTTCATTAAAGCCAATTTCCACAACAACAGCTATTCGCGCAGTTCATTGTCTCAATGCAATTGGCATAAAGCCCAATGTACAATAGAGAGCTGTGAAACCACTAGTTATATGAGAGGGAGAGGCAATACCAACTCCCAAAGCTGACAGAAGCAACAGCGCCACTGGGACTGTCTACAACTCTAGGTGACAAGGATCTCATGTCAGAATTATAGACGAATCCACATGACAGTAAAGTGTTACCCAGGGGATTATATGTGATATAGATATTTAAAAGAAGGCCTACCTACTGATTATCTAATAACCTATTCTGTTTTCCTATTCTTAAACTTGGGACAATGTGCATATTATATAGATTAAAATCATGTCATTAATCAGACATTAATTAATCTAGATGTTGAATCAAATTTATTTAAATATTAAGGTGTATGTAACCATGTTATCACTTATAATATACAAGTCGGTGTATATGGAATATGGAACTAAGATTAACAACTTATTGGTAGGGTCCCTAGGTCACTTTTTTTATCATATAAATTAAACTAATCTAAAGCCTCAGAACAATTTGAATTTATTTTTCCCCACAAGTTACAACCATGCATTGGACTAAGATAATACATCTTGATAAAAACTTATTTCTGGGGTCCCTTGGAATCTTTTTTTATCATAACCTATAGGCTATAACTTGTATAAGCCTATATTAAACTAATTTAAAGTCTCAAAACAATTTGAGTTTATTTTTTTCCTACACAATAATGAGGGGTATATTAAATTTAATATACCGTATGAAATAAATAAATGATCGTGTTTTCAATACAAATTGACTTACCTTGGTGCCTGTCGCCCTTTCCACGGCAAGTTTGACTTTCCCATAAGTTCCTTGTCCTAGAGTTTTGATAAGTTGAAATCTATTTCTCAGGTTGTGCCTGTGGTTGTGTCGAACCACTGATGGCCTAGCCATCTTTTCTGGGCAAGAAGTAGACCCTGACATTTCTGGTTCTACGACTGTCTATATCACATATGTACTGACGTACATTCAGTAGAATTTCTAAGAGAAGATGGTCCTCCTAATATGTCCAAGATACACTGCCACAGGCAATGTCACTGTGCAACTGTTGTTCAACATGGGCTGCTGAATGAGTGAAAACTTCAGTCAGGCAACACCACAACCACAAGAGATGTCAACAGTTACCTCGGAAGCTCCTGCAGATGTTCTAAGCTAACACTAATAGGTATGTGTATTCCCGTCAACAGTCGTTATGAATATAAGAGACTCCTAACTGAAACATGACTCGAAGACGATACAAAACAAGACCTTCCCAACGCAGCTCCTGTACTTGACTGAGTGTCTGGCCCAGCTCTGTTGTGTATGTCTGACTCGGACACCATTCCCGAAGTAAACTTTCAAGTCCTCGCGTTTTGGATATGGCCTTATCAAGGCAGTGTCCGTACTGAGACTGGTGGTGAGTGTGAGACCGCGAGAGTATGCCCTGTCACTGGTGTCTGAGGTTGCACACACACAAAGGAAGTTTAGACTGGACTGCCGTACCGTAGGCGGAGCTTACAGATAAAATGGAACAAATACAAGTGAACCGTGTCACCACCACCTCAGCCATCGCTGCGCCCCGGCGTACGGAACTATAACAACATGAACTCCGACCCGAGATGTGTCTTCTATCCATCCGCACAAATTACTCTCAAATACCATAATTATTCTACAAATTAAATGAAATAACATTATAATTCTACATGTGCTTCGGCTAATGATTTATATGCTCGAAACTATGTTATAATTGGAATTTATTTTGAAACTACTTTGTTTCAGTGCTTCGCCGGAAAAGGAAGTGAGTCGTGTCACTTCCCGAAGGCGGTGCCGATGAGGCTGAACTGTAAACTTTACCCTTCATTTTTGGAGTTTGTTGTGTTGTCTATTTGTCAAAATGTCACAGGATTCGTTGAGGAGGAATCCTCAAATGAACCATCAGTCGAAGCTTTTAAAGCCCGCAGAAAATGACCAACTGTTTCAGATCGTTGGCAAACGCTGTGTGGTAAGTGTCAGTTTTATCATGATCACGATTCAAGGCTTATCCATCGTAATACACTTATTTTTGCAAAATGTCAGAAATTGATATGACAAGTATCTTATTTATCTATATCTATAAGGAAGACCTTGTATAGCTAGTACCCCCGAGTGATCGATCCACGTTTGAAGTAACCTTGGGTCGCAAACATTAATCACTACACAAAAAGCAGGCAAAAAGTCACAATCAATTGCATGTCACGAATTTCACTCAGACTCAGTCAAGCCTTCCAGACACATGACCATGCCAATGGGATTGTTGTATGACAGCCTTGCTGGGGAAAATACAAGTTTATAGGTGGATCTCATTCCCTTGAAAATGAATAGCGTTTTGATGTAGTCGACTCGAGGCTATTCTGTTGGTGCAAATTATCATATACAACCCTATATTTTGCAATGACAATGCCAGGAATTTATTGATCTATTTAACATGTATTTTAAATATTATAAAACTCGAATCATTTGTACCGTACTTACCTTGGTCCTTACCTCATTTCCTACCAATTATACACATGTCATTGTACTCTGCAAGAATAGATTGTATATTGTCATATTATTTTGTGTATCGATTAATAAACGTTTCTAAAAAAAGAAAAAGCTAAGGTTTTATCAACAATGCAATGTTATTGTCCCTCTGACCTGTTAGTAATAATGTCTACACTGACACTCGTCTTACCTATTTCATTTTCAGTTTGTGTATTCGTCTTTACATTTACTAATTACTCAGATTAACAGCTCAATTTTACCTGAATTTGTTTTGTTAACTTAGGAAATATAATTTTACGGTTCAGGGGACGAATTATATTTTGTCTACATGCAGGCCTAACACATATTGGGTAGATGTATTTTTCGACAACCAATGTAATATAATATACTAATTATACCCCCTGCTTAATATGACGTTTCCCCCATGTTTGTATTTTAATATATTTCAGTCGCTGGCCACTGCGGTAGTGCAGGTCTACTTGGCCGACCCACCAAATGCCTACCAGTGGAAGAAACACTGTTGCGGCGTTGTCTGCTTTATCAAGGATAACCCCAAACGTTCTTACTTCATCCGTGTCTACAACTTAGGAGTAAGTCGTATAGAATTTATTCTAATAGCAATTCATTTGTTCATGTACCGTAGTTTTCCTGACTCTCCTGGAGGAGGTCGACTAATAATACCCAGTATGCATATAATAAATATACTCCATGCTTTAGATAACATGAACATATATGTATGATATATTTTTTAATACGTGGAGGTATACTGGTAATGGATTCATAAATATAGCTTTTTTATATTATTGTTGTTGTTTCCCCGTTAGTCACAATTGTACGAAGACTTAGGGGCCATCTGGCATTACGTGGAAAAAACTAAAAACACTAGGTTCTTACAGAACGCCGAACTCACGTTCGGATTCCGCAAGAACAAAAGTCTAAAAGACACCCTAGTACGCGCATCCACCATTCCCCAGGTGGACCGCCCACACCGAATAGATACGCATGGCTGCAACAGACCTAACGGCTGTAGGTATTGCCCCCGAATCAACACTAGCGGATACATCTTGTGCAGAGAAACCAACCGACAGGTATCCTGTCATAGACTTGTCAACTGTCAGAGTTCAAATCTGATCTATCTCATAACTTGCACACTATGCAACATCCAATACGTAGGCCAAACCAAGAACACTATTGTGACAAGATTTGGCAAACACCATGAAGACATCAGAAAAAACAATGACACCACAGTGGCGAGGCACATGCACTCATCACACCCTGATGTCTCACAAAAATGGGAGAGCATATCCATCTCAGTTCTCAGTCTCATTCGGCAACACTCTGACTCCCAGGAGGCCAGAAATGAGAGAGATAAGGAGGAAAGAAGATGGATCGATAGCCAGACTAAAGTCACTTATTCCACGCGGACTAAATATTTTGGATTAAATATATCCGGTAGAACAATCTCAATCACATACACGTTTAAACTTAGGGGCCATCTAACTGGTTGAACTAATGGTGGATTGTTACTCCTATCGATTTGTACCGAATGTTTCTGTTTTTTTTATTATTTCATTTACAGGCCAAATCATTAAATGTGTCCAGTAGGGCTTGAGATCCTCCCCATTCCGGGAGATTGACCCACTGGCTTACGTCTTTTTATTAACGACTAAATAAAAGTAACAACAACAACTTATTTATTTTGCAGAATGGCGCTTATATGAGTGGATCAATGATTTGGGAACAGGAACTCTACAACCAGTTCCAATATCGGGCGCCTTACCCATTTTTCCACACCTTTGACACGGATGTAAGATGCTTTTATCTAGTACAATAACTAATTATGTTATGATTAATTGGTAAGGAACGAATCTAATGGTCTTTAATTACAACATTCTTGAATTTAAAAAGTAGAGCAAAACTTGTTCTAGTCCATTCCGACCTTAGCATTTCGGGTCCTAATGTTATCTCCGGCTGAGAACGAGTGCATTAAGTTGTGGCGTAACATGTGTCTTGCATCTTTGGACTCTACATGGGATGATGCACAATATTTTTATTCATTCATTTCAAGGCCAAGACATTTAATAAATATACCAAAAGTTCAAATGTAAATACTTATTGTCCTCCATGGACGTATTTCATACGCTGCCAATGATAAATGACATTATTGAAAAGAAAACCTGTAACATGTTTAAAAAATGAAAAAATAAGAAAAAGCAAAAACAACCTTTCTACATACAACGCGAAGATTTTACGTGAAAATCAGCTGTAGGATAAGCCCACAACTCACAAAGTCGTACATAGTTTACTTTATAAAATATCATATTATCATACTTCTCTTTTCCTTGATAAAGGGCACATGCAGCCCACCGTCGGACCCCCAATAATAAAACAACCCCATGAACAAATACTCCTTTTCTGTCCTCATTGCTTTGGGTTTCTTACAACATCTTAATTCTCTTTTTTTAATTCAAGGACTGTGAAGCCGGGCTTAACTTTGCAAATGAAGAAGAAGCAAGTAGGTTCAAGTCTGCGATGGATGAAAAGCTTCGACAGAGAGCTCATCGTAGAAGAGGTAATTCAACAGACCTTTATAATATATCTGTTGAAGTCGAAATATGTTTTAAGTGAAGTATTCAAGAAATGCATCTTGTGTTGGGACATCCTTAATGTCCATTTCAATCGCTGTTTTCTCAAATTTTGTAACAATTAAGGGGGATCTCTACTGGCTGCGGTAAGCTCTGCGGTAAGCCTTGCGATGTTGTTGTGATGGTTCTACAGGTGGAGAGGAGTGGCGAGATGGCCAGTGAACTATATAGGGAAGATCTTGTCACTCCTGGCCAACTATAGAACCATCGCAACACCATCGCAAGGCTTACCACAGCCAGTGTAGACCACCCTTAAGGATCAAGGATGTTTGCAATCGGAAGAGCCCATGCATGCATTCTCAGAGCGATCCCGACCTCTATTGAAAACTGTGTCTTTGGAATGATATGCAGTCCTGAAATTAATATTGAATTTCTTATTACTTAGATTCTGTTTGAAAATAGTACAATCAAGGGGGGTCGGGGCTTCGTCAGGGACAGTCTTGATTGTCGAATCTGAGTTACACATACCCCATTACATTTTTTAAACATATGTTATCAACATAATCAAGATTAAAATAAAAGGGTTGTTTCTTATTTTCCGTTATTTTCACTAGCTCGCGGCAATTCAAAAAGAACGTCAGGAGGTGATCATGTCTTTTGTCATTTTTAAAACTATGCAAGGAAAAGGGAGATACAGTAACTGCAATAAAAATTAACTAAAACAAATTCGTGGAGAAATTTAATCGTTAAGGTTGTACTGGTACATCCCAGTCGACATTCAAAATGATATATTATTTATACACGACTAACCAAAGCATCACCCACTAATACTTCATAACCCTTTTTTTAAGATAAATTTATCTGCACTCATCGTCGATACATTGATAT
Source organism: Sthenelais limicola (assembly GCA_942159475.1). NCBI lineage: Eukaryota > Metazoa > Annelida > Polychaeta > Phyllodocida > Sigalionidae > Sthenelais > Sthenelais limicola. The sequence goes on from OW804099.1 coordinate 96,460,086, forward strand.
TTTCAAGAGATACAAATCAAATGATATATAATCTACAATATTTCTACAAACTTTAACCATTAACTTTCTCATCCACATCTCATACTACTATATTATCATAATCAATTGATATTCAACTTATTATTTTTTGGGTTTTGCCTTCTCATACGCATCCTATTTAATGTATACATCATACAAACACTAATCCACATGGTTTAGGGTAAAATCACCATCCCAAATCAACAACCCATAATATGATATAAGCTTTAAGGCCGGTGGTGGGAAGTCCGTCTCACGACGAAGCCAAGAACGATGTACTCTGTTTGATGAATAGAACATATAAAAATTGTCATTTGAAAAGAAATACATGCATTCAGTCCTAAACACCAATTTTTGAGATTAACTTTTCAACACCTTTTTCTGACTTTGTTGTCGCTTTTGTCATGAGCTAAAGGACGTATTAAGGATGTATTTGAAAAAAGTATTGTCTAACAAGCTAGTCTGTACTCTTATAATGGCCCCCTAACACTATACGACTTACGACAAGTCGGGGGGTCTAAGATGGATTTTCCCGTCGGGAGCAGTTCTAGCCGACAAAACTCCAGATTCAAATGTTGAATTTGGTCGTACAGTGTGAGCGCCTGTCGGGAGGCCTACGACTCAGGTTGAGCGAGTCAGGGGGCCTACGACTCAGAAAAAAAGAAAAAGAACAAGCTGCTCTAGCCGTTACAACCGCTGTTGTAACAGTTACGACAACAAAAAGCGCTTTTTTCTGGTCGCCGTGCTCCCGACTCAAGTCGGCTAATGTGAGCCTTCAGACTTGTCTTTAAACCCCCGACTGTTGTAAGTCGTATAGTGTGAAATGGCCATTATAAATATTATTCTTTGCCATTTCTCTTAAGTACCATACTGTTTTCAAACTATTTTCTTGCTAAACACTCCATCTCTGTGGCAGATCCAGAACTTGATTTCGGTGTTATGGAATTCGTAAGAGGATTTTAGAAGTGATACTTCTCAAAAATTGTAGTGTGTATTCCATAGTTACAGCTTTTTATATTTGAATGAATACCTGTATGTATAGCATACAGCTGCTGTGTATTCATTTTGAGGCAGAATATTTAGACCAGCATTTTAAAATTGACAAATTCAGGCCGTGAAGCGACCACCCTTTCCTGAGAATCTAAAGTAAGCTGGAACACATGGGTAAAATCTCCAAAAAATGTACAATTCACCTTCACCAATCCTCTCAAATAACCCAAATTTAAGACGAAAATCAGGTTAAAAATACAGTTCAACATAAACCAGACAGATTTATTGAATGAATACAATACAGAATACACTAGTAATATACCTAGTAATAAGTATTTTGTTATACGTAGTGTAACACAAATTGATGAAGGTAACATGTAATGGTAATGAAATTTTAGGTAGGTGTCCTTATGTAACCATAAGGTAAAACAATTTATCAATTTTCACCCTAATTTAGCAGAATTTGATAGGTGTGTTGAACTGTAGATTGTGCATTTTCTAAAAATCTGACCCACATATTCCTCCACGTTGCCCTGTTCGGGATCTGCCAGAATGCTAGCCTCCACCCACCCATAGCTTGTTCTAGCAGCAGCAGCTAACCCTGCCTGGCCCTGAATGGCAGCACTCATACCCAGAATGTCTTTGTCTTGTTAATCTTCAGAGCGTAAGAGCAGACTGAATAACGTGCCTCCTGCGCGCGCACCTGCCCCTACGCCTAATAACAATCCTCCAGGTGAGTCAATCAACAACCTCATCTCAATTATTTTTTATAAAGACTTTTTTTTTTTTTTTTTTTTTTTTAAAGGGTTTTATTCAAATGTACCTGCCATCTGAGCTCATATATATCTAAGGCACATCCTACGATAACCCTATTTTTGTATTTTTTTGTATTTTCGATTTTCTGTCTTCGTTTTTTATAAAGACTTAAGGGCCTAGTCCACTAAGCCGATTCTCATGCGATTCTCACACAATTTAGTGCAAAAGAGTCCTCTGCGGCGTAAGATCGCATGAGAATCGGCTTGGTGGACTAGGCCCTTTATTTTCGTATTTAACAGAAAAAGCAGACAGACACTTCGCTCAACAAATATTTTAAGCGATTTTCGAGGTTATCTGCACTTATCCATCCGCAAAAGCATTCTATAATAATAATAAAAGGGAGAAAAAATGACATACAGATTATTGAAATTATGTACTCTGTATGCTATGTTTAATTTAATGAAGGTATAATTCCCTCTTTCTATCTTCCAAATCATGATAGTCGGAGCATTTAATTTATACTTTGAGAAAATTCATGCTGGATATTGCGTTTTTTTTTCATTTGAATTGTTTAAATCTATATTCGCCATTTGAAATGTAATAAAAGAAAAGTTATTTCTACACATTCTTTTACTATATTTAGTTGATTTAAGTTATTAAATGGTATCGTATCATTTCTTTAAAACTTATTTAATATGAGAACATATAATTATGCATATAAATTTACATCGAGTGATTTCTAGCGGGAGGCTGTATACAAAGTAGAAATGTGCCCTAAGAGTTATATTTCTAAAAATACATTCAGTATTTTAATTTCGCAATACATGTTGAAGAAAGAACCCATGGCTCATATTAGGGTGGCGATACTGAAGTTGTTTCATGTCTAGTTATTACTTTGATTTTGTTATTGAATGTTGCTCGTAAGTGTTTGCATGTGATATTTTGTAAGTTTAAATAATTTTGTTTTCAGTGAGTTTAGGTGTGTGTGTGCGTGTGTGTGTGTTGCGCGAGTGTGTGTGCAGGCTGGGGGGGGGGGGATGTTGTTTATTGACTGGACTTTTTATTATTTTTTCGTTGTAATTTGCTTAAATTCTCAGCTTCTTCATGTAGAAAGCCAATTTCGGAACCCTTCTATTGTAGCTTAACAGCTATTCCTACCGTATACATGGTAAAAGGGAGGATACATGCACCTGATATTGTCTACGAGACATAGATTTTTCTTTAATTATGAGTTTATTTGATTGTCTGTATGTAGCCATGCCTGTTCGAACAAGTAAGTGTATATTACATTAGAAAATTAGATAAGTTTGGTGTCACTGGAAACTGAGATTTGATTTATCACCCACCACCCATTGCTGTATTTTCCTTAGTCTAAGCGATTGGTGTACTTTTACTTTTAATTTGTCCAGTGTGCAGCGGTATAATATGCTCATTAACATCCAGGTTGGAAACAATACTATTGAAAAAAAAAACGAATAAACTTTAAGCTCATTTTTAAGCTCATCGTTGTATGTCCTCACTTGTTTTTTGGATGTCAACATTGTTCATACATTGACTTAATATACAGTACCTGTGCATAGTATTAATAAGACAGCCCTTAAGGGCCTAGTCCACCAAGCCGATTCTCATGCGATTCTCACAGAATTTAGTGCAAAAGAGTCCTCTGCGGCGCAAAATCGCATGAGAATCGGCTTAGTGGACTAGGCCCATAACACAGTGATTTATAAATGACCAATTGATACATGGAGAAGGGACTATAATTACTGAACGTTATCTGTATCAGCTTTTAGATTAGATCCATATAATCTTGATCTTTAGAAATTAATATCTTTGGTAGCAGAGCCGGTGCTGGTTTAAGTGCGGATACAAATCCCAAATTACCTTTTTGTTTTTATGATCATCACACCTTAATCTCTCGGATTTCCCCTCCTCTTAGTACCGGATTTAGAAGGTGTTTTGTCGCACTATCTTACACCATTGTTGTAGTAACTTCAACTACATGTAGTTTCTTTAATTTCTTCCCCACTTTATACCTATATATATATGTATTAGTTCACCCATTTGTGATAAACGCTTATATTTGTTTGATTTCAAATGATGTAGTTTTTTAGTCTCAATAGAAAGTATACATTTGCTATAGTCTGTCCGAAAAGTAGTTGACACGGGGTTCCTTCGTTCCTTTCAGAAGAGAGAAAAGTGGGGGACTTTTGACTTCAAAACTTCGCCCCCCCCCCCACCCCCCAGAATCGCCGTTTGCGATCGACCATGGCTATATATACAGTTGTATTGTCTACTGCGTTTCCCCATCCATGGCAGGATATATTATACTGGCCCTGTTTCCCCATGGTTGATTGCAAAGAGCGGCTCGCAGGGCAAAGGGTGGACAGGACCTTGTCATAAATAAAAGTAAAAAATCCCCCACTTTTCCCCCTTCCTAAAGGGACGAAGGAATCCCGTGTCAACTACTATTCGGACAGACTATAGGTTCTCATATTCACATCCTCAGTAAGATACACACACAAGTGCTTCTCAAATGGAAACCAGATTTCTTAGACACAAAAACATACATTTATATGTCCCTAGAAAGCATACAGTTCTACTCTATTTGCACTCACCATCCGGCGCCCCACATCCAGCCTAGGCTCACAGTGTGTGTTGTTACTTACAGGCATCAGCATGCCATCTCTACCCGTGGCACCCAGCCATGAAGTCAGCAAGAAGGATAAAAACAAGTCCAAGAAGAAGAGCAAGATAAGCAAGGAAGATATTGGAACGCCTACAGACTTCCGTCATGTCGGCCATGTTGGCTGGGATCCTGATAAGGGCTTTCTTGATGTATGTCACCCTTTATTTAATTAGTTTTCTTTTATTTAAATAAATTTTATTTGAGTGCAATTTCAAAACATTGCTATTCTCACGAAGCTCAAAGTACAAAAGTCTAATAGTAACATGATTTAAGATTAAGTACACGTTTTATAACAACACATTATACAGATAGTATTGTTTTAAGATTTAAAGATCCATGTTATATAAAGTTAAACTGAAAAGAGTTTTCAGCCATGTTCATTTTCTCATCATTACTTTACTTAGGCCCCCCAAAAAGGTGTGTTTCCGATTTACCCCCCTCCCCCTATCTACAAAAACCTTCCCCTACCTAAATTTTTTTTTACCATACCTGGAACTGTCAAAAGACACATTTCCCTCGTTTAAAACAACTATTGTTATGAAATAGACAGTTCCTGGGAGGTGGTTTCCTAAAAAAAAAAGTTACCATACCTACTTTTCAGCCAGATAAATCGGAAACACACGGCACCTATATTTTTTTTTGCCTTATAAAGGTAACCTACAGAGAGTTATTCGATCACTTTGTGGTGCGATTAGTAGGTTTTTGCAGTTTTCAGTATGGGAAATTTTAGTTTTTTGAATTTCCACATCATTACATTATTGAGATTTAAAATTTAAAGCCTTTACACTTTTGTTCGACATTGTTTCGAATCCGCTAATTATTTTGTTGTTCTATTTCTCATTGTAGACCCAGAACCTTGACCCGACGCTCAAGGCATTGTTTGACCAGGTGGGAATCTCTGAGAACCAACTGCAAGATATGGACACGGCCAAGTTTATCTACGACTTTATTGACCAGCACGGAGGTGTGGAGGCTATCAAGAGGGAACAGGGTAAATCACCCTCCTCCCGGGCAGCCGCCCCTCTGCCTCCTCCCCCCAGTCGTGGTCCCGCCCCCGTGCCCTCCCAACCCCCGCCCCCAATGCCTCCTTCCCGCATGGGAGGGCCCCCGCCCCCTCCCCCAAACCGTGGCCCAGGCCGCACTATGGGGGCCCCTCCCCCGCCGCCCCCTATGAAAAGTCCCATGCCTCCGACCCCTCCAAGGTCATACCCACCACCACATTCTTCCTTGGGACCAGCTCCTCCCCCACCCCCGCCACCACCAAGCAGTGGACCACCACCACCTCCTCCCATGTCCTCCCACTCCTATGGTTCACATGCTCATACCCCTCCCAAACCTCCTTCTGGTGGGCCACCGCCCCCACCACCCCCAGGGCCACCACCCCCTCCCATGGGTGGTCCGCCTCCACCTCCGCCACCACCTGTAGCGGGGCCACCACCTGTAGCAGGGCCACCACCACCACCACCTCCTGCAGGGCCACCACCACCGCCCATAGGTGGTGGTCGGGGCGATCTGCTGAGTGCCATCCAGAAAGGTACCAACTTGAAACACGTGACAGCAGAAGCCAAGGTCGAGGACGAACGAGGAAGTTTGTTGGCGGCCATTAGAGGAGGCAAACAATTAAAAGCGGTAAAAATATTATGACAATTCTTCAGTTAATAGGTCAAATAGCCAGAAAATGTACAATTTGCCTTCACAAGTTTTCTCAAATAACCCCAATTTAAGATAAGATAAGATAAGATAATTTTTTATTTGTCAAAAAGCTTATTATGCTTATTACATTATATTCTTAAAGAAAATCTTTTATTTGTCAAAATGCTTATTATGCTTATTATATTATATGCTTACATAGTGAAAAGGAGACAAATAGGTCTACCTACATGTCTTTATGAAAGTAGTGTTCCATTTCTACCGACAGTTACCTTAATTTTGAAAGAGTTAGCCTTGTACTAGACTGAGCAGAGAATATGACAATTAAATTGATAAAAGATATAGTATAAGAAAGTAATGGAGACAATGTATATATATCAGAAGGATCCTATGGCTATACGACATTAAGTCATTCGAAGTACATCATATATCTTCAAAATACGATTCAACATAACTGAAGAGATGTTCTGAATCCACGCAAGACCAAATATACTCAGATATACCTGTAGTATTTGTCATTTCAGTTTAATTTAGCAGAATTGACTAAATGTGTAGAGCTGGTGATTGTACATTTTAGGACGATCCGACCCTTATACTCATTCAGCCGACTAACTGAGTAATAGAAATGCCGTTGCTGGTACATAATAGTGACAGGATGCTCAAATATATTTATTGGTCGTCTTGTATAAAATACCGTTTCTATTTCAAATCGTTATAATCAAATTCTATTTATTTTAACTTTTTGACCCAACATGATTTATAAATTATTTGTAACCCACGCTACTTTTTAGTGGCAGGGATGCAAGATATCAGTTATATGACGGATTTCCTTCAATCCCATCATTACCAAAATGTGTATACTAATTACCTATACGTCTCTCAAATTACCTATAAAAACCTTTAAAGGTTGTTCTTTAATGGACTGACTGAATAGCACGTCCATCTCCCACAGAGTAGACCCAAACCTTGCATTGGAATATAGGGGAGAGCTATGTACTAGTGGCGGCCTACATCACTCCCTTGTCAGCCAAGGTTCTGCTAGCAACTCTGTGGAGTGTGTCTGCCTATCAGCTTGTCTTGCTTGTTCTAATAAAATGCCACAATCATCTGTTTTGCTTTGAAGGTTGACCCGGCGGAGCTGCAGAAGAAGAATGATGACAACAGTATAGCTGCCCTACTGGCCCAGGCACTGGCTGCCCGTGCACCCGATGTACAGGGAGGTGGGTGACACTCAATTATCTACATTTTTTTAAAAAAATTATCTACATTTTTTTAAAACAATATCTTCATTTTTAACCAAAAAAATATTTATAGTTGAATGATTGGAGGCAACTCAACTGAAACAAACCATGTAATTAATTTTGAAGTCTTTTATTTGGCGACCCTTTGGCGAAAAAATATTTACTGGCCTAGGCATGGCCACATTTTACAAGTTACATGTTCCTAAAATATAAACATGTAGGGATGCTTTATTTGAAAATTATCAGAAAAAGTTGTGCCTTCTTTTAGTCATTTTTGAATATAGAAAAAGTAAATAGAAATGCCATCGTTTTATCAAAATACATGTAATGAAAAATATGATACAGTTACGTCTACCTCTTAGTTGTTTCCCTATATCATTGTCATATTTAAATTATATTCATTGTAAAATGAACCTATTTCAGTGGATCTCAGTATTAAATGAGCTTATTTATTTTTAAGATTCCGATTCCGAAGATGAAGCTGTCGACGATGATGAATGGGATGATTAATTCTGCGCACAAATTGTGATAAAACTGATTTGTAATGTTTATGTCTCCTTGAGAGATGTGTGGCCTGTGTGCAAATGGTGGAATGATCACAGAAGTGAGAAAGATTACTCAAAATCATTATGCATTTATTGATTAATTATTCATCATTGTTATGGTGTCCTTAGGGACAAATATTCCTTTTAGCTTTTCTCGTCCTAGCCACACATCAGAAGTGGCTCATTGATGAACCTGGTGACTTTTAATTTGAAATGAAATGTTTTAATTGAAGTGTGGGTTAGGGAACTATTTGTGACATTACATAGGATTCGCATAATCTAGTAGCTTCCAAATCTATTTAGTCAAGACTGGAACTGGAACAAGTTCCCATTTCATGTGGGTCAGATTTTCAGAAAATGTATAATTCAACTTCACCAATCCTCTCAAATAACCCAAATTTCAGACAAAAATAAAGTCCAAAACACAGTTCAACATAACCAAACAGATTGCTGGAATCAATGTAATGCCAAATATACTCGAATTTACCTAATATTGACCAAATTGCAGCTTAAGTTAGCAGAACTTCCTAAATGTGTACAGCTGCCAATTGTACATTTTCTGAAAATCTGACCCTAGTATAATCTTAGATTACTCAAGGAATTATCTACCAAGATTAACACCAGCCATAGCAACATGGTTAAATTGAGGTCCGGCAATCTTTATTGAACGAACAGCCCAGTGGCATTCATGCTATAACAAAAATAGAAAAGGAACCTCACGTAGTGTTTGCCATTTTAATTGACTTTGATTGATTAATTGAAAGAGATGTTTAGCCCCTGTGCAAATGGTGGAATGATAACAGAAGTGAGAAAGATTATCCAAGATCATTATGCATTTATTGATATAATTATTCATCATTGATATGGTGTCCTCAGGGACGAATATATTCCTTTTAGCTATTTTCTCGTCCTAGCCCTCAATTGGTGAATTATAAACATAATGAGATGAAACGTTTAATCGAAGAAAATAACTATTGCCCAACCTGGGTGTGGATTAGGGAACTTTGTGACCTACATAAGTTTGAATGATCTAGTAGCTTCCAAATCTATTTAGTCAAGACTCCTGATACATGTATTATTATCTTAGATTAATCGAGGAATTAACTACAACGATCACACCAGTTACTGCAACAAGGTTAAATTGAGGCATGCCATTCTTTATTAAAGGAACAGCCTAGTGACTTTGCTATAGCATCAATAGAAACGGAACCTCGCCTATTGTTGGCCATTTTTAATTGATTTGGTGAAAACAAAGTTGTCACCTGGCTGATTTTACATGTAAGGCGGTGTGTTGGATTGACTATGAAGTAAATTCCTTTCTCTAATTATGTAACAAAAGTGCAACTTTATATTCTTCTCGTTCTCATGACTATGATACTTAAGAAAAGATGTATATTGATGGAAATCAGGAAGGAACTGTATTCAATAATTTCCTTGATTATAACTATTATTTCAAGATTATTCGATGTATTTGACTTCAAGAGAAACACGCACTGTGATGACGTCATCAGACTTGTGTGTTCCTACTGAAACTCCATCTCGATTGTGATAAGTTTATATTAAGACAACATAACAATAAAAATAAGGTTTAAACAAATTTACACTCGTTTGACTTAGTCTTCATTTGTCGATGGATTGAAGAAACTATCATGAGAACCATTACTAATCCATGGTTCCCACGGCCCAGCCAACATAAAAATTACTGACTAATTAGCCCAATTTTTACTGACAAAATAAGTTGTCAGCAAGCCCCAAAAGGTCTTTACAATACAAGAGCTATAAGGCATAATTTGGGCAAAATTTCACTTGTTAAAATGAAAGATTTGTTGCCTGAATCCAAAATGACCATTTCACCTTTCTTTGGTGTGAGCGGACAACCACCAATTTTGTGAGATATATGCTGGTTGTAAATAATAATAATAAAAAGAATAGAAAAGCTAAAAAATTGCAATTCGAGGAATCGGTTGTGTTGAGTATGGGGAAGCGCCAGAGGCATAGCATATAAATTCGATTCGATAAACTGAGTAATAAATCTATCATGGTTGCTGTGGAAATCCTAGCGACCATATAGGCCGCCTTTATTAAAGATTTTTTCAAGCAATATCAAACAACAGGCATGTTGCTTGCTCAAGTGTGTGGTAGTGACTGCCCCTTGTGTGTATGGTAGTGTAGCAAGTAAACACCAGGCGCTACCTTGGCAACTCCCGCCACCGATAAATCAGGTATACCTGCACTCATTTATATTCCAAGAAAATATTGCACATATAGAGCGGGGTTTGGTGAAATTAATGACCTAAAGACCTTACAAAAATATTTTCATTTTAAGACTTGATGGGTGGGAACACTGGGCAGAGCCAGACTTTAGATTTTGAATAATGGCCTTTGTGTGTTAGGCAGAAAGTAGAGGGAGATTTCGACATAGAAATTAACATTAGTTATTTTACATGGGTATGGATATATCCAGATGAAGACTACCAAGAAATCAAAAGGATAAAACCTCTGATCAGAGTTCTAGCAAGAAATATATGACAGCCTAGGGAGTGCAAGCCATCATATAGGTATGCTCCTCCGAGAATTTGTTTAAATTTTAAAGTAAAATGATAGTTTCACAGGGCTCAGACAGAAAATGACTGCCCGTTTTTTTTTAAAAAGAACCAAACTAATGCACATCGGCAATTAGTGACCACGTAATGGAAGTTAAGCTCTTGAGGTAACAAGAAAAAGTAAGAATAGACTGAATGTTACACAGTATTTTATTCACATCTTAGAGCAGCTAACGAAGATAATGAATGAATGCACAATAATATATAAGTATCTGTCTTCTCAATAGACCATAATATAAAGATATTTCCCCGTCCTTCCCCTTAATAAGAATGCATGGCCATTTCGAAGTAGGATGAAGCCATTGGACAGAATTTAAATGTTGATGACTCGGCTAAGCTTCTGAATTCTATTTAATAGGATATCGCCATGTTTGATCGTGGACTGAAAGAACAAAGAAAAGGGGTTGTTGAACAAATGAATGTAATTTAATGCAGTACAAAAACTATATGGGTCAGATTTTCAGAAAATGTACAATTGTCAGCTCTACACATTTAGGAAGTTCTCCTGAATTAGGCTGAAAAATGAAGAATAGCGGGTATATCTGAGTATATTTGGGATCCCATTGATTTAAAGTATCAGTTCTGTTATGTTGAACTGCATTTTGAAGCATAATTTTGTCTTAAATGTGAGTTGTTTGAAAGGATTGGTGAAGGCGAATTGTACATTTTCTGAAAATCTGACCCGTATCTCAAACTAACAAGATCTTATTCTAAAAATGTCACTGAACAATGCAGGCTCCAATATGAGACAACATACCTGATATTGCCAATTTTTATTGTCAGGTCGGTTCGTCTCGACAATCCCTCCAACTTTATCGATTTTACAATGCAATCGTCCAGCAGCGATGAATCGTGAAAGCTCTCTGTAAAAATTAATAGAAATAATGAGGTTAAAATTAAACCACAGCATATGGTATTATATTATCATTATTTTTTGCCATGCGGATTGTTTTTTCTTTATTTCATTTTAATCGGCGAAAAATAGAAGACAGAGTATGTATGTGTCATTTAAAGTATCTATCACGACATTATTGTAAGATGGGTCTCAGATTTAATCATTTCCTTGCTTTACTTATAACAGGGAAAGTTTCGTTTCATGAAATGTATCACAAATGTAAAATTGTAACCGCCCCCCCCCCCCCCTCAAACTAATAAAATGATTATACATACTGGTCAATGAACTCCATAGACACCCCAAAGGATGTCGCCATGTATTCGAGAGCCAGACTGCGGTAGGATTCGAGGAGTTGAGTGTAGGCATGGATTCTCATCTCTCGCGAGAAATATCGGTAGTGTGGTGCGAGGAATCGCGTGTATTTCATTTCTGTCTCCACCATAGCTGAAGCAACAAAAATGGAAATTAAAAATCAGTGAAAATTAATCGCTATTCAGAATAAAAGTTTTTCGTTCTGGATGTTTTAAAGTATTGAAGAGAAGGGGGCTAGTTCTGAAGAGGGAATTCCCAGTTTACGTGTACAGAGTAAGATTTATTCGTCTAACTATCGACTGTCATGCCATTGGCGGTAGGCAGACGAACTACAATTATATTGTCCCCCATGTGTCTTTATTAAAGAGGGACTATATTAAATGCTGTAAGTGTACTGCCCAAGATGAAAATTGATAAATTGGTGGATTGATTATTGAATGGTAAAAACACACGTGGGCAATTAATTACTCAAATAAAAATAATTCAGAATGTGAAATTTAACTTACCCAAAGCCTTGAAAAATTCGGCATAGTGACAGTTGTAAAGAGAGAAGAGGAATTCACGGACGTTTGGTAATCCGTGAAGTATTTCCAAAATTTCTGAGCCACCAACAACCTGAAAAGAAAATGACAGTAAAATTATGAATGAAAAACTACAATTAAGTGATATACACGAGAAATACAGTTCTGTGGTATTTTGAGGAAATACAAAGGTAAAATATGTCAAATTTAATGTAGCTATATGAGATGCGAATGGGAAATTCAGGATGAAGCGAGTGACTCTAACAATTACTAATGCTGGTGATTATAAACAGTCGTACCCGTTTTCTAAGGTCCGGTCGGTCCAAAGCGATCATGCTGCAATAAACTGTGTATTTAACAAAGTCTTTGTAGTCCATAAGCTCGTATGAGGTGAATGTGGCTACTGTGTCAAGGAAGAGATCGGCTGCTTCTTTAAAATCTCGGATGGCCATCATGTATACCCCCTTGTACACTTTGAGTCTGTTTCTCCGGTCCCAATCTCCACCTTGGTCGATCATACTGCAAGAGACGCACTCATTGTTACATGGAATTCAATAATTCATATTTTGTTTGTGCAGTCTGGAAATCATAAAGATCTTCCTGGTGAAAAGCCCTTGAAGCCAGAAACTTCGGATTCCCTAATAAAACCCCAAACAAAAGTCTGCTGTTTTTGTTTGCCCGCATTGTGAAAGTCTCTTATCTCTGCCCCCGTTGTTTATGGGTCTTGACTCCCCGTCGTGAATTATAAAACTTAAAGGCGGAGAAAAATGAAAAAAACAAGAGGACATGAAGTTTATTTTGCTCTCCACATTAAAAAAAAACGAAGAAAAATGTAGCTATTCGAATTCAAAGAATAATGAAAACTTAAGCATAATTGTTCATATCGAACAAGAAATGCTAATACTAAGGTTAGAACCAATTCAATGTAATTGAAGAATATTGAATATAAAGAAGCATGATTACTGATAATAATCTTTAAGTCAATGAATTAATTTAACGAATACACATCATAACAAATACACATCATACATTGTAGCACCACATGCAAGGGGCAATATACAAACCTCTGGGCCTTTTCTAGGTTCCTTTTGATGAGATCATGATCCATGTAAAAGAGTCCCATACGGATGAGTTGAAAAACCATGTCCAATTTGTACCCAACAGCCACAGTTTTTTCTGCTGTTTTCCTGAATTGTGATATAGCTCCATCCTGTAATGAAATAGAAGACAAAATATTTCCTATGTTAGCTATTCTGAGATGGAAATAGAAGACACAATATTTCCAATGTTAGCTACACTCTGTTTGAGACCTACTTAGAGTAAACATCAAAGCGACCCAATGGTAACCCTACGGCAAGCCGCTCCAAATGGATCTCAAATAGAGTGTATTCTGAGATGGATGAGTCGTCATGTTCTATTATCAGAAGCATGTATTGCGTTTTGAGTCCAGGATTACAAACTTATACCAATATAAAACAATTTTAATATTATTATATCAGATACCAGTCAATGAAAAGGGCGGCATATATGAATTAATTTCGATGCTGAATACTATGTTAAACTGACTTAAAAATATCTCAAATATATTTGTATCGGTTAACTTTTGCTTGGACTCCCATGAGATTATCATTGTATGAAAATGGATCCAATAAAATTTATTTAAAAAAGAAAGAAAGAATGAAGGCCCAACTCACTTTGGCACCAATCCTGCAGAGGTATTCAGCCTTGTTCAACATGAAGTCCCTAACTTCAGTCTCTCCGAGATTCTTTTCCGCATCTTCAACTTTCTCGTCAATTTCCTTTAGTTTGGCTTCGTTGGCCGCTTTCATTTTGTCCAACAATGCTTGGTTGACTGGCCATTGTAATTCTGTGCATACCTCTTCGTAAAAAGGTGTCATGTCTGTGAAAGAGAAAGTACGGTAACAATGAAAATGGTAAAAGATCTAGAAGAATCTAGTTTAAAACAGGCATGCGAAGATAGTGTTGTATTATTCTCAATGGAAAATTAATAATATATTTTACATCGTCAAAACCATTAACAAATATCCTTAAATTAAAACACGACCACAGAAGTCAGAACCTTGTAATCAACCAATTATTTGAGTACATGAAGTGGTGAGATACAGGTATTTTCTTCAGAGAGATATATGAAAGGGCTAAGCTCTTAATTTGAGACAAGTTCGACTTGTCTCGCTCTTGCCAAGTCGGGAGTCTTGCAAGCCCATCACCTTAAGCTGAAACGCTATCACTTCAGAAAGATTCAATAAAATAAGTTTAAAGCCAAAAGAGTGTGAACACAGCCAGAAAATAAATATTGGAAATTGAGATAATAGATAGAGCAACCTTTTATTTTAATCAGTTCAGAATCCAGTGGTAATTATGGTGGACACAATATAACATTTTTAAACGCAAAGGATTCATTGTTACAGTCATAACTTTTTGACATAGCCATAGGCTCATAGCGACTCAGCAGTTTTGAGCCATACTCAGTCAACTCAAGACTGACATTGACAAGAGGCAGATAGTGAGATACAAAATATTAATGACGTCAATGACAATGTATCATGTATGTAATAATTTTTACAAGTTAGAGACATCATCATATTAATAGAAATGGTATTATTTAGACGGGACCTGGATATACATTGGCCCATTGAAACCTATAATTCGTAGGTCAGAATACGATCTTAATAACAAATAAATTAATTGCAGTGCCTTCACCAGGCCAGTCGCAGTAGCGGCATTCCTTGATTATCGCTCACAATATGGACTTTCAGCTGTGTCATGCACATAATTTATCACAGTTTCATAAGTTTGTAGAACATAAAAATGGAGAAATACACGTAGAATGGATGTTTCTTTCAGAGCTTAAAGTATTAAATATAAAGATAGAATGGTAACATCTAACCATGACTCAACAAAATCACTCATCCGCCTTTGTGAGCGGACTCAGTCAGGCTTCCCTTGTCAAATGTAGAAAATCAACAACTTACTATCGGCTTCGATAGCCGCGAGAAGCTCTTTCTTCAGCTTGGAATCATTTCTGTATTCATCTGTCGTTAGCATGAACTTCTTCTGTGCTAAATCAAGATTGGGGTTCTTCTCCAACCCCTCTTCTTCTAAATTTTCCATAGGCATCTTGGATGTTTTCTTCTGAAACGACCTGACCGGTGGTGTAGCTCTTCAGTGCGGACCGCTTAGTACTAGCCGACACAGTTGTGAAAATATTTGCGTTCGAATTTAAGTCGTTAAAAATATTGCAATAATAGTACTGTGCATGCTTTATTAACTAACAATGATTTTCCTTTTTCGTGCTTAAGATTTCTCATTTCTTTTTTTTCTGCCGAATGAATATCATTTCCGTATGCGCGTTGTGCGCACTTGCCCTGCGCATAACATGGGAGGTTACTTCCGCTGTCCAAATGTTTTGATACTGAGCGGCTTTAAATATCGATTGGATTGTCAGCTTTAATAGGAAGGTATCGGTTTAAAAGGCTTATAGGATTATAAACTCTTGTTCAAAGATGCCAGGTATACAAGCCCTGCATCTTGAGGATGCTCTCGAAGACAGTCCGCAGGTGAATTCTCATTTAATAGTTTGACATTTTTCTGTCTCTGTGAGTGTCAGTAACTTGTAAGTCACAGTCTGACCCAGCCCACCCCTTTTAATTTGATTGAACTCAACCCTCCCCAATCTAAATATCGACCTTGTGGTTGGTGACATGTCTTCTTTCCTTGATAACTAATGGTGTCTGATTCAGTAAAAATGTTTACTCTGTCTACCCTAACTAGTATCACCAGCCTCATACATCAATAATATAGTGAAAGATATGGATAGTCTAGCCCTAGTCTATTTGTTTGTTTGTTTGTTTGTTAAACTTTTATTCATCAGATGGATGTGTCAGCCGGTCTCCTCCGTATAATTTTGGAGATTTACATGCCGTGCTGAATTTAAGTTTTATCACAGGGTAATAAGGGAACAATCCACCAATAAGTCAACGCCTTAGAGGTGGCCCTTATTAGTTTGGTTTGAATAAATTTCGTTGATTTTGATCGATGGGATCATGAATTATTTATAACATTTTCATGATTTTTACTTTTTCTCTGGCCCCTGTGACTCTGTCTCAGAATGCAAAGCCAAACATGCATTCCATAAAGGCTATACAGTAACTTGAGTGAGAAATTGGATAAAAACAAGGGGGGGGGAGAAGAGAAGTGTGTGTGTGTGGGGGGGGGGGGGAGGCAAAGGATGTAGGTAATAGGATAGAAATTTTAATAGCTAAATTATCTAAAAACTAGTATAAATAGGGGCCTACATTTCAGTCACACAAGGATCATCTTACAATAATTAGTTATAACTGAAATTATGAGTTATGACTGGAGTTAATTAAATGTTACTTAGTGTCAATTATCGCAGTTTGGTGGATAGGACTAATGTAATTTAAAAAAGCTAAAATAGATTCAAATGGTTGAATTGAATAATAAACTACTTTATTTGCCAAATTTTGCTACTATAGGCCTACCCCGGTAACTATATTTTATAGGTGTTATTTCTGTCTTTGAATTGAATTGAATTGAATAATCTTTTATTTGTCTAACTCCTGAAAATAAAAACAGACACCATACCTATTCAAAATAGCCGGTGTCAGGGTCTTCGGATCAATGTCTAAATTATTCACCACCAATTTCTGTTGGTGTCTCAAAAAAAAATTAGAGGTTTCTTGGAATAGTAATTTTTTAAAAGAAAATGAAGAGAGTGTCATCCACCGCTGTGCAGAAGGTGCACATTGGAGTCTATATAACTTTAATTTGGAACACAAACTTATGTGTCTGTAGGATTCGTTTAGTGTTTTATAGATGAGTGCATATTGAATTATATTTATGTTTTGGTGTTCGTTATTTTTACACATTATTAGTGATGCAATGGGCTTGAATTACATGTTAACCAAAAAATCAATTTGCCATAAGGGAAAATGCTCACAGCTGTGAGCTTGTAAATGCAGGCCAGATTATCCCACTGCGAAAAGTACAGTGAATCATCGATTTAGTTTTAGTCTTCTGAACCTGATGTTGACTGCAAATGTACTGAACGATGCCCACCCTGGCCCACCTCAGAGTAAACTTTAAGAGAGGAAAGGCCCTGTATGTGGACTGGAATGAGTTGATCACGTGGATTAAATTCTAATTAACAATTTGGGATTTGATTATTAAGCACTCGGAAGAAATTTCACGAGCTTAATTAGTCAAAATAACACAGATAAGGACCGAAAAAACTAAATCTCATTTTGTGAATTTGTTCTGCTATGTTTTTCCAGTTAGACAATCATATTTTTTTTGTATAGGTTGTAGGCTAAAACAGCATAAATGCACCCCCTTTCCTTACCAAACAAACCTCAGATAAGTGAACCAAATAATATGCTAATACAATTTAATATTTTGCTGAAACATGTCTTGGACAAAGCAGACGTTTCAGATACAAATTTTAAAGTGGCTAAGATAGTTAAAATGAGTAGTCATGGAATCGTGTGAAACTTTGTCAGTGTAATCATATATGATAGGTATAGCAATATCTGAGGTATTGAGTATCAGCATTGCGTTTTCATTCAATGATTAGTGAATATGTGTAATGAACCTAAACCCATGTCAAATCCATGAGGAAATGGCTTGGAGACCAGGAGGTACTGCCAGATTTAGCCCTGGGTGGCAGTAATGGAACTAATGCCCTTTGTACTGCTCAGTGCCAACCTGGGGGTTACATAATTCCAGATGTCATCCCAACTGACAGTTTGAATATTGGATTGGAAAGCCAAAACGATTTTGCTCTCTATTTTACCACATATCTGATATAATATGAATGTTAGAGTTTTGATATCCACAGGAGTTATTTAGGAGGGTAAGGTGAACCAAATACTAGAAAATGAAGTAGAAATTCCGTTACTCGATAATCTAGCCCTCAACAGTGAGAAGTGTCACTTTAATTTCCTTGATAAAAGGCTAATGTGCCCGAAACGTCGGACCCCTCAATAAACAAACCTACAACTTTTTCCTCCGTTCCTGTCCTCATTCTTTTCTGGGCTAAATCCAAACCTTGAGATTTACAAATTTTAATTGTCTAACCTGATCTTTATATTTTCCCTAGACTCGAAGTCTTCTTGGAGTATTCGAGAAGGATGCTAGTATGCTTTATAAGTACACTACGGGGCTCTACCGCTGCTTTGATCGTGTCCTCAATGCACAGGTTTGCTATTACATCTTGTCTTGTAACCAGTTCATAAACATGACGTAATTATTCCTCCCGGTAAAGCTATGCTACATATTTTATTGAAGGTGATTCAGTACTGATGCTGTAACCGTAAAAAAATTGCCTGAAAATCCGTCCCGATTTTTTGTGTATGTGTTAGGAAGTACTGTAGCTACATTCATATTAAATTTCATTAAGATTTATCAAGCCGTTTATTTTTTAAAGTAAACGCTGATTGCCATCAGCCAAAGTCAATTTTGCTAGATCCCCTTACTGCCACTATAGGGGGCTTTCAGGGGGCTTTCTCAGGATGTGGGCAAAATAATAATTATGATCAATATTTAATATTATTATTATGTTGAATGTCTGGGTGAAATTTGATGTCTGAATTCATGTCAGAACCATGAACCACTGGGGGATGTTTAAACGCCTCTACAGGAACAAGAACTATGTCTTTGTTGCTCTTTGAATTATTGTAATATTCAGAGTTTAGTTTGTATGGTATATACTCTGTGTTCTTCATGCATTAATGCGGCTCAATGTGTTTTGTTTTGACAGCGTGAACTGTGCGCCGCTACTCAGGGACTATCGCTTCAGTTGAAGGCCTACGAAACGCAGGTAATGTATTGGAGCATGCTTATACTGTTGTTATGTTGATTTTGAGTAAGGATCAATCTTCGTGAATGCTAATTATAGTAACTCATTTACAGCTGTATGCGAGCAGCGACACAGGGAGATGTAATATAATATAGTTTATATTATGTTTGCCCTTATAGATCATTAATAATATAGTATTTCGGCATTTCTTTTTTTTTTAAAGATTTTATTTCAACTAGGTATAGCAGGTATCCCCTTTTCGGGGTTTCTCACCTACCCCTAGCTGCTTACAAAGATCTCAGCAATATCAATATGACCGACTTTAGATTTCCATGAGCACTGAACGTTTGTAAATTGTTACACTATTTTATGTGAATTTGGAAAAAAACAACCCAGATATTTATTATTTTCTTCGGTATAACATTACGTGTACGTTCTCTAATCAATATTACACTGTATGACACTGATTGTAAATGTAATATGGACAAAAAATAAAGATGTCATGAGAAATAAAACTGAAAAAAAAAATCATATATATTTTCACCTTCCTTCCAGGGATTCCCGCTTGAAAGCGAGGATAGTATACTTACTGCGACCTTGAAACAGTTTTCATCCTACTTAGATGAGGTAACATTTTATTGCTATATATATCCGATATTTACTTGGGACTGAAGAGTATCTGAAGCTCTTGATAGTCCTCTCCAAACATACTCTCACATAAGGGAACTCTTCACGATTAACAGCTATACATAGCCATTTATAGGGAGGTTCCGCAAACAAACGTATCTCAATTACGTAACCGTATACGTATCTTTTTTGTGAATTACATCATAATTTTATGTATGAAAATTGAATTGTGGGATGAAACATTTTCCCGCCATGTTTTGCTAAACCTCTTCCTTTTAAGGTATGTTTGTATATCAGAGATACGGATATGTTTACGTTAGGCGTGCTGAACCTCCCTTATATTACTTAATTATTACACATTCAAACAAACCTTATCACCATTGATGATCATTTGTGTCGAATTAGCTGATGCATTATAATTTATATGATATTCTCATGGGCTCCATACTAACTTGTTGGTTTTCCATCTATTAAATCAGATATACAACATTTTTATTAGACGTTTTAGTAATTGTCTTTTCCAAAGCTTTAATGCAAAATAAAAATTGTCAAACTGATCTTTTTAGTGCGTTCCACCTTGATCATATCTATTTTCTATGAACCGATATAAATAACATTTTACTCTGTTAAGGGTGGTCTCCACTGGCTGCGGTAAGCCTTGCGATGGTGTGTGCTGGTTCTGTAGGTGGAGAGGAATGAAGAGATCCTTGCCTACATGGCCAGTGATCAATGTTGACAGGACCCCGCCACCCCTCACCATCACAGCACCATCGCAAGGCTTACCGCAGAGCTTACCGCAGCCAGTGGAGACCACCCTTTAGTTTCAAATTTGGTTATGGTTATTATGTTAGGAAGTGTCAAATATGAAGGTAGTTGATCCGCCATGTTTGTTTCCCCCAAACTCTAGTTGGGTTCTGTTTGCCACCTGGTTGCTGAGCAACTGACAGACTGCGTTCTTCATCCAATGAAGAAAATAGTAAAGACAGACTTGGATTGTAAGATTTCTGATTGATGTAGACCTCTTCCTCCTCCTCTGCACATCACTGTTGTATCACTTAGAACAAAGATTAAGCTGTAGTATTTGTGACACATGGCCATGTGTATCTTTTATATCATGAACGAATATGCGGAAACAATGATGGTGTTTTTAGCAAGGGTTCTTTATGTTGATCCAAAACCAAAAATGTTCCTTCAGTTAACTCAATTTTTGACCAAGCGTTTGACCAAACTGTTCGGCATATAAAAGAATATTGCATTCATATCACTCCCTATACTACAGTGAACAAGTTATTTTAACTTATGATTTACTTCCAGAATATTTGCTGTGAATAGTGCATGCGATCCTCGTACATTTAATTTCAGATGTAATAGAGTATTATTTTTTCAGTGAAAAAACATTGGTACTTTAGTTTGGGTCTTGCACATACATACATATACAAGTTATTAACCATTGGTAGGGACCGGGTCTGTGTAATTTCAAAGTAATGATACCCATTATTATAGACTTTTCTGTTTGTATTTCAAAGTTTAGTTGTAATGGAATATGCTATATCAATTTGGATTTTTAAGTTATTCCAATGCACAAGTCCTTTTAATTCAAATCTTTTCACTTTTCCTAAGAGAAAAAATCCTCTAGCTTGCTCTCATGTAGCTCTTCTGCTGTGAGTTTAGCCATCTTTTCGCAGCTGTCTCTAAAACCCTGCCCACACACAGCCGATTTGGCCCCCGATCGCCGCCCGATTTTGGTCTCCCGATGAATTCTAGGAATTCATTTCCAATCCTGGTTTATATTATTTCAAAAACATAAACCAGGTTTTGAAATGAAGTCATAAGATTCATTGGAAGACTAAAATCGGGGGGGGGGGGGGAAGGGCAATCGGGGGCCAAATCGGCTGTGTGTCGGCAGGGTCTAATTCGGTTTTAACCTTATCTTCCTCATGTAGACAATTATTGCACAATTTTGAGATACAGTACCCATTGATATAGTGAAGGAATATTTCACAACTCTCTTTCTGGCCTAGCTGAGTTCCCTTCACCTGATTCTATCGGAGCAGTGTGGCCATTCAATGGTTCGACCCATCAGTACTTTCCTCAACGAAGATCTGGAACGTAAGCCTCATTGGCATTGCATCTGAGTGTATATAAATCATAAAGGGTGGTCTCCACTGGCTGCGGTAAGCTCTGCGGTTAGCCTTGCGATGGTTTGTGCTGGTTCTGTAGGTGGAGAGGAATGACAAGGTCCTGCCTACATGGTCAGTGAACCATGTAGGCAGGACCTCGCCACTCCTCAACAACACAGCGCCATCACAAGGCTTACCGCAGAGCTTACCGCAGTCAGTGGAGACCACCCTTTATACTGTTCATTACGAATGATTTCGGTCCCTGGATTGCATGCCAATTACTAAATAATTAAATCTAAATGGACGTGGTTCATAAAGGGGGGTCTTCACTGGCTGTGTTGAGCTCTGCGGTAAGCCTTGCGATGGTTTGTGCTGGTTCTGTAGGTGGAGAGGAGTGATGAGGTCCTCCCTGTGTGGTTCACTGGCCACCTCGCCACTGCTCTCCACCTACAGAACTATCACAACAACATCGCAAGGCTTACTGCAGAGCTTACCGCAGAGCCTACCGCAGCCAGTGGAGACCCCCCTTAAGTGTGCTTCCTCTGCTCAAAACAACGTTGCTTGAAAAAGAAGGGATATGTGCAGCAGCTACTGCAATGCTAAGCCTTATTTAGCACCCAGCAAATGATTCGACCATATGATGTAGTTCAGACTTGTTTTTGTTGGGGGCGGGGGATGGGGGTTGCTTTGTTCTAACTACAGAGACTTTGTGCATGAAACCAACCTTTTTTTTCTTTTTTTTTTACGAAGTTTGGGATTGGTTTTTACGATCATGAACAAGGAATCAATATTTTGACAAAGAAATGGGACATGATTGCTCCTAGCCCTTATGTTACCCTAGAATATTTGATCTTTTATTGATTTGTGTGATCCGCTTGAATACATATTTGTTTTCCCATGATTTATTATGTCTTGTACCCCATTATTTGCTTTTGACTTGCCGTGTGCATACTTAGATCTAGTCTTACAATTTTTGTTGTCAACAGTTGAGTTCCGTTCATCGCATTTTGGCTGAACAGTTGGCCGATGGTATGCATCATCCTATCTCCAAGTTCCTGCAAGCTGATCTGGAGAGTAAGCTTTAAATATAGTGATCCACAAGTTTATTTAATTGAAACGTAGGCTTGTGTTTTTGTAGCCTCTAAATTGGAGCTTTTGGAAAGAGTTGGAAAGATACCGAATCATCCTGCATATAACATTGTAACGGTGTTTCAGGAAAATGAGTCACAAGTCGCAAAATGTCTATTTTTCAATTTATTTCATTCACTCTTAGTTGGAATATTCTGATGTTATTTGGGTTGAGCACTTTAAGTCATATGGATATATGTACTAGATTTCAAGACAGTGTATTAAATATATCCTTGTTTCTAAGGTCATCCTATGGAGTACATTTAATTACTTTACTAGTAATTGTCCACCCAGAAATATTGCTAACTTTTTTTTACAAACATAAATATATCTAACATAAAATATGAAACACTTCTTAGATGTCCTAAATGTTGTAAAGAATGGGCTTGATCTCATCTTTTCAAATCTGATGATATCTGAAAATCAATTTTTTTCGACTTGTGACTCATTTTTCGGTAACACATCACATTTGTCAATATGATGGTATGTTGGATAGGTGCAGAATGGTTGTGTATAATTATAGTTCTTTCTGATATCTGTATTTACTTTATGGTGTAAAGGATGGAAGCAACTCATATGCTTATAGATTGGAAACTAGAACATTGATTTGTCATAAAGATGTATTATGTTGCAACGCTATATCAACGCATATGGATTTTATCAAATACGCATAGATCGGATTTAGAATTAAAGCTGGATAAGAAACGCCTTTCTTATTAATTGTAATTTGCATGTTTTGCATGGCAATGGTATGAATTCTAATCACTAACATCTGAATTATCATGAAATTTCAATTCACAAGACCAATTATGCTTAATATTGTCTACATATCAAGACAGGACATTTCGATTATACTTGAATTATTGTAAATCAATTGATAACTACGAAGGACTTATGTATATCATCGTACGGGCAAATACCAGTTTGTTTTTAATAATGTTACGGTGACTATTATTTTTACTCAAGCTTTTATCTTACATTTTAGCTATACGATCAATGCAAGAAATGATGAAGATATCCTCTGGGGGTAAGTGTACTTATATTCCGCAAATACTACTTGAATAGGGGATTTGCATAGCCACCATGTTGAATCTTGATTCGCATGGAATCATGGGACTAATGGTATAGTCTAAAATCTATAAAAAATGGACAGCATGGACTATTTATCAATGCTCTAATGTCAATATCCATGAGTTATACATGTTTACATAACACAAGCTTCCATATTTCCCATCATGCATTTGGTTTTCATAGATCATTTATTAAAGCTATAATATTGGTGAAAACATTCTTGCAATTTTCGATAAAAATGTTGCCAAATATTTGTATGTCAGATTTCATCAGAATCCACCCCAGAATGCATTGTGACAGACATATGTAGTGGCACTCACTGTGCTACAACTGAATGAGTCAAACGCTCGTTGTATGTGACGTCACATAGTATGACGTACCAGGACACCTTTGACGCAGGTGACCATTGGTCAGGGTAGCATGGATACCTTGCTATGGAGCATGACTTAGTGTCATTGATCCAGGGCTAAAATTGTCAATATCATGGGTGGGAATCTGATGATTCAGAAATAATTGTTGAAGTTGGTCATGTAGATTACTGACATGTACCACCAGTATCCAGTGAAGAAAAAGAGTGATTATTTCGATCATCCTAGTCGGGGAAAAATGAATTGACTTCATTGTATAGTTCATTTTTAAAAGGTTTCCACAACTTTTAGTATATATTCACAATTCTGAATTGTTATTTCAGACCATGAAGCCTCCATTAATCGTTACATGAAGTTACCCAAGAAGAAAGACAACGAAAAGGTTCGACTAGAAGCCAACGATGACCTCTACGTCAAACGTAAAGGATTTCACCAAGTAGGTCAACATATTTATACACACTTGGTTTGTAATAATCTTGGATACAAACATTTATTAACATTTCACACAAAATACACATATTCACGATGAGCTTTTCATCCATTAGTTTTTTTTTATAGAAAACATCTTGTCAATATTTCACAATATTCGATGCTGTGTCTATGACGATAATATAGGGCCTGACTTTGATAGGTATTACCATACAAACTTGGTTTTGGTTTTGGTTTTGGTGTAGGATGCACTAGTCATAGAGCAGGGAGCTATAATATTGAATTTGAAGAAATGTTGAATATTAATTAGTATTGTGCATTATTACATAATGTATAATCAAAAAGGAAGGATAAGATTGTAAATTAAGATATTAGCGTATGGCCGGGCATCCTGTTCCCCAACTAAATTGGTACGATAATAAAGTATGAAACTTTGTAGCAGAAAACCAGAGAAAACTATAAATTCACACAGTGGCTTTAAACGAAGTGATGTCACATGGATGATGAGATAATTCTACTTGTAAAGCGACAGACTGATAAATTTGAGAGAGTAATTAAAACCAATATAATCCTTCCAATAAATGCCATCATAATAGCCCTGGGGGTTCTGTGGGTAAATGCCTCCGTAGTAATATATTCCATTAGGGTTGGTCTCGGTGCAGTAGTTGAACCACCAGCCCGCCCGCTGGTTGATAGCACAGTGATGTGCGTCAGGGCGGTCTGGGGTGTTGAAGGGTCTCTGGTTGTTGTGCACCAGGTCATCACCAGGGAGTGTGCCTGCAGACTTGGCGCTCACAAAGAGCGTATATCTGGTGGATTCATCCATGACAACGAACTTGTTGTAGAGGGCGTAGCGGTTGTTACCGTGCCAGTCACTGACGTCTATTCGCAGCTTGTTGTGGCCTATGTGCAATGGGAGAAACATTAGGGAGTTTCCGCAAACAAACCTATCTCAATTACGTAACCGTATACATATCTTTTTTGTGAATTACATCAAATTTTTATGTATGAAAAATGAATTGTGAGATGAATCATTTTGCTTGATATTTAACGTTACGTTTTTCCCGCCATGTTTTGCTGAACCTCTTTCTTCCTTTTAAGGTATGTTTGTATATCAGAGATACAGATATGTTTACGTTTACGTTAGGCGTGCTGAACCTCCCTATTACTAAGGAGTTTCCGCAAACACACCTATCTCCGTATCCCTATCTTTTTTTTGTGAATGACGTCGCATTTTTATGTTTAAAAACTAAAATGACACACTTTGCTTCATATGTTACGTTACGTTTTTCCCGACATGTTTTGCTGATCATCTACATTGATTTATATTCAATAACATTTGCTACATACTTTTAAAATATGGTGAATATATTATATATAGAGAGAGAATGGAACGAGCCGGCAATAATCGCAAATTGATTAGGTAAATTTTCAATTATTGCAGGCGAGTTCCATTCTATATGTATTATATCTGGGCATAAAACTTGATGTGTAAAATCTGAAAAAAGTGGCCGAATTGGTGACGGAGTAGTTCATATAGTACACGTACTATATGAATATATTTATAGCACCGCACTTATAGCACCTCTCATATGGAATGTGCATAATAATAAATAAACATACCGTTTATAGTTAAGGCATGGATGTTGTCCAGTCCTGCCCAGTAGTCCCCACTAGCACTGCCAAAGCCTGCCTTGTAGTATGGGTAGGTTGTATAGAAGTTAATACGGCCATCTACTCTACGCTGTATCACTGTATAGCTAACATCCACCTCATGTCTACACAGCACCTACATTGGAGACAATAGTTTTAACACATTAATATTAGAAGAATCTTAAAGTTGCTTTCCCTAGTATCAATATTGGATGGTTCTTTGGAATTTACATTGAGATTAGTTCCCAAACTCACTATTATCGATCTCTAACTTAATGAAAAGCTCAATAAATGTCTAAATTCAGTGATTTAAGAACCAACCAGATCGTGATCAAGTAAAAGTCAACCTAATATTTTGTTTCGGAATTGCCACTAGGTGGCAGGGTCACTGGTGCGGCCTGTAGCCTGTAGCCTGTAAACTCTATACTCGATTACTCTGTCCTTATTGGTCAAGCCAAGCCACATGTTATGCAGGGCTAAGACTACAGAGGGCAGGACAGGCTTCTAGACATGGTGACAACTTTATATATATGTATCTGGTGGACACCAGTACTCGAATACTCACTTTAGACTCAAATATCTATCTACAACATTAAGAAATAGACCCAAACTCTTGGGACAATGTGGGGTAAGGTACCTGTTCTCTGAATAGGTGAAATTTGAGATTTGCATAGGAAATAGCTGGGAGAGGAGCTTTAATAGTCATTACTCTCAACCTTCCTCAAAAATCACTTTCGAGAAGATAGGCTGAGTAGAAAAAAGACTCCCTCTCATCAACATTTTCAATATAAGGGTCAGATTTTCAGAAAATGTACAATTGGCAGCTGTACACATTTAGTAATTTCTGCTAAATTAAGATGCAATTTTGTCAATACTTGGTAAATTCGAGTATATTCGGCATTGCATTGATTCTAGCAATCTGTTTGGTTAGGTTGAACTGTGTTTTGAACTGTATTTTCGTCTGAAATTTGGGTTATTTGAGAGGATTGGTGAAGGTGAATTGTGAATTTTCTAAAAATCCGACCTATAAACGATCTCAATGATTTAAAAACGCTTCCTAGTACACCTTACATTAAATATCTTTCCATATAAAATAGTATGGAGCTGTTAAGGAATGAGATAAATTGATTTGAAACTATAACGGTTATGGTTGATTGGGCATGCTATCAGATTACCTCGATAACGGTCTGATTAACAATAATAATTTCATGAGAAAGTTATCGTTATATTGGACAAATTTTAAATATATTTATAATTATTTGATATTCGGGATTTTAAAAACGGGCACATCATTAATTGAGTTGGGCAAAATATATAATTAAGTGATTATTTGTGTTTGTTTATTCGCTTTTGATTAACATTTTTGTGCCTGTGTAAGGTCCCTTCATATACTCTTGGTTTGAAGTAGACATATAGTATATGTACTGCGTTTCAGGAAAATGAATCATAAGTCACAAAAATTAGATTTTGAGATACCATTACCTATATTTGAAAAGAGAAGATCAAGCCGATTCCAATGGTGGTAACCATTAAGGATGTTTAATAAGTATTTTTATATATTAAGTTTGATATTTTTATTTTTGAAAAAAATAATTTCAATATTTTTGGGTGAACAATTACTAGTAAAGTAGGTAAACGTTACTCCATAGGAAGATCTTAGAAATGCATGAATATATTTAATACACTATCCTGAAATTTGGTCCATGTATTCATAAGACCTATCTGACTAGATACTCCAAAAATGAAAACATTCGAAAAAAGGAGATCTTGTGAATAAATGACTTTTAAAAATATGAATTTTGCGACTTGTGACTTATTTTCCTGAAACAGATCACATGTATATTACTCCTTGCAGTACGAACAAGGCATGTTTCATGTAAAAGCAGGTACTAACCTCGACTGGTTGTGTGCCATTAGGGTAGATGATGTACCTGCCGGACTGCTTAGCTCCTGACAGTCTCCACTCATGGCAATCTGAGTATAGAAGCAATACAGTTAGGCAATCTGAGTATAGTAGCAATGCAGTTAGGCAATCTGAGGATAGTAGCAATACAGTTAGGCAATCTGAGGATAGTAGCAATACAGTTAGGCAATCTGAGTATAGCAGCAATACAGTTAGGCAAACTGAGTATAGTAGCAATACAGTTAGGCAATCTGAGTATAGTAGCAATACAGTCAGTTAGGCAATCTGAGTATAGTAGCAATACAGTCAGGCAATCTGAGTATAGTAGCAATACAGTCAGTTAGGCAATCTGAGTATAGTAGCAATACAGTTAGGCAATCTGAGTATAGTAGCAATACAGTTAGGCCATCTGAGTATAGTAGCAATACAGTTAGGCAATCTGAGTATAGTAGCAATACAGTTAGGCCATCTGAGTATAGTATCAATACAATTAGGCCATCTGAGTATAGTAGCAACACAGTTAGGCAATCTGAGTATAGTAGCAATACAGTTAGGCCATCTGAGTATAGTAGCAATACAGTTAGCCAATCTGAGTATAGTAGCAGTCATCAGGTAATGAAAACGAGAATCAAGATAATATGGAAGTTTTTTGTATAAGTTTATTTCAATAGGGAGAGACGTCCTCCGCTCATCTGGTCACGTGACAGTGCATCCACACTTCTAGGAACGAACTGATTTTGTGCAATTTTGAACAATTAATCATGTATAATATTAAAATCCATATCATAGAATATATTCATAATGAACATGAGCAACATTTCCGCAACATTTATTGCCTAAAATCGACAGTAATGCTGAGATTTCCCCCATTGTTTACTTTCACCCCACTGCCGGGCAGTGGGCCGGTACTTGGGGGACTCTGGCCCTTGACGACCATAGCAACCAAGCTTAAAATCTCCAACTTTCCCCCCTCGATTTCTTAAATTATACACAATTGTCGGAAAAACGGAACCAGCGACTGCAATGTATGAACAATACTTGATATATACATGTATGCTCATAGCATTTTGACCCGTTTATGTATGGTTTCAAAGGGGTTGAAAACAGGTATTTTAGCGTCAGCGCCTATGGCACTCAGCTGGTGTATTCACCCGAGTTTTTGCTGCCGATCGTAGCGCCACCTGTAAATACCCGGATTCTCGTCTCAAAGAAAATGCTGTCTTGGTGAGAAGATAGAAAACTCGAAAACACAAAATATGTGGCTCGAGACAATTACTCGTGAGAAAATAAAACTTGCTTTATGTCCAAGCGGTTTGTCAATTCGAAGATGCTTTTAAAATCTTATATGCCAAGAGGGCAGGAATTCAAAATAAAGTCTAATGTTTAATTAAATGAATAAATTTAACAGTAACAGTGATACTGATAGTGTTATTATTGTCTCTTGGGTTTTTTATACCTGTAGTGTCGGTTAGTATTCGTAGAGTCGTGGGAAGGATCGACACAATATATTTTTATTATTCAGGATGTTTCTACAACAAGTCAAATATAAGTATTCAAGTATTCAAGTATAAACTACATGTATCCGTACAGTGAACATACATGTAATGTTGACGCAGGCCCGTGGGTTTAATTCAAACACGAATTGCCATGGTTTTCCACCCATTGCTGTGTCTAGCTATTCACTGAGGATTATAATACCAAATACCAAACTAAACTGTTTTATTAGGGACTTTATATATATATGTGGCGTCGGGTTGAGAGTTGGAGGTCTCCCTTCCTATCAATATTCATATATTCATGGCCACGCCCCCCGAGATGGACCCTGCTCCCATATGCATGATCTCGTATACTACTAGCCCAGGTGCTGCCCCCTGCATTCAACTATGCTCACCACACACATAACATCAGGGAATGGGGCAATGAAAGCCAAAGTGGAATAAAAAGATATAAGAGAGGGGGGGGGGGGATCAAGTTATTCCAGTCCAAGTGTTTGATTGGTTATGCCGTGGTTGCCCACCACTATAGTCTGTCCGAAAAGTAGTTGACACGTGATTCCTTAATCCCTTTAAGGAGAGAGGAAAGTAGGGAATCCGATTTTTGACTTCAAACCTTTGCCCCCTGAATCGCCGTTTGTGACCATGGCCAAATATCCAACTGTATTATTTTGTGCTGTCTCTGTACCACAGCAGCAGTTGTTTTGCTTAGAAGGAAGGAAGAGCTGGTTATACTGGCCCTGTTTCCCCATGGTTGATTGAAATGAGCGACTAGCTGGGCAAAGGGTTGACAGGTCCTTGTCATAAATTATGTATAATAACCGCATTATGTCCTTCAATGTAATTACTCATCTCATCCACATGGTAGTATTAAGAACCAAGTTTTGAACATTTAACTGTTACGACATTCAAAAACAAAAAGTCAAGTCGGCAGTCATAGGAAGACCTGTCTGACAAGGTACAGAATTGACCGACCTATTGTATCAACATCCACAATAAAGAATTTTTGAATTTTGAATTTGAATTGAATAAATAAAAGTAAAAAAATCTCCCACTTTTCCCTAGTCCCTTTAAGGAATCACGTGTCAACTACTTTTCGGACACACTATACTTATTATTATATCCATCTTGTTTGTTTAACATGTTGAGCTAATATGAACAGATGATTACCATGTTTAAAAAATAGCATACGCGTATACTTATACATGATAAGTTGAGAGAGGGTCCAATGTCCCAGCCAAGCATATCTAAGCATTCTGCTTACCTCTGTGTTTTCTTAGCGGATGGGACACCGGCGTTTTATCCAACTTTGTGCTGTTGGCTGCAGGCTGCAGGTTGTTCACTTTATTTGAACGGCCGGCATTGTTGGACAGCAGGACCCATTGCTTGGGTGGTGCCGCCAACACCACTGCTGACACACACACCAATAAGATGTAGATTCTCGAGATCATTTCGCTGAATAATGAAACAAATAAATTAAGGAACTATTTAATAGTACGATAGGTTTCACTGTGTGATAAGCTTTACATACTCAGTAGTGTCGCTTGACATATATTGACAAACCAAGCAGAACAAATAACATGTCTTATGCTCTCGACACTACAGGGTAGGGAATACCTTTTGGGGAGCCGGGATTGGGGTGTATTTTGGTTCGGGATTAGGGATTTAAAAGGGCCTACGGGATTCGGGAAAGGGATTCAGAGCCGGATTTAATGTAGCCAGGTAGGGATTGCAAATAGAAAAACGGGATTGCAAATAGAACACCTGCGGGATTCGGGAATTGGGGCTTATACAAAAATGGGAAACGGGATTCAAGGGGGCTGGGGTTGGGGGTATTCCATACCCTGTACTTACAGTGCTTAGCCATACGTGTAATCAATGTTTGTAAATATGTGCATATATACTCACCCGTCCGTTCACCCAGAGTGGAGTTCGCTCAGGTTGTGACAATTACTGTTGTGAAAGATAGCGAGCGTTAGGCCGGGCTCCCATCCCAGTATACATGTGTGTCACACTCACGGGACTGAAACTACCTACCGTAAAGTCTCTACCGTAAAGTATCGTGTAGTGGCTGCCACCTGAATACGGTACTGACGAGCACCCACACACAGGCCCAGGTGGGGCCCAGGTAGATAGATTTATGTTTGAAAAAAAGTTTGCAATATTTCTGGGTGGGCTATTACCAAAAATGTAATTAGATATACTCCATAGGCATAGGATGAGCTCCAAAACGCAAGGATATATTTAATCCCCATCCCCCACGCTCACCCCCCAAATCAGAAAATTTCAATAAAAAGATCTTGTGGATGAAGCACTTTGAAAAAAAAATCGTTTTTGCGACTTGTGACTCATTTTCCTGAACACATCACATATTGGAATAGGCTGGACGGTGAAATTGTATGAAATGGGTCCACCCATTTAAGTGTATTTCAAACCTCCTCAACCTCCTCCTTGAGCTACCATTGCTTAGCGGAAACATTTGGAGATTAATTGTGAACAACTCCACTTGTGCATATTCGGGTGGACTGTTCCATCCACGCTTGGGTGGCTGTGGTCACATGCTTCAGGCAAACAATCGTGTGGTTTCGGATTCCATTGGTGATTACACCACCGCATCTATATATAGATCTGGGCTTTCCCGCCCTAGTTCTACTCAACATAATGTCCTGGTGGTAATGGCAACGATCCTTATCTGTCTGTAATGTGATATGAGCCCTAAAGGAGCTGATTTAATAATCATAATATTTTATTTTTTTTAATAATCATAATAGTACGTGATTTTGTGATAAGACCTGACAAACACAAACGTAATAATTTAGGCATGTTATGTGCTTGTTGTTGTTGGTGATTATATCACCAATATATCACCGATCCTCATCAGTCACCTCTATCCTTCTCTATCACATATCACAACCACCAACATTTTGTGTTGTCTGTCAACTGTAATAAGTTAAAAAGAGGAAGCTACTTCCTAGTGTTATTTGAGTATATATATGGATCAGATTTTCAGAAAATGTAGAATTGGCAGCTGTACATATTTAGTAAGTTCTGCTAAATTAAGCTACAATTTGGCCAATACTAGGTAAATTCGAGTATATTCGGCATTGCATTGATTCTATCAATCTCTTTAGTTAGGTTGAACTGTATTTTGAAGTTTATTTTCGTCTGAAATTTGGGTTATTTGAGAAGATTGGCGAAGTTGAATTGTACATTTTCTGAAAATCTGAGCCATATATATTGCATAAAAAAATGTTCACCTGTCTGATTGTGGTAAAACGCTGTGTGCCATGTAACACATTAATAGCTAGGTTCAGCAAGTAACCTATACGTAAACGTATCCGTATCTCTTATATACAAACATACGTTAAAAGGAAGAAAGAGGTTCAGCAAAACATGGCGGGAAAAACGTAACGTAACATATCAAGCAAAATGTTTCATCACACAATTTATTTATTATACATAAAAATATGATACAATTCACAGAAAAGGTACGGTTACGGTTACGTTATTGAGATAAGTTTGCTTGCGGAATCTCTATTGATATACTGGACGTGTACTCGTCTATCTATATGTACCGTATACTATGGATAATGTTCAAGCTGGTTTTCGGTCTGACTGGGGACGAGTATATAATTGGGCAATGTTGGGAGGAGGTAGGGTAGCTTAGGGTATTTGGGTTTTAAGCACAAGTCAACAACTCAACTTGTGGATAACCCCACTGGCTGCTCTTTATTGGGGCACACTGCCCTTATGTATGATCGTTAATCATGGAGTCTGAGCTTTCTAATTACAGAGTATGTGTTTACATATGCTGGGATACCCTCCCCCTATTCCCCCAGTAGAATGCCACATCATTTATATACTACTACCCCAACCCTTGGCGCTCCCTTTCCCTGCCGCCCCCCTCCTGCCCCTATCCAGATCAGGACACGCCCCCAAAGGCAGCTGGCCAACTGAAAACCCCTGCCGGGGACCACTACCAAACCCATTATACTTAAAATATAAAAAAAAATATATATATTTAAGTAATTGATATTTATTATTTAATACTTTATTTTTGCAGACGGCCCTGCACTACTACTCGTCACTTAACCAACTGCAATACAAGCGTAAGTGCTTCCTGATAGAGCCGATGTTGGGCTACATGCACGCACAGAAGGCCTTCTTCTCCATGGGTAATGATGCAGTGGACAAGAAGGACATCGAGGAGTTCCTCTCCAACATGAACGCCAGTGTTCAAGGGTGAGTTTATCATTACTGTAAACGTATTAATATTCACAGTATTTATTTTCACTATTTTAGCGCACACCTTTGTGCGTGAAAATAAATCCTTTGCGAAAGGTATAATAATTGCATAACCAAGGTGTGAGACTTCCTTGCTGCGCGAATTTAAATCCATGCGTAAGGTGTCAAAGTACTTAGTGCGCGCAAATTTATCTGCGTGAAAATAAATATGTTTACAGTATATTACAGTCTAGGCTCAACGTTGAGAGAGTCCCTTCAAACTGAGGGAAAATCTGTCGCTCTAAACCGTAAAATATCATTATAAATATTAATCCCATTAGGACGCCTACTGCCGGCCAGGGAAGCCATTCGCGCAGTAGGCGTCCAATCACTGACATACCATTCTTATCTGATCTGAGAGGCTTTGAGCCTAGACTGATTATTGCATAATTAGTTTATTTATAAATATATACATAGGTGGATGTCCATTGGCTGAGAGGCCTGGGAGCCCTGCTCCCCTTCTCTCAGCCAATGGACATCCACCTACGTATAATTTATGAATAAACTAATTACTTTTAGACTGAACCTTCATATGTGTTGGACGTCTTAGTTCTTACATCAATTACTAACTAGATTATATCAAGCTACCTCGTGATATATCATTACAACAATAACTAAAACACCCTGGTTCATTCATAAAGGCTATGGAAAATGACCAAAATGGGCCTGGAAAGGCCTTGAAAAGCCTTGAATTTCCTCTGACCAAAGGCGCTGAGACCCTGCCATGTACAGTCATCCCAGATGCATCCAAATTTGTCTTGAAATGTTTTATAACACAAATGTTTTGTTATGTGTACCAGAGTTCACCAGGAGTTGGGGCAGCAGACCCAGAAGACTGTGGAGCAGATAGACAACATAGAGCAACTCAACATCCACCAGTACTACGCCGACCCACCTGTAGACCTGGCTGTAGTACCACCCAACACTAGTCTCACCCAGAAAGCTGGATATCTCTTCATGCGCAGGTCAGTAACAGTAACATTACCCACCAGTACTAGACCCACCTGTAGACCTGGCCGTCGTACCACCCAACACTAGTCTCACCCAGAAAGCTGGATATCTCTTCATGCGCAGGTCAGTAACAGTAACATTACCCACCAGTACTAGACCCACCTGTAGACCTGGCTGTAGTACCACCCAACACTAGTGTCACCCAGAAAGCTGGCTATCTCTTCATGCGCAGGTCAGTAACATTACCCACCAGTACTAGACCCACCTGTAGACCTGGCTGTAGTACCACCCAACACTAGTCTCACCCAGAAAGCTGGATATCTCTTCATGCGCAGGTCAGTAACATTACCCACCAGTACTAGACCCACCTGTAGACCTGGCCGTAGTACCACCCAAAACTAGTCTCACCCAGAAAGCTGGATATCTCTTCATGCGCAGGTCAGTAACATTACCCACCAGTACTAGACCCACCTGTAGACCTGGCTGTAGTACCACCCAACACTAGTCTCACCCAGAAAGCTGGATATCTCTTCATGCGCAGGTCAGTAACATTACCCACCAGTACTAGACCCACCTGTAGATCTGGCCGTAGTACCACCCAACACTAGTCTCACCCAGAAAGCTGGATATCTCTTCATGCGCAGGTCAGTAACAGTAACATTACCCACCAGTACTAGACCCACCTGTAGATCTGGCCGTAGTACCACCCAACACTAGTCTCACCCAGAAAGCTGGATATCTCTTCATGCGCAGGTCAGTAACATTACCCACCAGTACTAGACCCACCTGTAGACCTGGCTGTAGTACCACCCAACACTAGTCTCACCCAGAAAGCTGGATATCTCTTCATGCGCAGGTCAGTAACATTACCCACCAGTACTAGACCCACCTGTAGACCTGGCTGTAGTACCACCCAACACTAGTCTCACCCAGAAAGCTGGATATCTCTTCATGCGCAGGTCAGTAACAGTAACATTACCCACCAGTACTAGACCCACCTGTAGATCTGGCCGTAGTACCACCCAACACTAGTCTCACCCAGAAAGCTGGATATCTCTTCATGCGCAGGTCAGTAACATTACAGTCTAGGCCCAAAGATGAGAGAGTCACTTCAAATGGAGGGAAAGCCTCTCATCGCCTCAAACCGCAAAGTGCTATTATAATCCATTAAGACTGCAAAATGTCATTATAATCCCATTAGAATGCCTAGTTCCAGGCCAGGAAAACGATTAGCGTAGCATCACTGGCATACCATTCTTATCTGATTTGAGGGTTTGGGCCTTGACTGATTAACATTATCCGATAAATTCATGCCTAACCTATACGTAAATGTATACAGATTTCTGATGATACAAACATACATTAAAAGGAAGAAAGAAGTTCAGGAAAACATGAAATATTTTTTAAATAAATATTTTGAAATTGTAATGCATTTATTTTAACTTTTAATATGCGATAGATTTATGAACAAGGTTCACTTTAATAAACTAGTGACGTCACGCTTTGCCTGTCATGTCTTTCAGCAAACAAGCCTTGCTAGCTTCTAAATGGGACAGATGTTATTTCTTCATCCAAGGCGGTAACTTGATGTGTCAGCAAAAGGATGAGGTACCGTATTTCCCTTCTCAAACTGTCAAACATAATTAAGTTTTTTCAATCTTCTCTGGTTGAGCATCAGTTTCTGTACTAGAGCTAATAGCGTAATGTATATTGATTATCTTCCTCTTCCTATCATCATCGTTTGTTTCAACATGTAATTGAACTCCATTAATTATAATATTCATTGTACATTGCTTGTCTACGATTCAATAGAGGGATTTGAATAGCCGCCATTTTGAATCTAGATTCGCATGGAGTTATGGGACTAATGGTACTATAGCAAGAACAGCATAGTATCGCGTCTGAGGGGGGCTATATTCTCCGAGTATGGCCGAAAACTACGAGGCCGTAGGCCTAGTTGTTTTTCAGCCATACGAGGAGAATATAGGCCCTCGAAGACGCGATACTGTGCTATTCTTGCTTTTATTCCATGATTCTTAACTTATTACAATTTATTTGATTTATTTCATCAAATTGTGTTGTCCGCATAGCTCACCAATAGTCTCGAACGGTCATGACGTCACTGTACAATACAGGGAGTTTATATTGCCCACCTTGTGAGCGGCAAGTATATCGATTATACTGTCCGCTCACGGCCAAATCATGGAATAAAGTCTAAAATCTATAGAAAACATGCCATGTTCAGCATGGAATATTTATCAATGCTCTAATGTCAATATCCATGTGTTGTACATGTTTCCATCACACATGTCCCCAGCTTTCCCATTATGCATTTGGTTTTCATAGATCATTTAAACCATGATATTGGTGAAATCAATCCCATGATGCAGTGTAACAGACATGCGCAGTGGCACATGCAAATCCCCTATTATCATTTTACGGAGGATTAGCTGTATACAAATTCTAAATAAACAACAACAACAAAATCCCTTTCTCTTCTCCTTCAGGTGGCCGGCAGTCTAGTTATGGATCTGAATGAGCTTGGTACTGTTAGCGATGTAGCCGATGTAGATGACAGGAGATTTGTCTTCCAAGTAACATCGCCTCCCTGTAAAAAGTAAGTCTCTTTCTCTCTAGGCTCAAACTTGCGAGAGTCCCTTCAAACTGAGGGAAAGCCTCTCGCTGGAAACCGCAAAATGCTATTATAATCCGTTTTGGACCGTAAAATGCGATTATAATTCCATTAGGATGCCAGAAAGGTCATTAGCGCAGTAGGCCAAAATTGTGCCTAGACTGTTTTCTTGAACGATCAAGTTATTTATTGTATTACTTTACAATCCCGGATATCACATAGAAAATACAATTTTCTTCGATTTTCAATTGTACATAAATTAGACAAAAATATAATACAACACTATTTCTGTGCATCACGATCGTGCACTACGTCATACTGCCAAACTTTCTGCTTTATACTAAACTCCGCGTTGGAATTATTGATGTTTTTATAGAGTTAAAGCAAGGTAAATATCAGTCCTTATGCATAATCAAGATAAAAATGATGTGTGAATGTTTGATTCTTTCGGTTTAAACTCTCCTCCTTGCTGTAGATCTTGCTGTGGAATGTCGCTATTTAAAAGTCGTCTGCCTTTAAGAATATTTACATTATCGCCCACTGAGACATTGTCACACGAGACGCGGCGTCACACATTATTTTTCCCCTTCGTTGTTGTTACCACATTTTGGCTGTGAATATTTTGGTCTGTATTCTTCCACACCTAACAGTCAATAACTAGGTAGAACTGAATTCATTTGATGTTATATTTTTGCTGTTGTTCAAAGTCAATCTCTCTGACAAGAATTCACCAATTTTCATGTGATGTAGTGACAAGGAAAACAAAACTATTAACCCTTTTTTAAACAAACAAAAAACTATTAACCCTGTGAGTGTTGATCTAGTGTTGATAGATAATAAACGGCCCATTTGCTCTTCTTGGAATTTTCTTAAATCATTCGCAAATATTCCCTACGAGGCAGGGTCTCCGCAGGGCTTGCAAACGCTGGAAAAGCCTTGAATTTGGAAAAAATAAATTCAAGGCCTTGAAAAGCATGGAAAAGGGGCATTTTGGTCGAAGGGCCTGGAAAATCATTATTTGGGGCCTTGAATCCTGTTGTAATCAATTAAATGGCCTGGACATTTTTGAAGATTTCGTTTCGATCACTTTTCCCTGATTCTCCCTTCTCACACCTGCCACAGACTGACTCATAGTAAAAGTAAAAGTTGAAAAACCGTGATTGATATAAAACATGAATCTATAACTTGAGATCATTGGCCTACTGTAAACGTATTTATTTTCGCGCAGATATATTTTCGCGCACTAAGTATTTTGACACCTTTTCACATGGATGTATATTCGCGCAGCAAGGAAGTCTCACACCTTGTTTATGCAATTATTATACCTTTCTCGGAGGATCTATTTTCGCGCACAAAGGTGGGTACGCTAAAATAGCGAAAATAAATACTGCACGAACATTAATACGTTTACAGTATGTACAGCAATAACTACAACCCACAGATTCTGTCATTACGGTTCTGAGAAATCATTGATATCGACCTGGAAAATGGCCCTGAAAAGGCCTTGAAAAGCCTGGAATTTCTTCAGTCCAGAAGCTCGGAGACCCTAAATAATTAGCGACGCTGAGCATATTTTTCTTTCAATTACAACATCTTTTCAGTCCGACTCCTTCGTCTCCTCTTTCGTCCAGTCCAATGTCAAACCTTGCTGCTGGGTTCTTAAGTAACTTAGCCCAGTTGAATGCGCCTGTGACAAGGTAATCTAGGATACCGTGAAATCCTACCAGCTTAAGTAGATATAAGCTTTAGACACGGTGCTAAGATTTTTAACCCCAATTTGTTGACCAAGATAACGTTGGTTCAAATGATTTGCATTCTAGGTTCGCTAACAGCGGAACCCTGTTTCAGATTTCTTTTTTCTTTCGTTTGCTTTCCGCCGATTTAAGTCAATTGATTAACTGTTTTATAAAACAGGAATATGACGGTGGTGAAAAATGTAATATTTAATGCTTTAATTTCCTTTAAGATTATTTACAAAGAAATAACAGTATAATAGGGCGGATTTTTTTCTTTCTTTAAGCATGGTATAACCAGTTCTCATTTTTTGCTTCAGTCGCATTTAGCAATTTACTGTTAGAAATATTTCATCTTTCTGAGTAGAACACACGTTTTATTTCATCGCACAAATCAAAGAATGGACTCCTCATCATATTTTAGTACTGACTGAAATTGTTTTTAATTAAAAAAAAAAGAAAACAAATTGTTCTTAATAATATATTCAGACATACCCAGGATTCAATCTCTTCACATATATGTGATGTGTCATAGGAAAATAAGTCCCAAGTTGCGAAAAATCGATTTTGAGATATCATCATATTAGAAAAGATGAGATCAAGCCGATTCCAATGATAGTAAACAGTCAGTCAGAACATCTAAAAAGTATTTCTATATTTTAAGTTTAATATTTTTAGTTTTGAAAAGTACTCTTACAAGAAAGGTTCCCAATCCGGCTCTCAACTTTCCTTTAGTCTTTTGAATCTTTAGTCTGAGAAATCACTGATTTACTCCCAATGTATCGCTTAACCATATTTAGATTTTTGAGTTGTAAGGTTGACAATTAAAGGCTGGGTTCCACTGGCCGGCTACTCCTCCCGCTACTCGTTTCTTTGACAGCCTATTGTTCCCGCTTCTAAAGAAGCGGGAGCAAGCAACTGAAGGTATACTACTTCCACCGCTACTTCTAAAGCTACTTCTAACGCTACTCAGAAATGTAAGCAGACAACATTTTATTTTCACATAGAAATGAATGCATCAAGTAGCATGAGAAGTAGTGTATTGGTGTTTGTGGCTCCCTTCAGCCCCTGCTATTCCCGGCTATCATGTTTGATAGAAGCAGGAGCACTCTACGCTTCGAAAACATTCCCTATAGAAGCAGGAAGTAACATGGCTTTGTAGCGGGGCCCAACAGCACCCATCCCCGTTACTCTCCCGCTTTTGCTCCCACTTCTTTCATCAAGAAGCGGGAGCAGTAGCGGGAGCAGTAGCGGGAGCAGTAGCGGGAGAAGTAGCCAGCCAGTGGAACCCAGCTATAAGTGAGATAAGAGTCAAGGGAAAGAAAGAATTGTAGATGTAGCTAAGTTGGTTCAGCAGATAGGACTAAACATATTCTCAAGCTCTATTGCCACTCTCTCTCTTTCTCATCATCCTCTTTTTTTTTACTGACATTATTAAAATTAATTAGTTTAATGACGTTACACAATTAATGTTAATTGGTGTGACTAGAAATGGACTTTGGACATAGATTTTAGTTCAAATCAATCTCTTCTGATGATATCTATACTGAATAAAAGTCACGATTTCTTCCGAAAGTACGGATCTGATAAATTATTGCTTGTATGTATATATGGGTCAATTTTCAGAAAATGTACAATTCAACTTCACCAATCTTCTCAAATAACCCGAATTTCAGACGAATATAAAGTTCAAAATACAGTTCTACCTAACCAAACAGATAGATAGAATCAATGCAATGCCAAATATACTCGAATTTACCTAGTATTGACCAAGTTGCAGCTTCATTTAGCAGAATTTACTAAAGGTGTACTGCTGCTAATTGTACATTTTCTGAGAATCTGACTCATATATAGTTTATTTCCAGTTCACATTGTACATTCACACAGTAATAATAATAATTACATAAGTTTCTATGCATATAGTGTCATATAGGCTGAACATAAATTGCTTATTTAATGCTAGATAATATGAGAATGTTTTACTTATAGTTTTCTAATCAATGACACGTTTTTTCATCTTTAGAACTGTTGTCTTGCAAGCGGAAAGTTCGCGCGAGAGAGACGAGGTAGGAGTAAAAAAGATTCGTTTCATCTTAATTTTAATTTTAATTCATTTGCGTCCTATTTCTTAACATAACTGCGGGCATTTTCTTTTAATTGTGGGTCCAATTTGTATTACCCTTTAAAAGCTGGATCGTCAGCAATATCGATGTTCATTCTACAATTTCTTTCATAAATATATAATAAACATCGATATTTAGAAAGTTGAGGTGTAATTTAGACGCCAAAGAGAAGTAAACAATATTTCAACAACCACGGAAAAATGAGAGTCAGTAACAGTAAGTGCATGTAAATAAATCGTAGAGGGCCTAGTCCACTAAGCCAATTCTCATGCGATTTTGCGCCGCAGAGGACCCTTTTCCACTAATTCTGTGAGAATCGCTTGAGAATCGGCTTGGTGGACAAGGGCCTTAACTCAAGATTTTACAATTTCCATTATAAAATCGAGTATATTGGACTACTTATTATTAGTTTATTTCTAGAATCTGTACTACTGTAAATAACGTCCTCATGACGTAACATATCTGCAGAATAAACCATTTAGAACAAACAAACAATTTCGGTGATCGCAGAATTGGAAAGTCTGCTTCTTTTGTGGGGCCATGTGTACAGTAAAGGGTGGTATCCACTGGTTACGATAAGCTCTGCGGTAAGCCTTGCGATGGTGCTGTGATGGTGAGAAGTGGTGAGGTCCTGCCTACATGGCCAATGATCCATGTAGGCAGGACCTTGTCATTCCTCTCCACCTACAGAACCAGCACAACACCATCGCAAGGCTTACCGCAGAGCTTACCGCAGCCAGTGGAGACCACCCTTAAAGCACTTGGCCAACTCCTCTCATATTGTAGTCAGATAACTTTCAGTTGGGTTTGGAAGGAATGGAACTTAAAGAAGTAGAAATCTTCAGCTTTTGGTGGAAAATAGCTGAGAAGGTAACTTTAGTTTTGACCTTCATTCTTACAGTGGGTGGTCACCATTAGGAACGTTGTACAGAACGGAGGTTACGTCAACGAGAAGCAGCAACGAAAGGTAGGCTCAATATGATTTGATATTAACTAATATAAACATCCCTAATGTAATTATACATAATGGTTCATGTTCAATACGGAGTGAATTCTTCAACGAGTTGGTTCATTATTCAGTCCTGGCTTCAGCCCCAAAGCAGTGATAACTATCTCCATCCTCGCTGCCGCTCTGACTGGACCAATGTATATAAATTAATTTTCACTTCACAACAAATTGCTAAGGTTTCAGAGAACAGGGCTCTAGAAGCTAAACTGTACATGGGTTTTTTTGTTATTTTGATGTGTGTGTGAGGGCTTAGATTGGCTGGAATATACACTGTTGGAGGCCTCACTGATGCCACACATAGTTGTGGTTAGGCCCGTCGGTCCACTCAGTCGTGTTGATATCAATCGGCCCGTTTGAGGTGTGAAAATGGCTTTGGCGCTAAGGCTGTATTGGCCATCTATTTTCTACCTTCTGTTACGCTTGGTGTAACATAAAAGAAACAAAGCACAATCTTTGAACAAAGTAAGCCTATACAGAGTATAAATCTGAAGCCAGGTAACCCTCCCACAGGTTACATGTAAGGTAAAGGTAAAATGAACATGGTAGTTGAATGTTTATTGGTGGGTTATAAAGTTGAATTTCGGCAGTGAACTTAGAAAAAAACATTAAAAGTAATTAAAAAAAGTATATATAATAACTCAAATAACCAATTC
Organism: Sthenelais limicola; assembly: GCA_942159475.1. Classification (NCBI taxonomy): domain Eukaryota; kingdom Metazoa; phylum Annelida; class Polychaeta; order Phyllodocida; family Sigalionidae; genus Sthenelais; species Sthenelais limicola. The sequence continues at coordinate 96,503,318 of OW804099.1, forward strand.
GTTAGTTTCAGTCGCTTAGAATATTGCACTCGTTGCCATGCAATGTGTGAAATATTCACGCTCCTTCAACCAACATATTCCAATCAGTTAAACAATATTTATTCACTGTTTATGATTTATTAATGAATTTATTTGTGTAAACTGTATTTGTCTTATGTAGGAGAGGAGTCCGTCGTCCAGCAGCGCTGGGAAAGGCTCTACTTCCATCACCATTCCTCATATCAGGGAGGCCAAAAAGTATGATAACGTCTCATGTGGGTCAGATTTTCAGAAAATGTACAATTGGCAGCTGTACACCTTTAGTAAATTCTGCTAAATTAGGCTGCAATTTGGTCAATACAAGGTAAATTCGAGTATATTTGGCGTTGCATTGATTCTGGCAATCTGTTTGGTTAGGTTGAACTGTATTTTGAACTTTTTTTTTCGTCTGAAATTCGGGTTATTTGAGAAGATCGGTGAAGGTGAATTGTACATTTTCTGAAAATCTGACCCATATATATATATCATAATCTATGCAAATAAAATTCAAAAGTTGCAAATGAAGTGGTTCAGCCTCTTACTCCGACGAAAATATTTCATGTATATGGGTTTTTTTTTTTTTATCTAATATACTATTGTTGCAGAGATGCTAGTTCAGGCAAGTCCGGGCCTCCCCCAACACCTCCGTCTACACCGTCAGAGTCAGGCTTCATCCCCGATGCACCAATTCAATTTGACATGATTTCACCAAGTGACGAATCTAAGTCGTTCAGACCTGGCAATGGTCCACCAAGGTAAAGAGTTTGTTACGTGCCTACGTAAGGCGCAGGTAGTGTTATGTTACGTTGCCATCCACTGGGTCGAATAATTTGGTAGCTGGAATTATTCTGTAAACATTGTTGTAGAATTTGTCCAAAATTTAATCGCTTTTTAAAAAGAAAAGTCAATTTTATATCCTATGGATACAATGATGAAAAGAATAGTTTGTTATAGATGTTACTCACTTTGAACTCCAGTACTACAGAGTAAATAATATAGTAGTAATTTTGACCCTCCTCCATTACACCCGCCTCCCTCAGTCCCTCCTCCCTCAGACCCGCCTCACTCAGTCTCTCCTCCCTCAGTCCCTCCTCCCTCAGTCCCTCCTCCCTCAGTCCGTCCTCCCTCAGTCCCTCCTCCCTCAGACCCGCCTCCCTCAGTCCCGCCTCCCTCAGTCCCTCCTCCCTCAGTCCCTCCTCCCTCAGTCCCTCGTCCCTCAGACCCGCCTCCCTCAGTCCCGCCTCCCTCAGTCCCTCCTCCCTCAGTCCCTCCTCCCTCAGTCCCTTCTCCCTCAGTATCTCCTCCCTCAGTCCCTCCTCCCTCAGTCCCTTCTCCCTCAGTCCCTTCTCCCTCAGTATCTCCTCCCTCAGTCCCTCTTCCTTCAGTCCCTCCTCCCTCAGTCCCTCCTCCCTCAGTCCCTCCTCCCTCAGTATCTCCTCCCTCAGTCCCTCATCCCTCCCTCAGTCTTTCCTCCCTCAGGATCTCATCCTTCAGTCTTTCCTCCCTCAGACCCTCCTCTCTCAGTCCATCCCCCTTCAGACCCTCCTCCCTCAGACCCTCCTCCCTCGGTCCCTCCTCCCTCAGTCTCTCTTCCCTCAGTCTCTCCTCCCTCAGTCCGTCCTCTCTTCTCCCTTAGACCCTCCTCTCTCAGTCCGTCCTCCCTCCTCCCCTAGACCCTCCTCCCACCTCCCATCTCCCTCCTCCCCAACACTCTCCTCCCTCAGAACCACCTCCCTCAGACCCTCGTTCCTCAGACCCTCGTCTCTCAAACCTTCATTTGTCATACCCTTGTCACTCAGACCCGCCTCCCTCAGACCTGCCTCCCTCAGACCCTCCTCCCTCAGACCTGCCTTCCTCAGACCTGCCTTCCTCAGACTCTCCTCCCTCAGACCTGCCTCCCTCAGACCTGCCTCCCTCAGACTCTCCTCCCTCAGACCTGCCTCCCTCAGACTCTCCTCCCTCAGACCTGCCTCCCTCAGACCTGCCTCACTCAGACCCATCTCCCTTATACCCTAAAGAATAATTGGTTGAGGCTTTGAAATATTCATCCCTTATACTGGTTGAACAAAGACAGAATGTGTCACAACACGCCGGGGAGAGGAATATTCCACTTGATTATATCTCAACCCTGTGGGACCTATGGATTCCTTGTCACTTCTTTTGAATGATGCGCCAAGTTTTAATCATTTGAATTTTGGGAGCCAGAGGAACATTTCCTTCACGCATTGTGAAAAATATAAAAGAAAATATCTCCTCTATTCTCTGTGTATTTCTACATTTGGATATTAATTATTTCCCTTCAATTAATGGGTCTGAGGAAGAAATGTACCCATTGATTCTATTCTTTACCAAAACGTGATATAAATGTTTTACCGCCGAATCCATACACACAGGATTTACACAAATAAAATGTTGATCTATCAAAGTTCTCTTCACTATATACAAATGGTTTTCACCTTATGAACTCTTTCTTTTTTCCTCAAAAGAACACTGTAAAACAACGTTATTATCCTGGAATAAAAAGTCCGTTATTTTACAGTCATCCGCCGGCGGGTGGTGACTCTAGCAGACGGTGAGTCACCGGCAGTTAACTGTTAAACAGCGTTTCTACAGCGTTTCTACAACAACCTAAGCCTTCTAACCAGATATAACCAACACAGAACATACTGACAGCAGGGTCTCCGCTGCGGGGCCGGAAAAAGCCTTGAATATGGAACAATGAATTCAAGGCATGGAAAAGTAACATGTCACAGAATATTAGCATGTAACAGAAAAACAGTAAAAGTAACAAAAAATGGGGATTTTGGTCGAAGGGCCTGGAAAATCATTTTATGGGCGTTGAATTCTGTTGGAATCTACTAAATGGAAATTTTCGAACATACTCTGTTTCTCAATGTAGACTTTCCCCTGACTGGCCCCTCTTACACCTTACAGTAAATGACTCACAAAGTAAAAGTTGAAAAACGGTTATTGATATAAAATCTGAATATAAAACCTGTTAAATAGTACATTATTGGTGAATATGAATAATAATAACTACAGCACAGCCCTACTCCCGTCACTTGTGAAAAATCACTGAAATACACCTTGGAAATCACTGACATGGCCTTGAATTTCTTGTGACCAAATGTGCGGAGACCCTGACTATCTGAAATCTGTTCCATAGTCAATCCAAATCGTGCAACTATGACGCATGTAACTAGTCATATCAGCGTCTGCTGTTGTATAATAATGATCCACAATACCTTCATATTAAACACTATTCTAATGTACAAACGCTGTTTGCAAATCTTGCTGAATGCTGCTAGGTGATACCTGTGCCAAACTACCCTAATATCGCCCCCACACTCTCCTACCGCTTCCTTATTATCGCCCATCATTAATTGCATATATTAGGCTGGTCAATTTTTTGCTTTGTTTCTTCTCATGTATACGTGCAAATTTGACACATTCCTCTTTCTTTATTAAGTTAAGGGCCTTGTCCACTGAGCCGATTCTCATGTGATTCTCACATAATTTAGTGGAAAAGAGTCCTCTGCGGCGCAAAATCGCATGAGAATCGGCTTAGTGGACTACCTTTACTGTCTAGCCTTTTTTTTTTTCGTTTTTGTTGAACTTACATTTGATAACATAGTGTAATAATAGATTCTGAGTTTGCGCAAAGTTAATATTTTAGGGGAAACTTATTTGGTGCTCTTATGAATGGAACCTAATTTGTATAACACATTTTTATATTAAACGTGTTTTAATGGGTTATAATACACTCACACCAACTGCAAATATATTATTTAAATTGCGAAAATATCAACATCAATATTTATCCCAAGTCATTTTGTGAAAATCTTGCATATTTGTAATTGATTCCTAAACAAAATTCAAGTTTCGTTGGGGAAAAGTGGACGCTATATTTTGTTAATTTTTGTTTGACTTTTGCTAGATTTTGTCCCGTAGATTTACGAGAACAATTTGACTCTTGTTGAAGCATGTGTTGTACGAATACTTAGCCTCTTCCTGCATGGGGACTTCGTCTTGTCATCATCCCCAGTTGGACCTATGTTAGTGCAATAAACAACAGTCACCTCTAGATAGCAGCCAAATTTGGCAACTTTTCTCCCATACAACTTTAAGGGTGGTCTCCACTGGCTGCGATTAACTCTGCGTTAAGCCTTGCGATGGTGCTGTGATGGTTCTGTAGGTGGAGAGGAGTGATGAGGTCCTGCCTACATGGTTCACTGGCCATGTAGGCAAGGACCTTGTCACTTCTCACCATCACAGCAACATCGCAAGGCTTATCGCAGAGCTTATCACAGAGCTTACTGCAGCCAGTGGAGACCACCCTTAACTGTACACAATTGCTATTGGCCTCAAGTACTGCCTTCGAAAAGCAAGATGGAGATATATCCATTACAATCAAATGTAATTTTCAATTTCAAGGGTATTAATAGACCGTTTATATGCCACAATACATTCTATCTCTTGCATCAATACCGAGGGGGGCTCTGGGGACTCTTTATGTGGTCTCTGACTGTGAAAACATTCTGTATATTTTAGCAAAAAGACAATTCACTGTTCTTTAGTTTGAATGATCTATAATCATTTACTTTTTTATCAACCTTTCTCATCTCTTAAGTCACATTATAAAAATAAATTTTATGTACATGTACCTAGGAATAGGGATCTTCACTACAAGTACACACTCTTGAAACAATACTCAACTTTATTATATTTGTGATCATGTGTTTCAGGAAAATGAGTCGCAAAATTGATACTTTTCATATTTTTTTTCTTTACAAGATCTGTTAGTAGGAATGTTCTCATCTTTGGGGTATGTACTGTGTGAAGACGTATGAATACATGTACCTAATTTCAAAACTCTCCTAAATATATCCTTGCATTTCTGTAGTCATCTTATAGAGTATATTGAGCTACTTTACTAGTAATGGTCCACTCAGAAATATTGCTAACTTTCTTTTCAAAAATAAAAATATTAAACATAAAATATAGTCTGGAAAAATAAAAAAAAGTGTAAATACAGATTCCTCCCATGAAGTCTTTATTTTCCACCACTCAACGATCAACAATTCACCCTTCCTCACGGTTAGCAGTTCCCACAACCAACATAAAATATAGAAATACTTATTAAATGTCCTACTGTTTACTATCATTAGAATCGCCTTGATGTCATCTTTTCAAATATGATGATCTCAAAATCAATATTTTGCCACTTGTGACTCATTTTCCTGCAGCACATCACATTTGATTCACGTTAATCATTGCATTCCATTGTATTTCCAGCCTCAGTCCATCCCATGAATCATGTAAAACCGGATAATTCAGGGTGTGGAGGCAGACCGGGTCTGACCCGAGCCACATTAAGTATGACCATAACCTGCATAATAACCTGCATAAAATTCGTCCAAAAAAAATAAAAAATGTTGACTTGTATATGTAGGAATGGATTCACTGCCTACAATGTATGTTTACTATGGTATTGTAGGCGGATTAATCCATTTGATCAGGCGGCCGTGGATATGCACAGTAGTGAAGGCACGGATGGCTCGGATTTCTACCAAACATTTGAAGTTCGCTTCTTAGGGTCCATGCAAGTCAAACACGACCGGGGTAAGTACACCAGCTAATGGCGGCTATGCAACTCCCCTACAATAACTACATACAATAAGAGCCACGTGTTATACATGTTTTCATAGCATAAGCCTTTCCCATCATGCATTTGGTTTTCATAGATGTTTTATACAAGCTATGATATTGGTGATAACATTCTTGCAATTTTCGATAAAATATTGAAAAGGCGGATATATCCCGATTCTGATAATTCATTAATAACCATCATATGTTAGTTTTCAACTCTGAAATTAACCATTCCGTTCGCCTTGTCAATATAAATAATTTTCAAAACAAATCATTATGTTGTTATGCTTTGGAATGCTTTTCAAGATTATTGTACTGAAATATCAAACAAATCTATGCGCCTATGCTTCGGATCTGCCTCATCATTAAGGCCTCCTTACCTAGGAAAATCTGCTATGCAGAAGAAACGGCCTTTATTTCTTGTATCATTATTCTGAAACATATATATATATATGTATGATGACTTGAAATGAAAATATACTATCTATATAGAGAGAGAGGTTTTCAATAATCAGCTATTACTAATTACTCAACATTTAGCTATTAATAATGGTTCAAATTAAGTTTGTAAGGAAACAATTTTAACTACAACTGTTTCCCCCATTACCAGGTGAGTCTCTGGTATCTGAGACCATACGTCAGATCATGGCGGCACGAGCGCTGCACAATGTGTTCAAGACGACTGACTCTAACCTGGTCGTGTCCAGTCAGTGCATGCGACTCCTCGACCCGTCCAACAACTCGGCACGGGCCGCCTTCATGCTGGAGGATATTGCCTTCTGGGCTTCTCATAAAGAAAATAAAAGGTTAGTCATACAGTCACAGTACCAGTTCTAGGGTAGGGTGCAGAATTGTTCATGTCATAAGAGAGAGCCTTAAGGTGTGATTCCACTGGATCGCTCTTTTGGTCTGCTCTTCATCCGCTCTTTTATTTTCCCAGAGCGCCTAACAAGCAAAGTCTGAGTGATACCAGAGCGGTCTAATAGAATAGGTTACTGCGCTTTCTATACGCTCTTAAAATTTAATGTTGGCGCTTTTTGACGTTGCGCTAATATCTGCCGTGTTTGATTTGAGCGCAATGACGACCCGTACATTCCATGTCTTTTAGTAGCGCATCAATAGCACACTGAGAGCGGACCAATGCATTTGCCATTGATTTCATATAGGAAATAAGTTAACCAGTAGAATTGCTCTGCGCTTGTACTGTACTAAACATAAAAGTGGACAAAGAGCGAACGAAAAGCACAATATGAAGAAGCGAGCAAGAGTGAGCCATGAGCACATATGCTAGCGATCCAGTGGAATCGTACCTTTAGCAAGTTCTGGTCATTAGTGATCTTAATTTTTCCCAAAACATTATTTGCAATTCAGGGTTCTGTTGTTGAAATGATGAACAATAAAGTCCAAATTGATAATATTACCTTAAATTTAAAAGGTCTCTGGCTGGTCATAGTTTTGTATAATCCAAATAATGTGAACCAATTTTTCCAATACTCAATTCTGTGTCAATGTTTTTTTCTCTGCAGGTTGTTTGGATTCATCACCCGGGTACGTGGAGACGATGGGTCGCGGCCTACCTTCAACTGCCACGTGTTTGAATGCAACACCTCGGGAGAAGAGGTGAGTTGGAGAAATTACAACCTTACCAAAATAATATGAATGTAAAACAGGTGTATTTATAACTACAATGGAACCTCACATAAAGACCACCTCATTATAGAGGCCACCCCTCTATTAAAGTGACACATGCCACTGAGCTCCCGATTTGGGGAAAGTTTGCCTGAATTTCAACTATGTTCTAGATTAGTATATTTGTAATGTATACCCGGGAGCATTAATGTAGAAATTACATATATTGTGTGTATTTAAGAGTTTAAAACTACAATTTCGTAGGGTGCTGGAGTCACCCTACCCAACTGCCAGACAGTTAGGGAAGGTCCCAGACGCCTCTTATCTTAATGAGAGTTAAGTGATACCAGCTGGATGGGACAGGGTAGATATGTCACTATGTAACTCCTGCCTCGCTCCTAGTTCACCATGCACTGAGGGCACCACTTTATGGTCAAGTAACTTCTCTCTCAGATTTGAATTCCTCAATGGAATCTCTCCCACATTCTTCGTTAACAAATATCAATTAATCTAAGGAATATATAGAGTTGGTATTCCACACAAATGTTCTTACTTGTGCAGGTAATCGAAAACTACAAACATATTTCTAAATGTTATATAGTCAAACAGTGTCCATAGCCACTTTAAGACCAGTTTTCCCAGTCCCAAATTATTCCCTCTTATTAGATTTAGAGCCCTCTAAAGAGAACACCTCGCTATGAGACCAAAAAGCATTCAATCCCAAGGCTGGTCTTAATAGAGAGGTTCCACTAAAGTACAGAACTCTTATGATAAGTCTTCTTATGCGATAAGTTATGTTATTCCAAATTTTCTCTGAAATTCATCTCTTTTTTTATTACCATATGTGTGGTGCGTTTATCTTTGTCTCACTTACTTTCCAGATTTGTCATGCCATTAGCACTGCAACGAAATTAGCTTTCCAAGCTCTGATGGTGAGTTACTCTCAGTTTGTATGATGACCAAATTTGTGTTGTTTTTTAGTTTTTTTTAGCATTGTAAGCCCGGGTGGCAGGTACAGGATAAAAAGAATTTGAAAAGAAAAATCTGTTCAAATAAAGCTTGTAAGGAATAAATTTTAAATACAAGTTTTCCCCATTACCAGATGAGTCTCTAGTATCGGAGACCGTACGTCAGATCATGAGACTTTTTTTATGACTAACCTCTTATTCTGCACTCTACCCTAGAACTGGCGGCAGTATGACTAAAAAAAAAAAAAAAAAAAAAAAAAAAAAATTGTGTTGTTGATTAAGAATTTGGCGAATATTATATAGTTATTAATCAAATATCACTCTATTTGCAGGAACGGAAGGCTATGGACAAGAGGAATCAGGAGAAGGTGAGCAACGATAGGGAAATGTTAAATTGTCTATGTTGATCTAAAATTATTAATGCTAACTATTTTACATAAATATTCCTGATCATTGAAGATGAAGTATAAATGACAGATGAGGACATTTTGTACATTGTACATTTTCTGACGATCTGACCCATCTTAATCACCGTTCTCCCCATGTTACTTTCTCCCCTTTCAAACATATTTAAAGTATTTTAATTTTTTCCCAGGATTTATTGCTCGCTAATATTGACCATCTAGAAGATGATTCAAGTGACTCTTTCGATCCGGACCAGCCGAGGATGAGCGCCGATGGACGGTATGTCCTGCTGGACCAACCAGACAGCCTGTCCTCAGACTTAAACCCGCCCATCAGTCAACACAGGGGTGACGGTGACGAGCGCAAAGTGGAGGGCGCAGAATGTGAGTCTGAAGCTTAGTTACCAACGCCAACAAAAAGCTCACATAAATACCCTCCTCGCTGCATGAAATGTTATCATGTAAACCCTGCCCACACACAGCCGATTTGCCCTCCCCGATTTGCCCTCCCCGATTTTTGAGTCTTCCGATGAATCCTAGGATTTCATTTCCAATCCTGGTTTATGTTATTTCAAAAACATAAACCAGGATTTGAAATGAGATCATAGGATTCATCAGGAGACCCAGATCGCGGGGCAATCGGGTGGAAAATCGGCTGGGTGTGGGCAGGGTCGTAGTCAGCATCTTGTCACTGTTGTAATGTGCCTTCCATCCCAGCAAAACCCGTCTCCTGCCTCCTACACTCAGATTCACTGAAAGAAGTTCTTAATATCGATACCTAACACCAGCAGGCGGACACTTCACTTCTCTTACTTGCATCGACACACATTATCTAACAGCTGATCAAGGGGGCAGAATATATAATGTAACCCAAATAATAGGAGGTGATGGGAAAATATCCAGTAGAATTGTACTCGCTTTGGTTTTCGGTGGAACATTTAACACTTTAGACACTGAGTTATTAAGTTTTAAACCGTGGACACACTCAGCCGATTTAGCTCCCGATTGTCCCCCGATTTTGGTCTTCCAATGAATCCTAGGATTTCATTTCCAATCCTGGTTGATGTTATTTTAAAGACATAAACCAGGACTTGAAATGAAATCATAAGATTTATCGGGAGACCAAAATCGGGGGGCAATCGGGAGCCAAATCGGCTGTGTGTGTCCACGGCTTAGACAGATACTTGTAGAAACAAGATATTGTATAATTTGGAATGTTGCGCCTGATGATAAAAGAATTGTATCAAATTTATTACATTAGTGAAGAAAGCAGGACCTTATTTGGCGCAAACCGTTCAAATCTTTGTAACTAAGACTCATACACATAATTCTAATTCTGAAACGCTATATTTATAGCATGCACTGTTTTGGTTATCATTGGACAAAGGGAGAAAATCAAGCTAAACCATAGCGTATAATGCGGGAATACACTTTAGATTCCTATATACAACCTGCATGTGTATGAAACTTAGACATAGTGTGAGTATATGTAGTGTGACTCCCGTAGCTTGCATGCTGCATTGTGATGAAGGGTGAGCGAGTTGTAGTTATGGGTGGTCTCCACTGGCTGCAGTGAGCTCTGCAGTAAGCCTTGCGGTGGTGTTGTGCTGGTCCTGTAGGTGGAGAGGAGTGATGAGAACCTGCCTACATGGTTCACTGGCCATGTAGGCAGGACCTCGCCACTTCTCACCACCACAGCACCATCGCAAGGCTTACCGCAGAGCTTACCGCAGAGCTTACCGCAGAGCTTACTGCAGCCAGTGGAGACCACCCCTTAACGTTCAGGCTACCCACGGTAGTGAGAATTGATTTGCAATCCAGGAATTTAAAGAAAACTATTTTCATGTCCCATGTAAATAAGGTTTGACTTTATGTAACTTCTTTATTTTACTGAATTCTTCAACTTTAAGGTTATTATTGCCTCCCTATGTAATGTCCCTGTATCTGGGGAATATGTCCTTTTAATTCCTGGAATTTAAATGCAAGGAAAAAGTCGGAACCCTCTGTGTATAGTCATCTGACTGTGTGTAGATGGTTTCCACCAAAATCAATGAAGTAAAATTGTCTTTCTTCCATTCGGATCTCAAGCATTGGTGTGCTTCAATATGATGTAATGAATAGGTTCTCTCTGGATTGATTTAACTGGGGTGAATTGTAATGTGGTCAACTGGTAGGTGGGAGGTTTCTCATGATTGCAGTTCAAAGTAATTATCTGTGATTGTTTGCATGCCCCTTTAATACTGTGAGTTCCCAGGCATGTTCATTTTCATGATTTTTTGTGTTTTCTTGTGATAGAGTCAGATATTAGAATGTGCCTTTTGGAAAAACAACCTTGATTCTTATCTGACTCAAAATCTGTTTAGGGTCTAGTCCACTAAGCCGATTCCCATGTGATTTTTCGTCGCAGAGGACTGTTTTGCATTAAATTTTGTGAGAATCGCATGAGAATCGGCCCTTTAGTTTCTTTTTGAGAGATAGGTTTTGTACTCAGTGGTCTATCGTTTCTAGTAGAAAGATAACACTTGAAATGCTTGAGGTTTCGCAGTTAAGCTTTTAATAATCAACCATTTCTCGATGATATAACATTGGTAAATTTGGGAATACATCTGTTTTTGGTTATACACTCAGAAATGATATTAAACGCTTTGTAATCCCAGCCTGCATGCATGTATCCTCTCATAACTTCATTTAACTTGTGATATTATGGGGTGGTCTCCACTGGCAGCGGTAAGCTCTGCGATTAGCTCTGTGGTAAGCCTTGTGATGGTGCTGTAATGGTGAGAAGTGGCTAGGTTCTGCCTACATGGCCAGTGAACCATATAGGCAAGGACCTCGTCATTCCTCTCCACCTACAGAACCATCACAACACCATCGCAATGCTTACCGCAGAGCTTATCACAGCCAGTGGAGACCACGCTTTACTTTATTCTCTTTGACATTGTGCAATATGTTGCTTTTCTTGTATATTAAATCGGTTATCAATTCAGGAGTAAATATTTCTCTGTGTTATAATCTCCACATTATATAATTTATTTAGTGTAAACAAAACATGAAAATGAAAATATCTGCTATTTTGAGCACCAACAAAGTACAATTTATAGTTTTCTCATGAATTTGACTGTTTTTGATTATGTGTCAATTGCTACAATTCTACAGCTGCATCCAAAGTTCTCTTAATGATAAATATGACGATGCTTTCATTGATTTTCAATGACTTACCACAGAGTACGAAGAGGATAGGAAGCATTTCATTATACTCAACGGCTTACTACTCCGTACCAAGTCACGGATGACCTAAGAAGATTAGTCTATTTTGCCCCGGTAGACTGATGGTATTTCTACAAACCCAGCTATATTTTGTTAGGCTGTTAATACATACGCCTATAGATATATTATAATATGATTACATAATTATCTTTGACATGTTCCACACAAGGTGAATATTCTTTTTTACTAAAACCCTGCCCACACAGCCGATTTGGCCCCCGATTTGGGTCTCCTGATGAATCCTAGGATTTCATTTCAAATCCTGGTTTATGTTATTTCAAAAACATAGACCAGGATTTGAAATGAAGTCATAGGATTCACCAGGAGACCCAAATCGGGAGGCAATCGGGTGGAAAATCGGCTGTGTGTGGGCAGGGTCTTAGTAAAGTTGGAGAGCAAGAATCATAAAACTATAGCATTCAGGGATTCGTTGCACGACACACTGTCTTATATAAGTTGGTTGGACAAAGGTATGACAAAAGTTATGAATTAGCATTTGTATACATTATGTTGACAAGATGGATGTCATTGATGAGACTGTAATAATACAGAACATAAGGAAACTTGGTGCAACGGATCCTTGATAGTGAAATAAACCTAATCATAATCATGTTTTCTGTAATTAAAGCTAGTTTATGTATCATTTTCCACGAGGATAATATCTAGAAACATACCCGAGTTAAAATGCTTATAATACACTTAGGATGTGCTGAAGGTATTGACTTTGGGTTGTCAGCAGATTTTTGTGTGATTCGTCAAATTTCATTGTGAGAAATTAATCACCCAAGAATATATCATCCAGCATTCATACACAAAGTATTTTGTTAATATGTATTACTTCTTGTTGATCTTTGTTTCATTAATCCTCGCTTATTCGGTTTTATTCACTTGCAACTTCAGCTTAGAAGATTCCTAACTTACAAGGACTTCATCACAAAATCAGACTCACAGAAAGTGACTGAAATGCAGAGTAGGATCTGAAATTTTTTAAAAAGCTTCCGACTCATGCGATGATGAATATTTAGATATTTCGAATTTTACAATTCAATCCCTAGGAAATCCCTTTTGGTGGCCCCTGGTCCCTTATATCTCTCTCCATGAATTTTATTACAATTAATTCAAGAATAAAACTTGAAAAACCTCTTGTCCCAATATAGTGTATGCTATATCAAAATGATCAGTGCAGGGATTCAATTTCTCTGCTATATTTTCCTTTACACTATGATACCATATCGAAAAGGGTACGAGATATTATTTATTCTGTCCAGAAAAAATTGCCAACCTGAACCTTAGGGTTTGCCTGACAGCTAAAATTCACCAGACTTTCGACCTTGTATTTAACTAAAAATATTTATTTTGGAAAATATGGAGAATTTAGAATTGAAGACTTGATTGAAAAAAGTGCTGTGTTTTCGAAATTTGTTGATAGTAATCTGTATATTTTGTATCATGTTATAACTATTTTCATATAACATGTACAGAACATATCCCTCCAATTACTAAAATCCAATAGCTGTATATATATATGTATGTGTGGATATGATTTAACATCTCTTAGTGTACATAGGATTAGGGAAATATATGAGGTCCCAACTCTTATATAAATGGATAGGTTAATGACTTATAAATACTATAGTCTATCCGAAAAGTAGTTGACACGTGATTCCTTAGTCCCTTTAAGGGGAGGGAAAAGTGGGAGATTTATTACTTCTATTTATGACAAGGACCTGTCAACCCTTTGCCCAGCGAGTCGCTCATTGCAATCAACCATGGAGAAACAGGGCTAGTATAACCAGCTCTTCCTTCCTTTTAAGCAAAACAACTGCTGCTGCACATAGAACAGAGGCAGTGCAATACAATACAGCTGTATATTTGGCCATGGTCAGTCGCAAACGGCCATGGTCGGTCACAAACTGCGATTCAGGGGGCAAAGGTTGGAAGTAAAAAATCCCCCACTTTTCCCTCCCCTTAAAGGACTGAGGAATCACGTGTCAACTACTTTTCGGACAGACTATATCTGATTACTCTCTTATTACTGAAGATCATGAATGAAAACGGTGTTAGGTACCAGCGGTTCATTTCCATCTGCCCTTGTGGTGTCATTTCTGTTTTATGTCTTTTCAATCTTTGTTTCTGTGATCATATTGCAAATCTATTAAATTTAAGTGGGTATGCGGTGCTTATAAATATTTATAAATAGCTTTTGTTTTGTTAAAAGGACAATTGTCTAAATCTTGTTCACGATTATTTATATTTCAAATTGTGATAGAATTATCATCTGAAGAATGCTGAAATATTTTATTTAAGCCCACAATTCTGTTTTTAAGCCTATAGAGAAGTAACAAATAGTCAATTCAGGTGAATCCAAATGTGTTTATCAATGATTTTGTTGCATGAATATTCAGCTTATTAATGCCGATGGTAAAAGAATACTGTCAGGTTCACATATGGGTCAGATTTTCAGAAAATGTACAATTGGCCTTCACCAATCCCCTCAAATAACCCTCATTTAAGACAGAAATGAGCTTCAAAATGCTGTTTAACATAACAGAACTGATACTTTAAATCAATGCGATACCAAATATACTGTCTCAGATATACCTGGTATTCATCATTTTTCAGCCTAATTTAGGAGAATTTACTAAATGTGTAGAGCTGCCAATTATACATTTTCTGAAAATCTGACCCATGTAAGTGATCTGCAATCCTCCAACACTTGTATTTTTCTGTTCTGTTTGTTTTGAATTCTCTGCGATGGAGGTTAATGTATAGCTTTAGCCTTATAATGTTGTGTTGAAAATGTATGGCATAGTAGGGTAGATTTTGAAACTGATGATCATTATCACCTTTATGAAAAACATATAAATACGAAACTAACGGGCTTGTAAAATGCTTATGTACACGGAGGAAGACATGTTTGTATCTAACTTTTTGCCAATGCAATTATCATGCCACAATTCTCGGTTGTTGACTTGTTAGCAACTGGTTCAATTGCCCGATAGATAGTCAATTTAAACAATATAAACAATATGTGGTGTGTTTCAGGAAAATGAGTCACAAGTCGCAAAATTCATATTTTTAAGTCATTTATTCACAAGTTCTCCTTTTTGAAATGTTTTCATTTTTGGAGTATCTAGTAAGATAGGTCTTATGAATACATGAACCAAATTTCAGGATAGCGTAATCTATGCATTTCTAAGATAATCCTATGGAGTACATTTATCTACTTTACTAGTAATTGTTCACCCAAAAATATTAAAAACTTTTTTTTTCAGAAATTCAAAAAAAATCAAACTTAAAATATAGAAATACTTCTTAAATGTCCTCAATGTTTACCGCCATTGGAATCAGCTTGATCTCCTCTTTTCAAATATAGTGGTATCTCAAAGTCTATTTTTTGCGACTCATGACTCATTTTCCTGAAACGCATCACATATAAAGGTTGTCAAAGGTGTATCATTTTCAATGTAGTTTTGAATTAATAGGATACTCTTGTAGTATCAAACCGAATTCAACTCTTAACATACTTAAACATTACATAGAAAATGACTTACGAAATCTGATATTACTCATAATGAGGTAAAAATATTATATCGCTGAAAAATTTAAAGGAATGCCAATTTGGAATTATGTAATTTTCCAGATTAGGTTACACCAAATATGGGCTTTCTGAATAAACATCTATTATTTAGTTTGACAGAAATGTCCAGGTTATTTTTCTTGTATCAAAACAATCAATATGTTTTAATATTAAAGGTGCAATTAGGCAACGAAATCAGGGCAAATGCCAATCTGCT
Organism: Sthenelais limicola; assembly: GCA_942159475.1. Lineage (NCBI taxonomy): Eukaryota > Metazoa > Annelida > Polychaeta > Phyllodocida > Sigalionidae > Sthenelais > Sthenelais limicola. The sequence continues at coordinate 96,519,050 of OW804099.1, forward strand.
TTAAATTTAAATAATGTAATTTTATTGCTCAAATGTCATGTTCAATAAATCCTTACTTCAGCTGAACTATTGCTCTCTGCTTCTTTGTCAAACAGAAAAGAATAGCGGTCTGAATCAGACCAAAATAAGCTGGAACTTATGTCGCTCTTTGTCCTTTCAACTTTAAGCTAATCACCCTTAGTACCATGGCATTCAATAGAAGACCAGATTATTATCTGAAGTGTATCACGGGTTTTGTAATATGTAATTTTTCGCAAAATATAGAATTCATTATTATTACCACAAGATTTAAACACTACTCTGAATGAATGGTACATAATATCCTATATAATCTGGTTATCTACGGACAATATAAACATCACCATCTTGGCAGCCATATTGGTTTAGCTATTCCCATTTGATGTCAAAATGATCAAACGTCAGAAAGATGTAGAAGAAAATCTAAGAGCCAAATTTCAGGAAAATTTACTGAAATGGAACTGAGATACAGATGATAAGGTCACGGCGGGGGGTCTTTTCTTTCAGCTATATGGGTGAGATTTTCAGAAAATGTACAATTGGCCTTCACCAATCTTCTCAAATAACCCGAATTTCAGACGAAAATAAAGTTAAAAACACAGTTCAACCTAACCAAACAGATTGCTAGAATCAATGCAATGCCGAATATGCTTAAATTCACCTAGTATTGACCAAATTGCAGCCTAATTTAGCAGAATTTACTAAATGTGTACAGCTGCCCATTGTACATTTTCTAAAAATCTGACCCATATGTTTATGAATCTCAAAAGTGATTCATAGAAGTCTTCGACTAATAACACCACAACATCAAATTCTATTCTATTCATTGCACCGGACAAAAAACAGCGAAAACCAGATTATCATAACAAAATTTTATTAGAACGTTATAAAGCAACGTTTACATGAGACATGGCCAGCATATCTAGTTATGGACAACAGGCGTGACACAAACAACTTGGGCTTACTTCAACTTGTGGTATATAGAATCTATATTACAATACATCCCTTAGTGAATGAAATAATCATTACAATGATACTAAGCACATCATAGTGTCTCACTTAACTACTACCATGCAATATCTCCCCAGAAATTTTCATTTCATTTGAGCTTTGGCTTCCAATGCTAAAAAATATATTCCACTGAGAATTGATTCCCGGAAAAACCCGAGTTTTATGGGGTATAATTTTGAACAGTATACATGAGCAAAAGAACCACTGTGTTATCATAAGGGACTCAAGGTCTTTAATAAGGGCAGTAGTATATATATCTTACAGAGACGACAACGATATTTACATATTTTCTCACAAGGAAAGGTACATTAAATCTTATTATCTGAAGATAAGGAAATCTACACATCCAGCCTGAAAAGGCTTTAAGGTTGGAACAACACCTTTCACATTTATGAAAGTAATTTCCAAGATTTAACAACCAATAGTCTAACTAAAACACTTATGTTCACATCAAGTGAAATGTATATTGACAATCAATAGTAAGTTCATGAGCACCATAATTTCATGAAGAGAAAAAAAATCCCCAAGAACGGGAGTGAATAACAGGAGATAATTTAATCGTCAAAATTAATTTAATATTCTTTATAAATCAAATGCAATTAATTCCACTGGGATAATCTATAAAGGTGCGTTTCCACTGGACGGCTTGTATCTGCGCTCATGGCTTGCTCTTGCCTTGCTTTTTTATAGTGTTATTTTCATTCGCTCTATGTCCGCTTTTATTTAGCACAATACATGCGCAGAGTGAATTCTACTGGTTTGCTTCTTTCCTTATGAAATCAATGGTAAATCACTTGGTCCGCTCTCATTGCGCTCTTAGACCGCTACTAAAAGATGTGGAAAGAGTGCTGTGTAGTTGTGCTCAAATCAAACAGGCCAGATATAAACGCAACGTCCTGCGCTCTCCTAAAGCAACGCAAATAGCAGTTTTTAAGAGCATATAGAAAGCACAATAACCGATTCTATTAGACTGTTCTGGTTTCGCTCTAACTTCGCTAGTTATGTCGTCGGGGAAATAAAAAGAGCGGACCATGAGCGGACCAGTGGAATCGCAGCCCTGAAATGTCCATCAAGGTTATTACAGTGAAGTAACCATATTCATAGTGTGAATTCTATGTAGAAAACGATAGGGGCTAGCCTGTAAGAGGTGACAGCAGTGTTTCCAGACACAATACACATGTGAAGGTAATATATACAGTACATTAATATTTCACATTATACTCTATAATATGTACATGGGACTGAGTGTAATGGTAAATACCACAAGTTATCAACTTGAACATTTTGCAAGACATTAACCTGACCAGCAGGTGGTAAAAGTACTTTTTATAAAACTGATTTCTTAAACTTGAAATTTTACTTCATCTGTTGTATGTTAAAGGTATCATCTAGTAAAATAGATTGTCTCAGGATCTTGATAAATACATTGAGTAAGAATAGATCTTGAGTTGATTGTTCAAAATGTGATTACGGTTTCCATCAAGTTTGTGGAATCAGTCTAAGCTACTACCGAGTTTGAGCAACAAAATTGTGGGATTAAAGTGGTATGCGGTATGAAGGGCAGCCGGTGCCTTGCTGGCTCTTAACCACTAACACATGTTTGGAGCGTGAGGCTCTCTGAGGGACTAGACAGTTGAATAGTAATTTATTTCCAAAATATTTAAATATTCGTCCTATTCTTTTGTGAATATTGAAGACAAAAATTACACACAGATATAAACAGTGCTTGAAATGGACACTCATGAATGTGTGTCACTTCGCAATCCTCCCAAATGCTCAGTTAATGTAGTGCAACTTCAAGAGCCCCAGTCTCAGTAACCCTACACCTTGTGGTAACAGCCTAAGAGATGTTATGGGTAAAGCGTGATCGAGCGCGCAGGGCGTATGGGAGATGCTATCTGGACCCTGCGGTAGTAGCTTAGACTGGAATAATGAAGTATCACCTGCAAGGCACACAGTAAGGCCGTATTGCTACCATGACTTGACAGAATATTCTAACAAAACAACTACATAATCCATCATCTTATTATTGATATATTGCACTTAGTTCCACTGTTCAGTAGAATCTATGAATGTCATAATCTCTTAACCTACTTGTATTTATCTAGAATGCATGATATATTAACTTTCAACAATTATGAGGCATTCAGAAGATTATTTATCTTAGACCAAAGCAAGGAGGAAAGGCACCAACTCTTCACATGAATTATCTTCTTGAACACAAATAGGAGGATTGACTTATCAAAGAACACTCAAATCTACAAGTCTACTTTTGCAAGATGGGGACTATGACATAATCGGACCATGCAAAGTTCAAGTGACTAGTCTCAGCAAAAGTGTGCAGTAAATTATATATATATAAAAAAAAAAAAAAAAAAAAATTCTATGTATTTAGTACACATCACCAAAATAGCTTCCTCTTTAAAGTTTCACAAGTTTTTTTTCAGTAAGAAACTAAATTTTCAAATCCGATATTTGCAAGGTATTATTTCCATCCATCCCGCATGTAGAAATATGTACAAAGCAGAGCCAACCAGTAACTATGGCAACGTTGCTTCTCGCATGGCTTGTAGCCACCTGGAATAACAACAAGGGTTTCATTATCAGTAGGCAGCAGATTCAACAGAAGATGCATACATTAGGATAAATAGATAGAACCTAATGAGAATGTGGTACAAGGGACACTATTGCACTGTCTGAGATGAGGGAATGGCAATGTCATACCACATACGTTGAACTGGTGAAAATTACCACACTACTCCCGCCCATACAAATAGCAAGTGGTACATACACCAACATGGAGTAAAATACATTTCATCAAATGAGTTCATCAAATTATGAAATACGTACAACAAAGTCTACTCAGTAATATGTATAAAAATATTATTGACTAAGAAGCTTTACAGTAAGTGTTATTTTGAAACTATGTTGAGATATTTTGACAAGTTTTTACAGTATTTTTTTTTACTAAACGCAAATCAGGATACAATATAATTGCACTTACTTGTCCCTGGAAGATAAACTCTCTGTGCGGAAGACCATGGGTTGCGTTCCTGGGTGCGATATTTCAAACACAAGCGAAGGCTCCACTCCTTCAAACCACTAGAAGGGAGAAATAGAGATGGTCAAAACCAGGCTGATATAGCTAGCGTACTAAAGAACATTTGTTTGCATATTATAAGAGCACGAGGTCACTGGAAATATGAGTAAACACACATTTGTATATAGATATATTAACTCGTAGTAATACGGAGAAAACTAAATTGATTTGTTATCCCTAGGCTAATAGATATCTAAAGATAAAAGGTTGCTTCTAAAGCAGGAAAATGCATAACAAGAAGAGTTATGAAGAAATAAGACAGATATAGACCAAGGCCATTTTGTATCCTCATAATATAGGTTTTATAAAGACTCAAAGAACATATTTTCCTCACTTATATGACTAACACAAAACCAGTGCAGAGAAAAAGCCCGACAAATATTTAACACCACAGTGTATTTAAAGGGATAGTGTCACATTCCTATAGCAGAGTTTGAATTTTAATCAGACTTTCTTTGTCAGAATGGAAAATAATTAGGCTTATTTATTTTTTTTAATAAATTTTATTGACAAAAATTTCACAATGTGATATTTCTCATTCGTCATCAAAAGTTATGGTACATAGGTGGTGATTTTGTTTAGTATTACACTTATGCAATATAACTTATAATTAGATATGAAATGTCAAACACGACCACCTCTGTGTGGTTGGATGTGTACATAGTTGCTCATTTTACCAACGTTTCGGTCAGTTTGACCTTATTCAGGGTACAACTACAACTATGTGCTTATAAAATAATTGTTATTTTATCATGCAATTAACTTAGGAAATCTGTTTTTGAAACTCTGTATTGGAATTCATGTAGTTTTTGTGCAAATAAGTCAATAACTTGTACATGAATAACTTATTATAATCCCTATACAAAAAATAAACAAATATTAGAATGTAGGAGGAGAGTTTAGCCATCAAACGGGGAAAATGATATATAGTAGGGATAAGGAGGGACATGAAAAGGAGCTTTCGGAAACACATGCACATTAGGAGAATGATAAACATAGCTTGCATTTTAATGATTCCAGGCGATAGATTTAAAACGACCTGATTCCAGGCGACTAGTTAATGCCAGAAAATACAGAATGTAAATTACTTTCACTAAAAGCGAGACATTATAAAGGTCTTTCGTTTAAAAAATATTCAAAGCTCAAAAGTCAGAAAAATATCTGAATAGGAACTGAGAACATATATGGGTCAGATTTTTCAGAAAATGTACAATTCAACTTCACCAATCTTCTCAAATAACCCAAATTTCAGACGAAATTAAAGTTCAAAATAAGGTTCAACCTAAACAAACAGCTTAAATTACAGCTTAATTTAGCAGAATTTACTAAATGTGTACAGCTGCCAATTGTACACTTTCTGAAAATTGACTCATTTATAGGGGGAAACCGAGAAAATGCAAGACCACGAACAGTCAACACAATTATACATTTGACACAATGCCTACCCCATTGTGACGTCGAGCAAAGGGCCATGCAGCAAGATCAGTAAGCTTGGATAGGAAGGGAAATCCATAATATAATGAATTTAAGAATTATCTAAATGTAATATCTGTTTTCATGTCAATACACATAATATGATTGACAACATGCCCCACATTCTGGGTTCCTCGGGACCTTACAGGGAGTCTATTTGTTTATCAGTAATCTTTTACAAGGTAATAAAATTTCATGTAGATCCGATTTTCCTTACTTTATCACTGTTAACCTGTTCTCTCTGAGGAGAGTAAAATAAATATTTTCTTTCAATTTGGACAAACAGGGTATGATAGTCGCAGCTGATTATATTTCAAAGAACAAGCAAGAGTAAATGTGATGTGTTTCAGGAAAATGAGTCACAAGTCGCAAAATAGATATTTTTCAAAGTGTTTTTTCCACAAGATCTCTTTATTGAAATGTTCTGATTTTTAGAGGGTTTAGCACTTATAGTCATATGAATATGAATCTCTGTAACAAATTTCAGGACATTGTATTAAATATATCCTTGCGTTTTGAAGGCCTTCGTTGTTGCATTTCATACCATAAATGCAAGTACCAATCCACTATTCTTTATTTTCTCGAATGACCCCTAGTTCGAAACATTCGTATCGAGTATATTTAGTTAATTTACTGGTTTACCCAGCCAGAAACATTGCAAACTTTTAATATAGAAATACATGTTAGGTACCCTAGTGTTTACTTTCATTGGAATCATATTTTCATCCTCTTTTCAAATATGGTGATATCTCAAAATCCATATTTTGCGATTTGTGACTCATTTTCCTCAAACGGATCACGAATGGAGTAAAACGTTGGTCTACAAGGAAATGGCTTTACAGCGTGCGTTGGTTATTTTACAATGTTCATTAATATAGCTTTTGTTCACACATTATTACAAGTTTTACTTAATGAGTAACAATAAAACTCACCGAACTGAAGGTCGTCACTTCATAACCAAGCAACACTGTGCTTTCGATGGCTGCAGAATCCTGCACCAAAATAAATATATTGATGTCAGTTAGTTTAATGACTTACATTTAACAAGCAATGCTCCTCTACTCTATAAATAATTCGCTAGATAGAAACGCTGAATACACAGAAGTTTCAAGTAAATCTAAGTACAAGGATAACAACAAGAAATTGATTTTTTATACTAAGAACAATGGGATGTTCCTGGTCCAAAAATTATTCATGAACAACCTACCTCGCTAGCTTTGTAGGTAAACATGATTTTTCCTTTGAGGACAAACCACAGTTTCTTCCACTTCTTGTTGCGCCAGACTTTCAAGTAACCACTCATTTCTGCCGCCTCGTCATTTGCAGAAACCTGAAGGCAACACACACTCAAAGGGTTAATGACTTAAACAATAGGGGAGTTGCATAGCCGCCATTTTGAATCTAGATTTGCATGGAATTAAGGGACTTGTATGTCAGTATAAAAGCTTGTTATTGCTTGTTATGTTCAGCATGGAATAATTAACAGTGGAATAATTAACAGTGGAATAATCAACAGTGGAATAATTAACAGTGGAATAATCAACAGTGGAATAATTAACAGTGATCTCATGTAAATAGCTTCCATGTATTTACCGCAATACAGACGCCAAGATGGAAAGTAAGTTTGTTGGTTTTTATTATCAACGTTTCGATCTTATGTAAATAACCATGTGTTTAACATACTTCCATAAAACAAGACTTCATTTTTCTCATCATGTATTTGGTTTTTATAGATCATTTACATCATATTGTAAAAATATCCAAGCAGTTTTATATAAATATACAAAAGTAAATGTCACAAAGTGCTCTTCCACGCAAAATAAGATCAAGTGTATACATATATGGGTCATATTTTCAGAAAATGTACAAATGGCAGCTGTACACATTTAGTAAATCCTTCAAAATCTGGCTGCAATTTGGTCAATACTAGGTAAATTCGAGAATATTTGGCATTGCATTGATTCTAGCAATCTGTTTGGCTGGGTTAAAATGTATTTTGAACTTTATTTTCGTCTAAAATTTAGGTTATTTGAGAAGATTGGTGAAGGTGAATTGTACATTTTCTGAAAATCTGACCCATATATGTGTGTAAAAGGAAGGAGTAGGAGTAGAACAAACCTCTTGTAGAGCAGCTGGACGTTTGGCTTTACTGGCTTTTCTATAGCTGCCCCAGGATATGCCACGAAATCTAGACTTGATACTAGCCTTGGAGAAAGAACCATCTCTATCTCCATCAAAACTAGAGGACAGATCTGATAATTCATCTGTTTCATCAAAGTCTGAAAAGTCATAATGCACATCGTGAATGAAAAATCATAACTTTAATGTTAACTCTCGGCCTCCATAATATTTGGTAATTCTATGATTATTATAATTGTATATTATAATCGGTATATTGATGGCAGCACATGAGAATATCTGCTCAGTAGAAATGCGTATTTTCAATAATTTCATGTAAATTAAATTTAAATGTATTCAGCCAATAAAACATTTCAACAACATGACTTGCAAACATACCTTTGGAAAGATGGTGATAGCATTCTATGCAGACCCTGGCAGCTTTATAAGTTAAATAACGGAGAGGAGCGCGGTAGTCTGAACACCAGCCACACACAACCTGTACAAACAAAGCCAATAGATTAGTCACAGTTAGGGTCTAAAGGGCCTAGTCCACTAAGCCGATTCTCATGCGATTTTGCGCCGCAAAGGACTCTTTTCCACTAGAATCGCATCAGAATCGGCTTAGTGGACGAGGCCCTTTAATGTAGGATCCCTTCTATAGCCGATATCTAACTCACTTAGGTCTGAAATACAAGAAATTATTCTGTTGTCGCCGCCACAGAATCACGACACAAAAGGAAAACCTCCGATAATGGTAAATTTCAAGGTGTATTATCTTTATTAAGGCGATGGATAATGCATTTTCTTTTTGGTATCTGTATCAAATATATCATACAGTCCAGGCCCAAACCCTCAGATCAGATAAGAATGATGTCAATGATTGGACGCCTACTTAGTTGTCCTAGGCCTAGGAGTTCTAATTGGATTATAGTGACATTTTGCGGTCTTAATGGAATTATAATGGCACTTTGCGGTTTGAGGCGAGAGGCTCTCCCTCTGTTTGAAGGGACTCTCACATCTGTGGGCCTAGAATACACAGGCCTCTTATGAAATAAACTATGTCCTTACCTTTCCACAAGCCCTGCAGTGATGGCGTCTGAAGGTGACACTGAACTCTGCTGTACAGAGCATACACATGGAGACACGTGCATCAGGCACCCAGACAGGGGCGTGCTGGCCAAGCACAAACTCCTTCGTTACATTATCCTGCAGCAGCAATAATAGCATCAAGTCAATATTATTGTCATTTTTTTTAAAGATTTAATACACTTTATTGATTGCGAGAAGGCATGTAATTTTTGGCATCGTCTAAAAAATTGGGCATGTCATAATGTGTGGCTTGACAGTGAAATATCTGAGGATATAAACGCGGTATTTATGATATTTGGTATACATAGCGTGGAAGAGAAATATAGAACCTGGAATTATATACTTATCTATGCCAGATTCTACATATACAAAACCAAGCTCTTTGGAAAAAATAATATCTGTTTCTTTGATTTCCTTAGACAACTGAAATGGAAGTTAAAAACAAATGCGTGATTGCTCTTTCATAAATGGAACACACAGAAAGGGTAAAACCTGTGGAGAACGTGGGTAAACAGAGGGAAAACTAGTCAATACGACCATATCGTCGGACACCATATATATAAAAAAAGAAGATCAATCAATTATGCCAATTTGATATAAATAGATGTAAATAATTATAAGTACCAGAACGCTGGGTGACCACTCAAGTTTCTTCACTCCGGGCAGGAAGCTGTACCTCCGCTTGGCGTTCTCCTTAATGGCCGCTTGGAGCGCCTCGAGCCACTCGTCCCGCTCCTCGGGAGTGCTGGCCGAGATGGTGAACGAACGCTGGGTGCTCACTATACTCAACTCATTCTGGAAATCCTCTTTGGTTGGTTTACTCACCTGCAATTAAGAAAACAGTATAAGTATGAAGGAAACCTTGGTTTTAAGCATCTTATGTCAGACCTAAATACCTTACTTTACTTTCATATATGGGTAAGATTTTCAGAAGATGTACAATTCACCTTCAACAATCTTCTCAAATAACCCAAATTTCAGACGAAAATAAAGTTCAAAATACAGTTCAACCTAACCAAACAGATTGCTAGAATCAATGCAATGTCGGATATACTCGAATTCACCTAGTATTGACCAAATTGCAGCCTTATATTGCAGAATTTACTTGATGTGTACAGCTGCCAATTGTACATTTTCTGAAAATCCGACCCATATATATTGTGTCTAAAAGGAGTTACAGTCAGAGTCTATGACTTACCCGTATGCCTATCAATGGGATGGCGTTATTCAGTTTATATCCACCAGACACAGGTGTTGTGTATAACAGCATATCAGTAAACTGGAAAATAATACAAAATCATTATGTGCTACTGATCATGGTTATACACGCATTGCTCTGAAGACAACGTATCTAGAGTGAGTTACGCATAGTGCGTATTTCACTAGTGAGTTATGTAGGGTTGTTATGGCAACCAACCTGGGTTTTTTTTTACTAAGATTATCGCTGGAATTCAAATTTATGACTCGATTTTTTTCTATTTGCAAGATTGAAAGCATATATAATAAATCTGAAAGCATATATAATAAATCTAAAAGCATATATAATAAAATTGGTTTCAGTCGCTTAGAATATTGCACTCGTTTCTACGTAACTCGTGCAATATTAACGCTCCTTCAACCAACGCGTTAGTTAACCTGTATTTATTATTCATAGGTCCATTGATAGACTGATTTATCACATAAAGAAAGGGTTATTCTACTTGTCTGCTTGTGTCCAATGCTAAAAAAGTCAATTTTTTATGGGACCACACTCTATAGTGATTATTCCCCGTGATTTTGAATTTGAATTGTATTGTATTCCACCATATTGCATATATCCTAATTCTTGTCAATTGTAGTTATTTCTCTAATCATGTGAAGCAGTGCCACACTACTGTAAGTGATTATCCCTAGTTTAATATAGCTCAATAGAGTATTCTACATGCTTTCCTACAATTATGCGTGGATCTTTTTGTATATCCTGAGCCCATTAGAACACCCTGCTGTTGCGGGAAATGTGTTCCCAGTATAAATAACAATAAAAAAAAAAAAAAAAAAAAAGATGGGGAGAGAGAGCGGGGAGGAAAGGGTACTTACGAGGAAGAACATGCGAGGCTGCATGACTTTCCTGGATAATTTATGCAACATTCCTTCCTTGAGAAACTCCCGCCCGGGCTTGATGACTTCAAACTGACCAATCAGAGAACTCTGGATCTCCCACAACTTCTTAAAGTCGTCCTACAATATAGGAAAGTGCTAACTTTATTATATCCTCATTTAGGTTTTATAGTCATTGAACATTTGTTATGCCGTTCATATAGGGGTCAGATTTTCAGAAAATGTACAATTGGCAGCTGCACACATTTAGTAAATCATGCTTAATTAGGCTGCAATTTGGCCAATACTATGTAAATTCGAGTACATTTAGCATTGCATTGATTCTAGCAATCTGTTTGGTTAGGTTGAACTGTATTTTGAACTTTATTTTCGTCTGAAATTTGGGTTATTTGAGTGGATTGGTGAAGGTGAATTGTACATTTTCTGAAAACCTGACCCATGGGCACATTTCTGCATACTACTACCATAGAATTGGGAGCGCTGGAACAGACAGTTTACTGACGTTCTTCTCTATGGTCCAGTAAAAGTTAGGAGTATTATTGATATCAGACATTGTGTTTTTATTCTCCTCCTCGAGCAGATCCAAGCGTCATTACACATATTTATATCAAATCTACCTATAAACCAATGCATATCAAACACTTAACAAGATAAAAATAAATTATATTTATTTAATCTAAATAAGAACCGTACGGTAATACAATAACAATATGTAACAGGCCAAAAGGATCGACTAATTATAAATCTGAAAGAAAATTCTTCATTTGAACTGTTTAATGACTTGCTTTTATTCTGTTATAGTGGACTGTATATGTTATGTAATTCTTATCGGGCAATCGGGCATTTTTTGAAAATGTGTCAAGCGGACTGATGTATTGTAAGATCAATAACATGCACTTGCAGCGTGTCAATTAAATATCTAAAGTAAAGGTTAAAGTGTAATCGTAAATATAAAGTAATTAATACTCTCAGTAAATATGTACTGTTATGATGAACATCTCTAGTCTAAAATTATATATTATTTTGTTTTGATTTGACGAATGAGAACTATCACAGTTTGTGAAATTTCGATCAATAAAATTTATCAAAAAAAATAAAAAAATATTCATTGGCCTTTAACGAAATAAATAAAAAAAGCTAAAAGGGAGACCCGACGTACCACACTCTTGACACTTTCATCGGCATGACCAGCCACCTCACTAACTATGGCCAGAGCAGTTTCAATATCCTTGGAATCAGGGTGATCGGTGGGCAACTGTTTCTTGTAGACTGTAGTCAAATAGAGCAGGCATTTAATACATATATATTTTCAATTCAATTCAATTCAATTCAAAGCATTTTTTATTTATACGAGAGGTGTACAAAAAGGAGACCCGTATCTGAAAAGTAACTTCCAGGTCTTCCAGCGGGTTCCTGAAAATTAATGTTTTCATTCGGTTTAAACAATTACAGGAATTGGTCGAGGGCATCTGCATTGCAGGTCTTCCCGCCTGACCATAACTTAAGAGAAACACAATTTATAGAACAGTACATAGTAGTCTGGTTGATATACAGAATAATGTGACCCTTCAACTTAAGCCCTGCACACACACAGCCGATTTGCCTCCCGATTGCTCCCCGATTTGGGTCTGCTGATGAATCCTATGATTTCATTTCAAGTCCTGGTTTATGTTTTTGAAATAACATAAAACAGGATTGGAAATGAAATACTAGGATTCATCGGGAGACCCAAATCGGCGGGCAATCGGGAGGCAACTCGGCTATGTGTGTGCAGGATCTTAATGGCAGAGCATTAAATGTCAGTAACTTACACCAGAAGACTTAAAATGTACTTATTGATAAGGTAATACAGGTCAACATTTTACACCGAGAGAGTATAAGTTTACCCAGTCACTTACGGTACTTTTACCTCTGATTCATATATTGAGAAGAGATGTATGTACTTTATCTGAGTGTAAGGTAGAAATTGTATTGTACTTTACAATCATATCTTAATTGGCGATAGAATTACAACATCAATGAAAAGATTTCACGAGACAAGGTAATGGGCTGGAGATAGGCACTTCAAATCTAAAAGACATGCTCCCAACTCACCAGACCTCAAACCCAACCTGTATTGATTCAACACATGGGTTTGGAGAGGACATAACTCAATTACGAGATGGTCCTGGGTAAGACCTTAAAGTGCCTTTCTATCTCTTTTTCTCTGTCTCTCTCTCCCTTCTTCTCTATCTCTATTTCCTGGCTATGATCATAAACTGCCTTCCTCTCAGCTCTCCCGCCCTTGATATAACCATCTAAAATGTGTTGATAAGGGCGTAAAGCAACCAATCTCACTCACTCCCTCTCAGCTCTCCCCCCCTTGATATAACCATCTAAAATGTGTTGATAAGGGCGTAAAGCAACCAATCTCACTCACTCACTCCCTCTCAGCTCTCCCGCCCATGATATAACCATCTAAAATGTGTTGATAAGGGCGTAAAGCAACCAATCTCACTCACTCACTCAATTTCGAGTAAGATTTTCTTGTGTAAAATGAGAGAAAGCCTGACTCACCTTCCAGTAGGAGTTTGTATTGAGGTATTCTCTGAATGGGCTTCAACATGTGGAAGCTGATGAGCAGATGAGCACATCGAGGTGAAGCCTGAAATACAGCAACAAATCATATTAATATCTTTATTTCCTGAGAACTAAAGGGCCAAGTCCACTAAGCCGATTCTCACAGAATTTAGTGCAAAAGAGTCCTCTGCGGCGCAAAAACCAAGAGAATCGGCTTAGTGGACTAGACCCTTTTCATTTACAGTCAGTGTCATACAGTGTAATGTTAAATTAGAGAATAAAATAAAAACTTGAAAAAGGAATGCTCTCTATGAATGTTAAAGGTTTATGGAAGAACCTCTAAAACAAAATATAAATTAACTGAATAAGAGTGAGTGAGATTGGTTGCTTTACGCCCTTATCAAAACATTGAAGTGTTATATCAAGGGCGGGAGAGCTGAGAGTGAGGCATTTTATGATCGTACCCAGGAAATAGGAGATAGAGAAGAAGGGAGAGAGAGACAAAGAGAAAAAGAGACAGAAAGGCATTTTAAGGTGAATAAGAACCATTATACAATAATAATATGAAACGTCAAATGTGTCAAACGAGAGGGACATCAAATGAGATCTGAAGGACCCGTCTTTGATGTAAACTTGTCAAGTTGTTCAGCTCGCTCTGCTCCCACCTTATGAAAATATTTTTTATTCTTTTATTAGATATACCAACCAACATTTATTTCTCAAATAATCCCACTCATATCATTGTAACCTGCTTATAGATGAAACACCTCCTTCAATGTAAATTACTGTAATTAGTTCTCATCTTTCTAAACACTTAATTGTATTAATAATAGTTTAGCCTTGAAAAACGCTTAATTTTTAGCAAAGTGTTATTTCTGCATTTTCCTGTCATATACGAAAATAAAAACCTTTAAAAAAAACTTACCTCAAAGTTTTTGACCGCAGCTTCGAAGTCAGGGTACTTTTTCCTCGCCTCTTCGAGGGTAATCATCCTATTTTTGAACTCACGAATATAAGAGGTATACAGTTTCAGGAAGGGGCCCTTCCGAACGAAAATATCGGCCACTCGAGGATTAGAGTTCCTGTGAAAATTAAGTCACAAAATAAAAGTTTATTAGAAATGAATTCAGGACTACGAGATTCGATGACGAGTACCGGACATCGTATGGGAAAGTGAAAAGAATTGTTTCAGATTAAGTTGGTTGTATGATTAAAACTTTCGTTGTGTTTTATTTAGTTAAAATGAATTAATCTTGAGGAAGAACAAAAACCAGGAAATATAACTTATGTTTCGAAATGTATATCTTGCAGCCTTGGAATAAGACAAAGATTGGCCCAAATTAAAAGCTTTTCTAAGACAGAATATTTTTTTTTTAAATAAATTTATTTCTCAAACTTTCCAACAGTGTGGTATTTCTCATTTCAAGAAAGGAAAACAAAAGACAATACATCAAGGATAGATTATATCGCAGACAAAGAACAAGAGTAAACGTCACTCATTATCGCTTACTTCTGAACTCCCAATTAAATTTCAACTTGTATTTCTCATGTTCAAATCTCTTGTTAAATCTACTCAAGGTTCCCAAGAAGCTTCTTACATATGTGTCCCCATGCAACTTGCTCATATATGTCTTGATATAGCAAATAACAACCCTGACAAGAAATAACGTTTCGAGTGATTTATATAGTTATTTGATTAATTTTTTAATTCCCCCACCCCCCTCCCCCCAATATAGCCCTGATGAATCTTCCAATGACTGTAATTTTGGCGTTAGACCATGTACTTATGTAGCCCTGCACAACGTGTACTGAGATGTGACTGCTGTCTATTGTAAGTTGACTACTTTCTTGTTTTTATTTTTCTGCGGATTGGTTTTCTTGCGAATTCTGTTGATTATTTCCTGGTTTTATTGTTGGCCAGAAATGGCAAAAAAGTGATTGGTGAGCGAATTTTTTTATAATTATTTTAGTGTAAGGTCCTAAACTATTCATGAGTAAAATTGAATTAAATTCAGAAACATTTCGATGTAACGCTACTAGTTAACTTAATTTCTTTTCTCTACTTGAAAGGTATCAATCACATATCATGCGAAATGGTGGAAAATAAAACCATTTAAAAAAAGATATATATATATAGAATCGTACCAGTTGAGTACTCGCTGCTTGAAGTCGACGAGTAAATCCTCGTTAAACTTCTGGAGCTGTGGCAGGTATTGGAGTAATTGGTTCAACACGTTGGCGGGCAAGGACGTCTTACTAATGGCCTCTCGAAAATCCTTAAATATGAGAAACAGCAAATCTAGTCTGATGGAACGATATTCAAAATCACCATACAAAATCACCTGGCACCTATTCCTAGTTGAATTAATACCGTGAGCCCAAGTCATAATGTTTCATTCAGAAACATATAGGCAATAAAGAAAGTCAAACAAAAACTCATTTGAGTACTCTATGCGTCACATAAACCAAGAAGAACCGAATCGAAAATAATAGTGATATCCACAGTAGTTGGTAGAATTCCATCCAATATAATGTTTCATTGTACGATCTCTTGCTCACACTCATTACTGTATTGTAATGATAGTTGTCAAAATACTGTGTAAGAGTTAGAGGTTATATACTATAGCCGGTAAACGGAGAAAAAGTATATGGTGCTGTTATATTAATGTATTCAAGTAGAAAACGTTGTACCATTGTACTTCAATCTTAGTGATCTAGTAGTTATATATCAGTAAAAGTAAAGTAATTCTGGGTTTCTTGGAAGAACTGTGAGGGCACAGAAAGTACATTATCTTTTTCCTATTTAACGTAACTGTTTATGGGTGAAATAAAAGCATTTATATATATATATATTTCATACTTGATCACTCTTATTTTGAATTTGCTGTATAAACATCCTGAATTTAAAAAAAAAATATGACTATCTGAGAAATCTAGATCAAACCGGAGATTACCTGAGCTCTTTTGTATATTATATTGTAAATGTCTTGGTCTCAAATGTAATAAAAAAACAACCCCAAACCATGCATCATTTGGGAAGGCATGGGAGTAAGTATTGGGAAATAATTTTTTTCCCCCAACGTTTGTTTTTCTATTCAGGCAAAAGACAACAGTTACACTCTCCCAAGTCAATTGTGATTTTCGTAATGTCCTGAAGATGCAATTCTATTACATTTTATCGTTGCAGGGAAGAATTTAGGTAACATTATTTCCTAACCGAGTTAGGCTTATCAACTATTATATAACAAAATACAATTTAAATGAATTAATGGTACTCTTGGTGAAGTTTTCTCGATTTTATATGAGTTCCTTAATTATGAGGTGAGATGGGTATGATAGTTCCTGGCTATTGTTTGGTCATAAGTTCATTTAAGGGGAGTTGGTGAGATTGGTTGGTTATATGATATGTAAAATAGGGGAGTTGCATAGCCGCCATTTTGAATCTTGGTTCGTATGGAATTATGGGAGTAATGGTACAGTATAATATCTTTAGAAATCATGTTATATTTAGCATGGAATACTACCAATTCTCTAATGTCAATATCCATGTTTCCATGACACAAGACATCATCTTTCCCATCATGCATTTGGTTTTCATTGATCCTTTTATACAAGCTATGATATAGGTGAAAACACTTTTGCAATGTTTGATAAAAATGTTGCTACATATTTGTATGTCAGATGTCAACAGAATCCATCCCGGCATGCACTGCAGTAGACATGCGCAGTGAGACATGCAACTCCCCTATTGATAATTTTGTTACTTTGTTAATTTTATTACTTATTAGAATGATACTTACTTTGTTCAGCATTTTTAATATACCCACAAACGTCTCCTCGGAAGACATTATTTCGCGCGCAATGTTCGCCAATTTCTTCCTCTTCTTCTCTGCTCGTTCCTAAATAAAAGAATTTTGAAATAAAAAGTTTGCAATATTGTTGGTGGACAATTACTATAAAAGTAGCTAAATACACTCTATAGAATGATCTTTGAAATTCATAGATATATTAAGTAAACTGTCTAGAAAATTTGGTACATGTATTCAAACGATTTAATGCGCTAGATACCCCAAAAATAAAACATCCTACCAAAGAGATCTTGTGAATAAATTACTTTAGAAAATACCAATTTTGAGACTTGTGACTCATCTTCCTGGAACACATCACAAATAAGTAGTACTGTAAATTTAGTAATTTGTATAAACTTCGTCTGTAGACATATCACCTCATACATCAGCAATCCGCCCCATTCCATTGATTCATCTAATTAATATCATACTATAGATCAAATATCACCACACTTTTCCATAAAACACTCTGGTATAAGTCTTTGATAGAATTTTCTTAAATGAAGCCTCGTTGAAAGACAATTTCAGGGCACAACAAAAAAAATACTCCTGGTGTGTGCGTGCTTCATTCTAAATAACTGAACGAAAATATGTTTTTTTTAAAAAATAGCAATAAAACCGACCTTGTCTGTTTCTTCCTCATCACTACTGCCTGAGGGCTCAGAGTAGATGGACGAGCCTGACCCATGGGTCACATCCAGACCGCCAGGTGGCCGCAAGTCTGACGTCACACTCTCCTGATCCTCGCTCACTGTCTTCCTAAGTGTCAGATTGCGCAGATCATTGGGATCCTCATAACCATCGGCTGAGCTGGCCCAGGAGGACGGTCTCCCACTGTTAGAGTCCTCCACACTACTGCTCCCTGGTTTATTCAGCCCAATATTCGGACTACTGATGCTAATCGCTCGCAGCTTGTTCGGTCGCGGAGAAAACTTCGCCCCAGCGTCAGATTCTGGACTCGTCAGAATATTCTCATCCCCAGAAGGAGACAAACTGAGCCCTGAATCAACTCCTCTCTGAGATGATTCAAATGAGACAGATTTGGGCAGAGGTGGCAGCGGAGACGAAGCAGTGAGTCTGAAATTGGAGTCAGAGAGGGTGGATTTGATCCTCTGTAGCTCGAGTGCTTTGAGGATGGCTTGTGGAGCAGGTTCAGACTTATGGTGATCCCTGGGTGGGATGGGAGGAGGGGCTGAGGTGTCTGGGCTGGTTACAGCTGATGTGGTGCCGCTGTCTAGTACAGAGTCGTCTGCTTCCTGGTAGATGTCCTCCCTGTGGTGTATAGGTTCATCTGCCTCCTGGTAGATAGCCTCATCAGCCGGCTCATCAGCTTCATGGTAGATGGCCTCACTAGTAGCACCTAGAATAATAATAATTATTATTATAATAGATTTCTGGTCCTGGGTATGACCATAAAGTGCCTTTCTGTCTCTCTCTCCCTTCTTCTCTATCTCTATTTCCTGGGTATGACCATAAAGTGTCTTTCTGTCTTTCTCTCTCTTCTTCTCTATCTCTATTTCCTGGGTATGACCATGAAGTGCCTTTCTGTCTTTCTCTCCCTTCTTCTCTATCTCTATTTCCTGGGTATGATCATAAACTGCCTCCCTCTCAGCTCTCCCGCCCTTGATATAACCTTATTAAATGTGTTGATAAGGGCGTAAAGCAACCAATCACACTCACTCACTCATAATAGATTTTTATTTCCATGTTAGGGAGTGAGTGTGATTGGTTGCTTTACGCCCTTATCAACACATTGAAAGGTTATATCAAGGGCGGGAGAGTTGAGAGTGAGGCAGTTTATGATCATACCCAGGAAAAAGAGATAGAGAAGAAGGGAGAGAAAGTTAAAGGAGACGCACTTTATGGTCTTACCCAGGACCACTATTTCCATGTTACATTTACAATCGTACATCGTAAAGTTAAATTAAAGAATGAAATAATAATTATAACAGATTCTTATTTCTATGCTAAGGGCCTTGTCCACTAAGCCGATTCTCATACGATTCCCACAGAATTTAGTGCAAAAGGGTCCTCTGCGGCGCAAAATCGCATGAGAATCGGCTTAATGGACTAGGCCCTTTTCATTTACAATCAGTGTCATATAGTGTAATGTTAAATTAGAGAATAAAATAAAAACTTGAAAAAGGAATGCTCTCTATGAATGTTACAGGTCTTCCGAGCACCCCTTGGATTTGGATTACTCAAATATATGGGTCAGACTTTCAGAAAATATACAATTGGCAACTGTAAGTAAATTCTGCTAAATGAAGCTGCAATTTGGCCAATACTAGGTAAATTCGAGTATATTTGGCAGTGAATTGATTGTAGCAATCGGTTTGGTTAGGTTTAACTTTATTTTCGTCTGAAATTAGGGTTATTTGAGAAGATTGGTGAAGGTGAATTGTCGATTTTCTGAAAATCTGACCCATAAGAAAGGTAGTAAATAGTGCAAGGTAAACAAATAAAGTAAAATACCTGAGACGCTCCCAGACGTCGAGACGTTTATATTGACGTTCTCCTTCTTTAAGTAACACGAATCCTCGGGTTTGACAAAGGCGGGATCATCAGGATAGATATAATCACTATCAGAAGAGTCACTCTCACTATTAGCCGATTTGGGGCGAGCTTTCAATTTGGGTTTTTCCACCGCTCCCTTTTTTCTCTTTCTGGTCCTTGGAGGTGCTCTAGGAGCAGGTATAGGAGTATCTAATGTATTGCCAGGTGGGATTGGGGTATCTAGGGTCATATCTTGACCAGATTCACCTGCTATAACTGACATTGTTTCTTTATCAGTATCTGACACCGTTTCGTCTTGTTTCTCACAAGGTATGTCCACCACCACTGGAGTATTTTCATCGATGCCAAAATAAAACACACTTTTCCCAGAGATCCTATGTTCACTTGTAGTATTAGAGTCTTTCTTGTCCTCTGGTTTTGTTAGTGATCCGTGCCTAGATAGGATAGGTTCATATATGTGACTACCACCCGACGTACGAATACTCGTTATCGATTGTTCAGACAGTCTATTATTGTCTATGTCTTTAGGAGGACTGCCAATCTCAGGCCTTTGTCGCATGAGGTTAGTTGGTTTATTCTCTTTTTCAAATGGATATTCAGGAACATCAGCATAACTATACACATCGTCGCCATGGTGATGAGCATGTTTTACGGGTTCCATGTAACCCTCAGAATCATAGATTTCTGACTGAGAGCGAGGGGATGGGGGACTAGCCCCGCGCGGTTGGTTACATTTGGTGATGACTGTCCTGGGTGGTAGGGGAGGGGAGCCGAAGTTCTGCATCGCTTGTGGGGTGGGGGTTAGCGGGGACATGGGCGGGGATAGTTTGGGAAGGGGCGGGGGTGAGCGACTGCCTTTACCGTTGCGTTTAGGCGGTCTTAGTGGAGGTGCGTGACCGGGTAAGTTATCCGGTCTGGCGGGTGGGTTCTTAGGCGGGAGATCAGGAGGTGGTTCATAGATGTTCTCTGTATCTGCCACATTGTGGGAGGAGTCAACTTGTTGTTGATTGACATTTCTACTAATATCCACCTCCTCATAGTTCTCATCATCACTCCCAGCGTTATCATCCTCCATTTGGAAGACTAGATCGTCAAGGTCAGAGATAGGGACTTGCTGGTTTAGCTGAAGGTCACTTTGTTCATCTTCCACCGACGGACACTGAAGCAGTTTGGTTTTTGTTTCGGGGTCTGGCGGTGGCGGAGGAACAAATACAGCAGGGTTACTCCGCATTGACAGCGACTTTTCATCACCATCACGAGTGCCACCATCTTCTTTCTCTACTTTGTTACTACTTTCAGTATCTAGTGCCTCGTCTTCCATATTAGTTTTAATATTAACTTCCGACTGTTTAAGCTTTAAATCAACAGGTAAAACCCGCACCATTCCGGGTATAACCGGTTTAAAGCGGTTAGATTTCTCGTCGCCATCAGTTTTATCTTCATCACCTGAATCATCCACTGCTTTTGTATAACTATTCCTGCGTTTGATTTTCTCTGTTGTGTTGTCAACTTTGTCGTCTTTCCGTTCCTCGGTTGAGTCGCCCAGTGCATTAGAATAACTCGAGTTGCGGCCGAATTTTCCTGAACTTTTATGATTATTCACTTGAACATCTTCGGCTGGTTTTTCAAGAGAATCAAGGACAACAGTCTTTGTTTTATCTGTGGACGCTGACAGTTCGCTGGATTTGTTTAATTTTGGCCTGGGTTTTAAGAGTGGAGGTTTGGGTTTGACCGAGGGCTTAGGCCTGCTGGGTTTTCCAGACAGTTGGTGTTGAAGACCTTTGCTGATAGAGTCACCCATGCTGGCGGCAATGTTCTGAATACTTCCTCTACCCGGAGACTCACTCCGACTGCCAAATGTCGTCTGCTTCGGCGTTTCACCTTCCTTTGACGTCACTGTTTCTGCCTGCGTTCCCTGTGGCGCAGGAACCTCAGGTTTATCATCAGTGGCCTTACTGGAGATCACTACTTCAGTCTTTTTAGATGTTTTTGCTTCAACTTGTGTTGGAGTTTCACAGGAACTCATCCTAGAGCTCACCCTAGGGCCAGGGGGAGGAGGTGGAGCTTTTCTAACCGGTACTCTCTTCACAGATACAGGCCTTTCACTCTTTGTTCTTCCTTCATCTATATTTTCCTGCTTTAGTAAGGATTTCTTTGGGGACTTTGTTGTCGCTGGTGCATCAGTATCTACATTTTGTGGCTGGTCTTTAGATGCTGGAGGTGCGTCGAACGACTCCTTTGAAGTCTGAGACAGACCCTTTATTGTCTTCTTTCTACGCGGGGGCTTCCTTGGAGACTCGTTAGTAGGTTGAGACTTTTGTTCCTCAGGTTTTGTCTCTTTTTTACCAGACTTCTGCGGAGGGGTTTCCTGTGGACGAGGGGTTTCCACTACAGGGTCTGTAGTTTTGGTCGTGGACAAGTCTAGAGAACTGTTACTTGTTTTTTCATTCTTATTTTCCTCATTTTGTTCTGTATTCACTGCATCATTTGCTGTATGGATAGACTGGTCAACAATTGACTCTGGTTGAACAGTTGGCTCAGGTCGCACTGTTGGTTCTGGTCGCACTGTTGATTCTGGTTGAACTATTGGGTCTGGTCGCACTGTTGGCTCTGGTCGCACTGTTGACTCTGGTAGCACTGTAGCCTGTTCATCTTGTCCAACCTTTTCATTATTTTCACTGTTTTCAAGGGTAACTGATTCCTGGTGTTGAGACACTTGCCTCTGTGAGCTACTGGTATCACACGTCACCTCTGTCTCCCGATGCTGCGTTTCATTATCTCTATTCTCCACCACTGGGGGCGCCACTGACTCTAACGACCTGTGGAAAACACTGGAACTCCTCGTCTTTGATTCAGCCTCTCTGAGGTCCTCAGGAGGTGGTAGCATTTCTTTCAAATCATTCCTATCAATAGTGCCTCTCAACCCAACATAAAACTGACTCGACTTTCTGGTAGGTTTGGGTTTTATGCTAGGTTTTGGTCTGGTTGGCTTGGCCGGTTTTCTCGACTCCTTGCGGAGATCCTCAGGTTTTATACCAGATATCAAGACAGTGTTGGGTGGAATAGGCGACTCTGATCGCCCTGTGGCTGGTACAGGAGTCTGAATCACTTCCACAGCTGGTGCATTCCCTGCGTTATTGTTTGGTTCTTGGGACTGCACTGTTGTAGATGGGACATTGATAGAGGCAGCAGTGGGAGGGACATTATTGCCGTTACTATCTTCCTCCTCCACTGGTGAATTCCCACTTACAACACTGGCAGGTGGTTCACTCTTATCATCATCACATCCCACACCTGGCAGGGTTTCTGATAGGAGCTGTTTTTCATTGTCAACCTTTTGAGATTCGCTATAATTACAAGAGTCTGTTTTATCACCACCTTCTGTTGTCGAATGTTTACTTTCAGGGTTTAGATTTAGATCGGCAGGTTGTTTGTCGTCTGCTTGTTCATCATCATGAGACGCCGGGGCAAGGTCACTGTCACTGTGTGAAGAGGACGTATCCTCTTCTGTCGGGATCCTTTGTTTGGTTTTAGCAAGAATAAGATCCATGGGTAATACACGCACCATCCCGGCCATGCTGGGCTTTCTGGGCGGGGTGGAGGCGCCGGGGCGGCCGGTCTCAGGTAGAGGAGAGCCCGTCCTAGACGAGCCTGGAGAGTCGTGGTCGGAGTTGTTGGAGGATCTGGAGGATGGCGTGACGTTGCGGATGATGTCGCATCTGGATGCACATGGTGGTACTGTGGGTAGTGGTGGCGGCACCTTGGATGTAGACGCTTCACCTGCAGCTGTGGGCAAATGAAAAAAAAATCCGTCAAAATATTTTCAACTAAGTAAATTACAACGAGCTCCATTTTTAGACTAGATATATTTAAGAGCATTGCTATAACCAGGGCTCGAAGAAAACCTTCCAACTTCACTTGCCCATTGGGCAAGTGGCAGCCAAGATTTACTTGCCCAACATCATTTTTCACTTGCCCAAATTTATTTGCAGAATTATAAATGGAATCACAATGATCTGTATGTATCTTGTTTCATTGTAAGTAGACATCACAACAGGGGTTTGAAATCGGCGCTTTAGAGATTTTCACTTGCCCAATCGGGCAACTAACAATAAATTTTACTTGCCCAGAGACATTTTTTACTTGCCCCAGGCAAGTAAACATTTTTTAGCCCTGATAATCTATTAAATATACCGTCAAAAAATAAAAATGCTCCAATGAATTTTCTGTGAGGAGTTTTTTAATCGAGTTGATTACGTTCTTCCATCTTTATTAAATATGTAGTCAAAGACATGTCCATAGTCCTGACACTGCGAATGCTTGTATCATTTGTTGGATACAGATCTAATGTAGTAATCGATCTTGTTCCTTGCTTGTAAAAGATATATATATACTTCTGAATTTAATTTTTCTTTCATATCATCTTGTAGCAACAAGGTCATGTTTGTAACTAAGAATAGACGAAGTAGTAATACGGTGCGACGTCCCAGCCCTCTGGATGCTACAATGTGAATGAGAACTTGGACGTTCTGATATGTGGGTTACCATGACCTCACTTGTTACCTCGGACATGTTGTTGCAACGTTTCCAAGGGTGCCGTTGTTGCTAAGAATTATTTTCTAGGCGGATTCCATAGTTATTTTCGTATTAAGAAAACAGTATAGAAGAGAGTCATTATTACAAAATCTTTTATAATATCCTATTGGATTATTCATAAATATTTCTGCATTATTTAAAGACCTCCTTCCCAGTTGCACTGGTTTGGCACTACAAAAAAAAAGAATCTCTCGATGCCACACAGATAAAAATATGTATTATTCTATGAAGTCTTACCAATAGAATATGTCTAGGGAGATAAGAGATATAAATAGACCAACCTTTAGCACTGGGCAGTCCGTTGGAGGCAGAGGATGAAGGCTTAGTACTTCGGGCCGCCACTGGGGGTCTTTGTGGCACTGGTGGTTGTGGCTTTGCTGCAACCTTAGGGGCCCTGCAACGATATAAAACAGTCAACAAACACAATATAAATATTCAATTATATCCATTGTTGGAGAAAGCATGTAACTAAGTTTTCGACTAAATCCCTGCATTGACAACCAACTAATAGATGAAGGCTACCCATGTTTATAATATACTTTTAAGCAATTACTATAGTGATAACTTAGTGATAAATGTCAAATGGTTGTAAAATGGTAATTTGGTAGATGAGAATTATCACTCGTGTGAAACTTTGACCAAATAAAATCTTCTTTAAAAAAAGAGGGTCATTATGTTAATGTCCATTATGGATTTAACATCTCTCATTAACCTAATCGATTTTTAATGTATGATTAATTACAGAGTTATTAATGTGTTACAACCCTAATGTTAAAAACATGCCCCGCTCCCCAGACACTTACAATTATGACCACAGAGTTCTGTGTTATGACCCATTCTATCGTTTATTCTAGGGAGATAGAGATATTAAAAGAGCATGAAAACATTCGTGTAGAATATTGCGGCGTATTTACATGTAAACTGTACTTTAAATAATATTATATTTAATATTTACTCCCGCATACTGCGTATTTACATGTAAACTTACTTTAAATAATATTATATTTAATATTATTGGGCTTTAAGTGAATAGAAAAATAACAAATATACTCACACTTTCCGTCTGACAGCCGGTTTAGCCATGGGCTTGGGTGGGGGTGCAGGGCGCACTGCAATAGCAACGTAACGTATGAGAATAAGTCAGTTTAACTTTATATAACATGGATCTTTAAATTTCAAAACAATACTATCTGTGTAAGGTGTTGTTATAAAACGTGTGCTTAATCTTAAATCATGTAACTTGTAATTTAATGACTTGGCCGTAAATGGAATAAAAAAAATGTTACTATTTGACTAGAATATTGAATATTGAGAATAGCAGCAATGTTTTGAAAGTGGACTAAAATAAAAATTTATTTTGAAAAAAAAAAAAAAAAAAAAAGGTTATATGGGTCAGATTTTCAGGAAATGTACAATTGGCAGCTGTACACATTTAGTGAATTCTGCTAAATTAGGCTGCAATTTGGTCAATACTAGATAGATTCGAGTATATTCGGCACTGCATTGATTCTAGCAATCTGTTTGGTTAGGTTGAACTGTATTATGAACTTGTGTATTTTCGTCCGAAATTTGGGTTATTTGAGAGGATTGGTGAAGGTGAATTGTACATTTTCTGAAAATCTGACCCATATGATAATGGTAGGTAGCAAGTGCTAAGAACAAACTGTAAGTGTGTCATGTTTCCCTTACAAGTACACTAAAGGTTTATGGACAAGGACATGGTTCCCGTGACCGATAAGGCATGATATACATATATTTATCTTGTTTATCTTTTTGCTTCCTGTAGTTGAAGAGACCACTATAGAGTTTCAAACTATAACATGGCGACGACAGGTAGGGACACATTCTGCCCAGTGTTCAAAAACCATGAATTTATACCATTTACTGGGTTATGGCATGATCTAAATAGCTGCATGCAACCATGTCACAGTCTAGGTCCAAAGATGGGAGAGTCCCTTAAAACGAAGGGAAAGCCTCTCGCCTCAAACCGCAAAGTGCCATTATAATTCCATTAAGACCGCAAAATGTCATTATATTCCCATTAAAACGCCGAGTCTTAGGCGAGGAGACCGACTAGCAAAGCAGGCTGACATACCATTCTTATCTGATCTGAGGGTTTGGACCTAGAGCGGTCAGAAGATACCCCCATAAGGGTGTGAGTAAATTGCTTTATTTATGTGTATTTGTATTTGAAGATTTTTATTCAGCAATAGAACATTATGTAACAGTTACACTATTCTCAGGACGTGCTGATTTACTTTTATTACCATAATTATAGTAATCAGATGACAAAGACATTTTACATACCTTCGATTTTGATACAGATACTAGAGTAACAGTAAAATTTGTAAGAGCCTAGCACTTAGGCATTTTAAACGAAAAAAAAGAATAATAAAGAAACTTTAGAATCCACTCCCAGCGTTGTGTCTGATTCAAATAATCCTAGTGTAATTATCGACTTATCAAGTGACTTATGTTGTCGTAAAAAAAACAACCAAAAAACCCCCCAAAACGCGCCTATTATTATTTACTATGTACTTAATGTCTATTTGATTGAATAGATGATTATAAGGTATTAAATCTTAAAACGTTTAAATACTGGCACGTGTCGTAACCTCTCAGTTTATCTGTATTTTTGTATGCGTCTTCTTGGATCTCATGAGAATGTAGACCATTGTCTAAATTGTGTCCAAATAAAATTATTCCAAAGAAAAAAATGAATCTTTGAGCCATCATATTTCCCCCATCTCCTGTCTCAATCTTTTAACTCGACCTGCTGCATAATACATCTCCGATCCCTCTATGCAGCCGAGGCCCAAAGATGAGAGAGTCCCTTTAAACGGAGGGAAAGCCTCTCGCCTCAAACCCCAAAGTGCTATCATGATCTGAGGGTTTGGACCTAGACTATATGGTAACAAATGACTTGGCGTACAAAGTGTAAGAACGTATCCAGAGACAAGGGCATGTTATTTTTTGTTTGTTTTTTTGTTTAAAAAAAATATCACCCCGAGTCTTTCCCGCGAAAGACCGTGCATCTGTCTATATAAAACTGTTATACCTTATGGTTGCATAAAGCACCTAGAATTTCCATTTTTAGTACATGTTACCTGCATGCTATCCCACGTTTGTGCAACCCAAAGTATAAAACAGAATATATAGTATCTATAGCCACTTGGGATGGGAGTTATTATGCTTCCTTCTCTGTTAAGCCGAATACTGATTAGATCATCATTCCCACGGACTTCTCCACAGGAATATACTATTTCCCCTTAGAATTGTGTATATAAAAAATGCGAAAGGAAAACAATCTTTAAGTGGGCCATGTTTAAATCAGGGCTAGTGTTCTAAGAACTAAGAGTTCTAATTCTAAGAACAGGTTATTATAATTTCACAATCGCACATTGTGAAATAAAGGGTGAGCATTACGGATTTTGTTCCATATTATTCATATATATATTCATAAAATCCCCAACAAGAGTCCAGCCTAGGTCCAAACCCTCAGATCAGATAGAAATGATATGTCAGTGATTAGACGCCTACTTCGCTAATCGGTTTCCTAGCCTAGGACTAGGCGTTCTAATGGGAATATAATGACATTCTGCGGTCTTAATGGAATTATAATAGCACTTTTCGGTTTAAGTCGAGAGGCTTTCCCTCCGTTTGAAGGGACTCTCTCAACTTAGGGCCTAGACTGAGTCAATATGATATCATATATTATATATACATGTGCGTAAATGGGATTCCTCTTCGGAAACTCCATTTCCCTCCTCTCCTGTTAATGTCGACATGTTACTGAATGAGTGAACAATGAGGTTATTCCCATCTGTACGCACCAGGATGCTCGGTGTATTGGCTCTATAGTGCCATCTACTGGAGGGTCAGATCGTCACAAAATGTACAATTAACCTTCACCAATCCTCTCAAATAACCCAAATTTAAGAAGAAAATCAGGTTCAAAATACAGTTCAACCTAACCAGACAGATTTATTGAATGAATACAATACAGAATATACTCAGATATACCCAGTATTTATGAATTTTCACTCTAATTTAGCAGAATTTGATAGATGTGTAGAACTGTAGATTGTGCATTTTCTGATAATCTGACCCATTGGCTATACTAGTGCCATATACTATAATGTACCAATACATGAGCAGCGTATCATTTTCAGAATGGATGAGCTCTTCCCAGAATACAAACCACCAAACTGACATAAGTTGGGGTCATTTTGTAGATAGTCAACACTGTCATACTTTAAATACTTGAATAATTCTACTACGTTGTATAATTATCTAAATTAAAAGGTTTTCTAGATTGCCCCCCCCCCCATGTTTATTATCATTGTAGAAAATATTGAATGATATAATTAAACCATTAGATATAGACTATTTTAGTGATTTTTCAAAAAGTTTCAATAGTCATTTTGTAGATAACCAGAACTGTCATACTTTAAATACTTGAATAATAATTCTACTACATTGTATAATTATCTAAATTATAAAATAGTATTTAATCAGTATTCTAGATTGCACCCCACCCCCCCACCCCCACCCCATATGTTCATTATCATTGGTTTGCAATTTGCGAAATTATATAGAAAATATTGAATGATATTGTATAATTGAGATAGCTTCTCTCCTGGAATTTGGTATAAAATATAGCAGTCTGTCCCGCAGCAGATCCTCCGCCTGTCTAAATAAAACTACAACAAGGATGATTTCCATACAAAGATGGACAAACTCAGATCAGATAAGAATGGTATGTCAGCCTACTTCGCTAATCGGTTTCCTAGCCTAGAACTCGGCGTTTTAATGGGCATATAATGACATTTTTGGATCTTAAAAGAATTATAATGGCAATTTGCGGTATGAGGCGAGAGGTTTTCCCTTCGTTTGAAGGGACTCTCAACTCTGGGCCTAAACTGAACAAGGATGATTTCTATACCAAGCTCCAAGGACTAGATACGCACACTATACATCGATATTAGGAGGAGAATTATTGTTGGCAGACGATGCCATGGACTAATATGTAGCAAATGGCTCTGTGGTGATTACTTACTCAGGGTCGACTAGAATCTACCCATCCCCGAAACACTTCACAGCCAATACACTTCAACGATCAACCGGGAAGTTAACAACACAACTGAATCGCAAAGCAAACGAGGGCAATAAAAAGTCCAACTAAGAAAACAAATTAAATAGTAACAAAATTCTAAACTTGTATTACAAACAAACCTGAATCAAAACGGCGACAACCAACTTCAAATACAGCTTTTCGTAAATCCATCTGGATGGTTGGCCAGCGATGATTAATCTCGACCATGACTATATAACGTGAAATCTAACAAGCGACTGATGCTTCCTTCTTCAAGAGTAACTAAAATTTGACCAGGACTTTCCTACACATCCAATCACCGACGAGTAGGGCAGGATTAGTGGAGATGGGATGATGATGAAATACACGGACCACAGTGAACATGTGGGTCAGATTTTCAGAAAATGTACAATCCAACTTCGCCGATCTTCTCAAATAACCCGAATTTCAGACGAAAATAAAGTTCAAAATACAGTTCAACCTAACCAAACAGATTGCTAGAATCAATGCAATGCCGAATATAGTCAAATTTACCTAGTATTGACCCAAAGTGCAGCCCAATCTTGCAGAATGTACAGCTGCCAATAGTACATTTTCTGAAAATCTGACCACCTAAGTGTTGATGTTTGGGTCCTGTCTGTGTATTGAATGCTAACATCATACTTCCCTCATCTCCTGCTTAAACACTTGAAGAGCGGTTTCTATTCTAGGCAAAAGAAATAGGTGTTTCCGATTTTAACCCCCCCCCCCCCCCCCACACACACACACCTAGAAAAACTTACCCAGTTAAAAGGTTTTCTTCTTACCTTCCCTAATTATTTTAAATGATTTTTTGACAAAAAAGATAATTAAAGAAGGAAAACAAGTCTTCCTGACGAGAAAACTTTTAAAATGTACATTTCTTATGTTTAAAACAACTACTGTCATGAAATATGTTTAAAACAACTATTGTTATTACCATCCCTTGTACCTAGTTTTCAGCTAGATACATCGGAAACACACCTATTTCTTTTTGCCTTATGAGAGGCCGGGTGAAATATCAAGGACACATAATGGTCTGGTGAGGGAATAATTCCCTCGTTGGAAATAGTTCCCTGGAGCGACAAGCATTGAATTGCGCAGATAACGAGTGACAAGTCTAGGACCAAACCCTCGGATCAGATAAGATTGTCCAGACGCCTACTTCTCTATTCGGCTTCCTGGCCTAGGACTAGGCGTTCTAATGGGTTTATAATGTTGTGCGGTCTTAATGGCATTATAATGACACTTTGCATGCGGTTTGAGGCCAAGACTGTGACCATGATCCGAGTGTTCAGCAGTACACTCTGTTCGAGACCTACTTAGAGTAAACATCAAAGCGACCCAATGGTAACCCTACGGCAAGCCGCTCCAAGTAGATCTCGAATAGAGTGCACTACTCAGTGTCTGGATAATAACAGAATATTGTTTATTTTAAATTACTCATACACGAAGCAGTATGAAAGCCAAATCTGGAAGTAATAGTATGTGTATCCCATTTTGGTCATTGTACAAGACCGTTATCCCATAAAGACCCTATCCTTAGAGTATCTATAGGAGTCAGTTTTTGTGAAAATGTACAATTCACCTTCCCCAATCCTCTCAAATAGTCCAAATCTAAGAGAAAAATTACGTTCAAAATGAAGTTTAACACAAAGGAAGAGATAGTTTTAATCATCACGATGCCAAAATTACTCAGATATACATAGCATTTATCATATAAGTCTAACTTAGCAGAAGTTACCAAATTTGAAGAGCTGACAATTGTACATTTTCTAAAAATCTGGCCCATAAGTTCTATCAGAAGACACGAAAAATGGTTATAAATACACTATCACACCATATCTGTTATAAAAACATCAGTCCCCACATGTAATTATATTGGCCACGAGTCAATACTACTGAAGCCCCAGCCAGGAAATGATAGCATCCATATAACAACATATGAAGCCTTGATGAAACCCCGGCATGAAACAGAGAATATCCGCCAGCCTTCACAAGGCATAGGGTTTCATACAAGGGTCAGATTTTCAGAAAATGTACAATTGGCTGCTCTACAAATTTAGGAAGTTCTGCTAAATTAGACTCTAAAATGATGAATCCCGTGTATATTTGAGTATATCTGGTATCACATTGATTTAAAGTATCAGTGCTGCTATGTTAAATTGCATTTTGAAGCTATTTTTTGTCTTAAATGTGGGTTATTTGAGAGGATTGGCGAAGGTGAATTGTACATTTTCTGAAAATCTGACCCACAAATAAAATCCCCACTGCTCCTCTGTTGGCTCTAATCTAGACAAGGAAGACTCACACCACAAAGGGAAACCCACTTCAAGGATGAAATAATACTCAGGCATGAGTGAAGCACAGAGACAGACAGGGACAGACCGACATGTTCACAATGGACGTTAATATAATGAATGAGTGCCCTAGTGTGGATTACACCATATATTAGAATTTTGAGAGACTTACCCGTTAGGTAGTAAGTTGAATTAAAATTATGATATCTTCGAGGCAATTTTCTGGACACACTCTAGGTCCAAACCCTCAGATCAGATAAGAATTGTATGTCAGCCTACTTTGCTAATCGGTTTCTTGGCCTAGTACTCAGTGTTTTAATGAGAATATAATGACATTTTGCGGTCTGAATGGAATTATAATGGCACTTTGCGGTTTGAGGCGAGAGGCTTTCCCTTCGTTTGAAGGGACTCTCTCATCTTTGGGCCTAGACTGGACAGCACTACCCACAATATTGGCCCTAGCTCTAACCTCATACTGATAGTAAATTCCTGAAATCTCCTAAGAACTGCAGACTTATGCGGAGGGGCCACTAAACGGTATATTATTTATACGCCTTGCTTACTTAGGTGTTTATAGCGAAAAAAGGGGAAGTGGGGAGATAAATATATTAATAGTATATTTATTTTTATTTGTTTATACAGATACAGTAAGGGTCGGAAATAAGGTCACACTATCTGCAATACAGATCTTCCTAGTGTGCCTTCAATAATAAGATGAATATCAAAACAATTAACATATTGCGATGCAAGTTACATATGTACAGGTATCATAACACAAGTAGTTTATTAAACAAATAAGAAGTCCGGACTGTACTGGAACTGATAAATAAGGTGTGTAATACCTTACAAAAGATCGAGATATCGATGGGTTGTCATCCAAGGGTTGGTTGTGGGAAGACTTTTTTTTAAAAGTCCTATTGTCCTTGAGAACAGTTTGTTTAATACTTATGGAATATGAAGATGAAGACAAGAATGAAAAATTCCATAATAATAATCTATGCACGAATGTATAAAAAAATAGTTAACAAAGAATATATCTCTCGGAATTCATGTAAATGTAAATTTAAACTTTACCTACTCACTGATATTGAATATGTAACTACACTGTCATTATATTATGTCTTTCTCATATTATGATATTATTTAAAAGGAATACCAGGAAGATCTCAGCGTAGACAGTACATTGAGAGGGACCATTCCTTTTCAGTACTGCATTATAACAGAAATGTGTATGTTTATTGAATAAAAATTGTTATATATATATATATAATATAACACATTGTGTTGAATGTACACATATCAGTAGGTTATTAACCACATAGTTTGGTAACTCTTATTGAGTTATACAAGACCAGCTGTTTTTTCAGCTATACGGGGATGGTATCATTTAGGATCGACAGGGAGGCAAGCCAGAAGCCATGAGGCAAGTAGAAAGAAGGGAGAGTGAACTTATACTTTAATATAGAATACTATAAATCTCAGATAATAAATTAGGAAAGGAGTGAAATAAGAAAATATCAAAAACCTTTGAAATTACAGGGTGGTAAATAAATACACCTGTGAGATAGCACTCGCAATGAATTAAATGTAAGGGAGGGAAAATGTTCATTTTTCATAGTTTGAGGTGCTCGCATATTGTGGGTGAGTAGCTCATCGGCGTCAGATAAGACGTCATCGCGTGGATAACGAGGAGAGAGGGAGATGTAGATGTAGGTAGAGATAGTGATCATATCACCACCAGGCTATAATAACACCAGGCTATCAGTAACATAGCACATGGGTCAGATTTTCAGAAAATGCACAATCTACAGTTCTACACATCCATCAAATTCTACTAAATAAAGAGTGGCAAATGATATACTAGGTATATTTGAGTATATTCTGTATTGTATTCATTCAATAAATCTGTCATGTTATGTTGAACTGTATTTTGAACCTGATTTTCTTCTTAAATTTGGGTTATTTGAGAGCAGGATTGGTGAAGGTGATTTGTACATTTTCTGGAGACTTGACTCACATACACGTGGCAGGCACACGACTGCAGCTTCTCCTCATATCATAATAGGGGACTTGCATGTGACACTGCGCATGTCTGTTACAGTGCATCCTGGGGTGGATTCTAAAGAAATCTGACATACAAATATCTGGCAGAATGTTTATCGAAAATTGAAAGAATGTCTTCACCAATATCATGAGATATGAAAACCAAATGCATGATGGGAAGCATGGAGACTTGTGTTATGGAAACATGTATACATGATTGGATATTGACTTTAGAGCATTGATACATATTACATGCAGAACATGGCATACTTTTATAGTTTTTATACTGCACCATAATTCCATGCGAGTCAAGATTTAAAATGGCGGCTATGCAAAACCCTATTACCTGCTGCTGGTGGTGGGGTCAGTGGGTACAGCAGGGTGTGTTGGAATGCACGCACCTCTACCTCACCCCACACAGTTGATGGCTTCAGACGCTGGCTACTCCCGTAGGTTGGCTCTTTGAGAGCTTCTTGACCTCACATCAACTCCCAATGGTGCTACCAAGGAAGGCAACCGGGTTTATTTTCTGGTTCAAACCCAGTATTCTATCATTTTACAACCTCCCAAAGCAGGGCAGATTCTACTAATCTAGTATGACTGAGAAAACGAAAGGAGTAAAGCTCTGCACTGGAGGATGTCATTTTATAACCGATACTCACTTGTATCCAGCCTTCATAGTACTAGTAGTGGACTTTACTAGAACAATAGCCAATATTTGTTTCCCCGGGCTCTATAATTAACCTACAACTTAGAGTAATTTCCTCTTAATCTAAGCCCACAATTACTTTTAATTCTATTCAGATGTATGGCTCCTATTTGTATAACACTCTTAGATACAAATATACAAATAAATGATTTGAATTGAATTGTTTCCCTCGACTTCTTGCATCAGCGCGCGAATGTCAGAAAAAAATGTCCAATCGTCGTTATTTGATACACATAATCATGTGAGGCCAACTAGAAGCAGCCCTAGACAGTTGAACAACCATGCTGTACTCGGATTGTCAAGCTCAAATGTTGACAAATCACTTCCTTTTATTAGAACTGTAACAATGAGTCCATCCTCCAATCTACTCCCTATTATAAAGACCTAAATGTGGGTTCGTTTAGTATCTTTCGACTCAACATTATGTATTGCACTTGACTTATTTATGTCAGTTATTAATCATATCATTCCGACTCTGTGGTCACACTTCCTCAGTGTAACATTTATTTCAATGGCTCTATGCGCTTGAACCAACAAGATTTTATGTTGCTAGAACCAAGGAAGGAACGGACACAAACTATCCTTCTAGGCCCAAAGATGAGAGTCCCTTCAAACGGAGGGAAAGCCCTTCGCATCAAACCGCAAAGTGCCATTATAAGTCCATTAAGACAGCAAAATGCCATTATAATCCCATTAGAACGCCTAGTCCTAGGCAAGGAAACCTATTAGCGAAGTAGGTGTCCAATCACTGGCATCCCATTCTCATCTGATCTGAGGTTTTGGGCCTAGACTCATTTTGTTGCTTATTATTTACAGTATGTATCATTAATCCAAACCCACATAATTATGTATTGTTTGTTGTTGATATATATATATGATATGCTATCTTATTCACAACTATAAATATTTCAGAGAAGTGAAGGTAGACTAATGGATAATGAGATGGTGGGGGGGGGGGGGGGGGGGGTGATGATGATAGGATGAGATGGAGTGGAGTTGGTTAGGTAATGGCAATATTTCTGTTTATCAAATGACGTATGTAACTCCGTTTCACACATCATATCAGAGTGTAATAAAGTTGGTGCGTATTTTCTTGCCCTTCCAGAATCCTTTACAGTAGTACCAAGCACTCTCGATAAGGTCAGTGAATACAAGCATTTCTCTTCTGGATTTTTTTTTCTTCTTTCTTCTGGATTTACCAGGAATTTATCCAGAAAGTCCGACCCAAAGTCAACGTTAAGTTATCACCGCTTTGTGAAGGCAATGTTTATCAACGCTGTGAGAGCGTAGACAAACAAGTTGGTAGCACGTTGTTAGCCTAGCGTGGATATTGTTATATAAACATGGCCTGTAGTATATGGGTCAGATTTTCAGAAATGTACAATTCGCCTTCACCGATCCTCTCAAATAACCCACATTTAAGACAAAAATGAGCCCCAAAATGCAGTTTAACATGACAGAACTGATACTTTAATCCAATGCGATACCAAATATACTCAGATATACCCAGTATTCTTCATTTTTCAGCCTAGTTTAGAAAAAATTCCTAAATGTGTAGAGCCGCCAATTGTACATTTTCTGAAAATCTGACCCATATAGGTCTGACACCAACACACAGCTTCATGACCATGAGTCACATGCACTTTGCTCCTTGCTATCATAAGTACTTTAGATGCATTTGTGCACGATTTTCAATATATGGGTCAGATTTTCATAAAATGTACAATTCAACTTCGCCAATTCTCTCAAATAACCCGAATTTCAGACGAAAATAAAGTTCAAAATACAGTTCAACCTAACCAAACAGACTGCTACAATCAATGCAATGCCGAATGTACTCGAATTTACCTAGTATTGGCCAGATTGCAGCCTAATTTAGCAGAACTTACTAAATGTGTACAGCTGCCAATTGTACATCTTCTGAAAATCTGACCCATATACAGGGTTTTTCAGATTCACTATCTTTGATTATGCTGCGTAATTTCTTAATTTGGGTGATAATGGTAATTTCAGACGACCACAGCTTTTTTTCTTTTTAAAAAAACAAACAAACCCGGCGACGTATTAAATCTGTAGCATATGACCCCATGTATCTGACTGTAGAAAATGTTGGGTAAAGTCAGTGGGCAATATTTTTCTAGTAAAACCTGAAAAAATATCACATTTTCCAATAGACTCCCATACTAAAGCACTGTTATATTCATGTAAAGGTGAGTCACACGGACTTTAATATAGATCTGTATCTTCATGCTCTAGATATTACCAACGATCCTATAGCTTCTGTGAAGCTATAGGATCGTGGGTATTACTCACAGCTTCAATGATATAATACACACTGTCCTATTGACCTTAGCATCAAGTGGCTGGAGTGAAAGTCCTTGAACTGTGTTACTAAGCAGCGACGATTTGCAATAGATTGATTAAAATGGGATGACGAGGGTAAGGTGATCAAGTCTATGCTCAGAGCCTCTCAGATCAGATAAGAATAGTATGTCAGTGATTGGACGCCTACTTCGCTTATCGGTTTCTGGCACATGATTAGGCGTCCTAATGGGATTATAATACTAGCATTTTGCGGTCATAATGGGATGATAATGGCATTTTGCGGTTTGATCGAGAGGCTTTCCCTCAGTTTGAAGGGACTGTCAACTTTGGGCCTAGACTGGATCCGCAAAGTATGACGTGAGGTAAATTTAATAAGGGCACAATGGCACTTAGGAACAACCATAGTACTACTGCCCAGTTGTGTGGATTAGCACCATGATATTAAGGATGTACCACCGCCCAAGCTAGGTGACAACTCGATAATACTGGATCGAAGCCTCTTACAACCAGACCAGATAAGAATGGTACGTCAGTGATTGGACGTCTACTGCGCTAATGGCTTTCCTGACCCTGGAATAGGCGTCCTAACGGAAGAATTCGAAAGGTAGTTAGAGCGAGAGACTTTCCCTGAGTTTAGCACAGTTTGGAGGGACTCTCAACTCTGAGCCTAGACTGAGTATCAAATGCTGTTATGATCTATAGAGACAAAAACGTAAACTGAAACTGACACATACATGAAATTGAATACTAGCAGACATTATTGAATGTAGCATTATTGAATGTAGGAAATCTATACTTGTATTAACTATAAATTGCAACAGGAAAACGATTAAAAGGCTTCCTAGCCTCCCACAGAAGTCAGATTGTACATTATAGATGGAATATCATTATTATTTCAGTAACTGGTTAGTTATGGATTCTAAATAATTAAATTCCATTGCGAATACGGGAATATCTGTTCTAATTATACAGCTGACTTTACTTTCCGAAACGTCGGACATACTGCTACAAACAGCAAAACTGAATCCACATATGTTTCATCATTACGACTCCTACAGAACAAGCCCCTGAGTGATATACCAGTTTGCAGTGATTCCACCCAATCTTAAATAGTTAAAATTATTCGCAGAAGCATATTTGCTGCCCAAGCGTTTAATATTTGGCGCATGGAAAACTGTTCCATGCTACAGTGTGCCTGGAGCACTGATTGTTCCTCCAGCTTTGATGTAGAAATGGGTCAGATTTTCAGAAACTATACAATTGGCATCTGTACACAATTAGTAAATTCTGCTAAATCAGGCTGCAATTTGGCCAATACTAGGTAAATTCGAGTATATTCAGCATTGCATTGATCCTAGCAATCTGTTTGGTTATGTTGAACTGTATTTTGAACTTTATTTTCGTGTGATATTTGGGTTATTTGAGAAGATTGGCGAGGTTGAATTGTACATTTTCTGAAAATCTGACCCAAATACAGAGTTAGAGGAGGCGGGAACAAGCATCCATCAACCTCAGATCTGGCACCCAACAACACCCAGCTAGCAGCAGCAGAAAGTCGACAATAAATGTACAAATAGCAACAACTGGGCTGCAGTATTTATTCTAACGTGACGATGTGCACCCTCCCTGCTCCAGTGCTATCATGCTACTGAGGGGAAAAAAACAAAAAACAAAAAAAACAACAAAAATCTGGGCTGCAGTAGGTATAGATGAAATATTAAAATGTAAAAATAAATTCCTCTACAGCCTGGAAATCTACGTTATAAATAACCGAATGAACCGAGCAGAACTCAATGAATTACAGAACATTAAAACAAATAATAATCTATATGATAAAGAAACAATACTATTCTCTACCAAAGAAGATGATTAATTTGCGTGATTCTAAGCTATTCTAGGAGAAAAATAACTATTTATTAGAATCATAGATGAATTTAGAGTTATATATTTCTTATCAGAAAACAAAGGTGATGACCATACAGTCTAGGTCCAAACCCTCGGATCAGATAAGAATGGTTTATCAGTGATTAGACGCCTACTTCGCTAATCGGTTCCCTGGCCTGGGACCAGGCGTTTTAATGGGAATATAATGACATTTTGCTGTCATAATGGACTTATAATGGCACGGTGCGGACTCTCTCAACTTTGGGCCTAGACTGCATAATATAATGTGTCTACCTGGCAGCCACTGTGAGTTATTGTGCTAGTTGTACTTCTAACATTAAATGTATTGGTGGAATTGTGCCAGTAACTGGTACTGACACACTAAGATAGTTTAATATCTAAAAGACAACTCAGGCCGTTGCATTATTTTCCTTTATTTACTTAGAGCATTAACATATTATATACAACACACACCATAAAGCTACATAAAGTATCATTCGTGAGTGAGAGATGGTTGCTTAATGCCATGACGACATCCAAGTGGAGTCATAATCACGGCAAAGTATCATTCTATAATGGATGATGATGTAAGTGTCTTCTCCAATGTTAATACTAGTATACTTCCTCAATAGCATGACCTAAGGAAAGGGGGGGGGAGACTTTTCTTTTCTTTCTTTTCTTTCTTTCCCTTTCTATCCTCTCTGTTATACACATTTAATAAAATCATAAAATTGGGAGTACCCAAGCATTTTGATATATAAATATTCAAGGATGACAAGGAAGACATGTTACAGTAGGGGTAAACGGGTTGAGGCACCATATACAGTCAGGTCCAGGCGGCCACATTCCTCGATTCTACATCCAGCGATAAGCTTAACCACAAGGCTAAGACTAAGGCTAAACGTGTTAATGACCCCTAAAACTTAGGGGTCAAAAACTACCTTCTGGACCTGACTGTACAAGACGAAAAGGTTTTAACATGTGTGGTCTGATAATTGCAGAAATAAAAAGTATGCACTCATTGTATTCCTTAAGGGCCTAGTCCACCAAACCGATTCTCATGCGATTTTGCGCCGCAGAGGACTCTTTTGCACTAAGTTCTGTGAGAATCGGCTTAGTGGACTAGGCCCTTTATAATGTAATAATACTTTTATATATAAAACGGACCAGCTGGGGCTCCCAAACGAGAAGTATCATTCTACCCCAAGATAACACCTTTAAAACCAGGACCGCTCGCACGACAGTAGTCAAACACCACAGTGGTATCGATAATGCTTATGAGCAGGACCCGGTGATAAGCTGATTAGGTGATAAGGGGAGGTCATATATTGATATGGACCATTATGGTAAGCTTGCATAAGATTGATCACCAATGCTACAAGTTACACTTCTTCATTGTACAGTATCGGTTGTACATCAAGTCCAATAAATCTTATAAATGCCTCATGCATCTGACGCTGTGACAGTTTGAGTGAAGTCTAAAAACAATGCTTCACAAAACTGGTCAGTCTAGGCTCGCAGCCTCTCAGATCAGCCTACTCAGTACTGCGCTAATCGGTTTCCTGGCCCAGGACGAGGCGTCATAATGGGATTATAATGGATTATATTTGGAGCGAGAAGCTTTCCCTCAGTTTGAAGGGACTCTCTCATCTTTGAGCCTAAAGTGTGGTCACTAGGCAGAGGCACTGGCCGGACTAGAGGACAAATAGTACTAGAGGCACTTGAAGGGTTCCCCAAGCTAGAAGCATTACATTTTTTGTTTCAAGCCTGGTTCAGACGTCAACAACTACTCAAAACTAACTTCCTGAACATCGACCGAGCGATAAGTATTTTGTGACCTGTTTTTAAAGGAAAAAAACCCCAAGAAATGTCACTTGCGGTGAGCAAAGAGGCACCAGACGTCAGACAGATATATCGGCGTAACACGAGACACTGGCAACCTTAGGCCAACAAATAAATAGATGTGTTTCCCATTTGGGAACCTTAGGCCAACAAATAAATAAATAAATAGATGTGTTTCCGATTTACATCCCCCCCCCCCCCCACACACACACACCTAGAAAAAAATTCCCCACCTAAAAATTGTTTTGATAATGCCCAATTCTTTTTTTATCACTTTACAAAAAAAAGGTAATAAAAGCAGGAAAACAGATTTTTTATGGCATGATTGCGCATGAATACCGGTATCTGTTTTATTTATTTGTTTTAAATATTTTATTCAGCCGAGTGACATTATGTTTATTTACATTGTTCTCAGTCCTAGCGTTTCTTATCCAGGAACCGTTAAACGCACATTTCCCTTATCTAAAACAACTATTGTTATGAAATAGGCATTTCTTTCAATTCCTGGAATGTGGTTTCCTAAAAAAAACAAAAAAAACATAATTCCTATATTGGCCTTAGGACATTATGGTTATTTAGAGATGTGAGTAATAAAGTGTGAACCAGTTTTACCCCCCTATAAATCTGTCTGTGACAAGAGAATAACAAAGGGACAATTATACCATAAATCACCCACATTTATCAAACTGGGTTTGGGTCAGATTTTCAGAAAATGTACAATTGGCAGATCTACACATTCAGTAAATTCTGCTAAATTTGGCTGAAAATTGATATTTTTCAAAGTGTCTTTGTTCCAATTGATTTTAGGGGGTTTAAAGAATAGATTATAGGCATATGAATCCATGTAACAAATTTCGGGACATTGTAATAAATATATCCTTGCGTTTTGAAGGTGTTAAAATAATATATTGAATATATTGAGTTTCTGAGTCTAATGTGAAATTAATTATGAAGGTTATCAAGGGTAGGAAGCAAGATGGTGCCCGTTTGTGTATAATTAGTGCTTTTTTGGGCCTTCATATGGAGTATATTTAGTTACTTTACTGGTAATTACCCATCCAGAAACATATGGTATATTTTTCAAATTAGTTGTGAACATTATGACAGAAGCTATAGGACGGGTGCACTCTGTCTAGGAAAAGGCCAGCCATGTCAATCCATACAACAGCAAACACAAATAGACAGCACATGTTTTAAACCGGAAATAAATAATGGGCAATTAATGGTTGTGTGGTTGGCAGTGTTGTGGATCATGAGGGTATGAAGGGGTTGGCATGAGGGTACGGGGTGAAGGGATGACACACTGAGTGTTGTCATGTGCAGGGCAGCTAAACTGTCACAGAGAAAATATAGATATAATGATAAACTGTAAAGAACCTCATCGTGAACGCAGCACTTTAGAGTGCTTTAGGGTCAGTTTTCAGAAAATGTACAATTGGCAGCTGTACACATTTAGTCAATTCTGCAAAATTAGGCTGCAATTTGGTCAATACTGTAGGTAAATTCGAGTATATTCGGCATTGTATTGATTCTAGCAATCTGTGTGGTTAGGTAGAACTGTGTTTTGAACTTAATTTTCGTCCGAAATTTGGGTTATTGAGAGGATTGGTGAAGTTGAATTGTGCATTTTCTAAAAATCTGACCCTTTAACTCATTGAATTGATACATTCATTAATTTACTTATACGTGGACTATTATCAGTCACCTCTTTAACAGTACCATTAGCAAGGTCAAATAAGATAGGAAGGGAGAAACTAAACAACGAACAGAATATAACTTGAGTTTATAAGAAAAGTATAAGAAGTATATAAAACATACCCCTCACATTCGAAACTTCGAGAAAAGGGAAATTTACGCGTTTCATGATATTGATAAAAGTCGAAAAGATGAATTAGACGATGGTCAACAGGAGTGTCTCAAAACAAAATACATTAATATTCTTTCAATATGAGAGAGAACCGGCAGCAAGTGTATGTCGTTGGTAATGATGGCAAATTTCCAAACGTCCTAAAATAGACACAACAAAGTCACCTCATACATCACGGTGTGCCTATGGTGTGATACTGATAACGCGAGCCAATTACTCACTTTTTAAAAACTATATTCTTCTTGTCACTATCAATCTGTGAAAGAGATCATAGGTACAATAAATTTTCTACATTTACAAAAAAAAGAAATAAAAAGAAACAGAATAAAGTTAATAAACTTTCTTGACGTTATAATTAATTGCAATGATATAATACACATACGTGTACATGGTTTTAACATCGATGTCACTATAGTAAGTAAGGCAGCAAATTCAAAGTTATCTTTTCGATTGTATAGCAAATTTAACTAAATATTGTTTATAATAGGGGAGTTGCATGTCTCACTGCGCATGTGTATTACATTGCATGCTGGGATGGATTTAGTTCAAATCTGACATACAAATATTTTGCACCATTTTTATCGAAAATTGCAAAAAATGTTATGACCAATATCATGGCGTGTGCAAATGATCTATCTAAACCAAATGCATTATGGGAAAGATGAGGTCTTGTGTTATGGAAACATGTATAACACATTGATATTGACAATATATAGCATTGATAGATATTCCATGCTGAACATAACATGTTTTCTATAGATTTTACACTGTACCACTGTCCCATAATTCCATGCAAATCAAGATTCAAAATGGCGGCTATGCAAATCCCCTATTAATACATGAGGTCAGCGAGATTTGAGGACAATTTACAGATGTCTCCAAAGATAGTCTCTGCTATCTGCTAATGTTAGGCGCATCGTACATTGGGATTGCAGAGTACATGGGAATAGTAAACATCAACGCAACCTCAAACAAAATGTGATTAATTGGCAAGCATGTCAGTATGGGAGAGGAATAGTGCAGGCAGGCTAGACATCATTACTTGTTTAAACCTTTGTTTTGACAAGTGAGACCCAGCAGTGTTTTTCTAGCCTACTCAGAGGCCAGACATTCTCCCCCAAGTCGCAACTCACATCGCAAGCAGAAACCTACAACACTGTAATTATAGGCAAGTGATAATACTTCTTTCACTCGAAATAGAACCTCTACATCAGCACAATTCTTAACCCTAAACTTGATTTATAAACATTTCATTGATTCAATGCAATGTTACAGGAGAAAAAAGTTTTTTTTAACAGATTGGGT
The DNA here is from genome assembly GCA_942159475.1 of Sthenelais limicola. Taxonomy (NCBI): domain Eukaryota; kingdom Metazoa; phylum Annelida; class Polychaeta; order Phyllodocida; family Sigalionidae; genus Sthenelais; species Sthenelais limicola. The sequence continues at coordinate 96,562,867 of OW804099.1, forward strand.
CAGAAGAGATAGGTAATAAGTTCTCAATCTCCTCCAAATTTATGTGACGGTTTCATGGATTGAATTTGGTGTCTGTAATTAGTGTTATCTCTTCAAAATTTGTCACTATTATGTCAATGTAATCGCTCTTTGAGTATAATTGAATATCTTATATATATATATATATATATATATATATATGCCTCAGATTGTGATAAGAACATATCCCGAATAAAATACTTTTTAAATCTAATCAAATTAAGCCAACGAATCCAAACGAGAATAATAATCAATTCCTCATTTCAAGATTATCTGTACGCATCTTAAATGTCTAATATTATAATCTTATCTGTGGCGATATATTATATATCAAACAGTGCAGCACAAAAGATTCAAACTCCTACACGTCTTCACCTGGTTATGATTCTGATCAAGATCATGTCTTAAGGCCACAGCAGCAGGGGCATTAAATAGTTTACAAATGGCTTATAAAGGTGAGACACATATGATTTATTGTGTCAATAGGTCCTTTCGAGGAATCACCGACCATGACAGGTGTACCAACGATGCACTCTATGGGTCAGATTTTCAGAAAATGTACAATTGGCAGCTGTACATATTGAGTACATTCTGCAAGATTAGGCTGAATTTTGGTCAATACTAGGTAAATTCGAGTATATTTGGCATTGCATTGATTCTAGCTTTGGTTAGATTGAACTGTATTTTGAACTTTATTTTCGTCTGAAATTCGGGTTATTTGATAAGATTGGCAAAGTTGGATTGTACATTTTCTGAAGATCTGACCCATATAGTGGGAGGCGCTGTGGTCACAAAGATCAACATTGACATAGCAGTGTAAGTACAAAGGGGGCCAAGTCCATGTCTAAATAATGGATAGATAGGCTAGCTGATCTTCATTTTTTTATGTTTTCATTAGAGGCCTATTTAATACAATCACATGTAAAAACGCTCTATCCATTGTGGCTAGGCATACACGGGAAGGACCAGGGCCAGACCTAAAGTGTACTACCTATATTTTTGTAACCTGCTAGTCATGAAATAAAAGAATTTTATTATTATTATTTATTATTATCAGGCGTTGCCTTAGTGTAAAAAAATTATATAATCACATTTTGAAAGCAACTACAATTTTTTAACATTTTCTTTTACAGAACGGAACAATGTGGTTTGGTAAGGCCATATTGGCGGATGTTTCAATTACTTCCATGAACACCTTAAAAGTTTTCTGGGCTCCACTAGTGAGATCATGTGAGGCTGACTGGCCCTCACATGATGCTCTTTTTATTCTCCTGCTTATCAACAGCTCCTGGTGACAACCCGATTATTGGAGACAACAAAGAACAACTCACATGTAGACTGTCACTATGCAGTACGTTCCATTAGAAATTCATTGCCCTTTTCTAAATATTGGAAAATGACCGGGGCCTGACAGGTTAACTGCATATCTAAATAGTTTGTGATTAGGAATGGACCAATGTACTTCATAATCATATGAGAGGAAGTAGTACAGTTTGAGGGAGGGGGAGGGAGGGGGGGGGGGGGGTAGACCTACAAACTGGGTGGAAGGGGAGGGGGGAGGGGGTTCAGTGTTGATATGAGCCGCATGACTCATTTACTCGGGAAGGAAATATGTAAGTGAGTCTAGTACTACAACAACGAGCGGCTAGATATGAGGGCTTAGATATAACTGGTGGTCCCTCAGTCACACAGCACCAGCAGGATATGAAATTTTAACATTATTTATGGTTTACTATATATATATACTCCCATTGGCTAAATATAGCCCCCCGTGTCAACTAGTACCCTCCGTCAACAATAGCTAACAGCATATTCGGTTTTTAACCTCCAGAATCAGTCCTGGGAAATATTGAGTTATGAAATAAGAAGCAAAATTGGCTGCATTTTCGATAAGGCCATGAAAGACCAGGTGCAAGGCTAATCTATCCCATGACAAATAGAGGTCATGCTAGTAGTATGCATGTCGCACTGATGTGCCTGGATAATTCTAGAGAATGAATACAGTGAGCAGGGCGAATTAGCATACACCAGTAATAGTGAATGGGAGTATTTTACACGTGAAGAAATTCAGGTGCTTTTAGCATATGGGTCAGATTTTTATAAGATGTACAATTCACCTTTACCAATCTTCTCAAATAACCCCCATTTAAGACTAAAGTGAGCTTCAAAACATAGCAAAACAGATACTTTAAATCAACACGATACCAAATATACCCAGATATACCCGGTACTCACCATTTTTCAACCTAATTTAGCAAAATTTCCTAAATGAGTCGAGCTGCCAATTGTAATTTTTTCGGAAAATCTTACCCATATATATATGTCTATAGATCCCCTCAATCATTATAGTCAGTGTTTACCTGACCTGCTCATGTTGTAACAATAAATAGCCGATAAATAGCTTGTATTTCAGATTAACAGAAGATGAAGGGGTCATGTTGGTTTGCTTTTTCTTCCGGGTCAAATACCCAACCAAGTGTACCAAGATTTCAAACTAAAATAACGTTACCTCTCCAATCGTGTGCAATTGAAATATTACATGTTCCACTGTAACCGAACACGTCTGATTTTTTTTAAAAGAAAATAAAACCTACTTAAAATGAGGCGACTGCATGGTGCACAATAAATGAGTTATTACTATTGAGTTATTACAATGCACGCCCATGTACTTGAGTACTAGCGTGTGCATACTACGTAATAAACATCCTATTTTAGACCCATTCAGCAGCGCATTACTACAGGAGTAGAGAAAGCAATAGCCAAATAGAACTCGACAATAACAATATAAAGGAGGCGCTATAAATACAGTTACTGGCTACACAATACATTAGAGCCGCTTCAACTTGAGAATAAGGCACAGCATGAGCGTGTGAGAGTGGAGGCGGGGTTACCTGTGATGCTCAAGCACCTGGGCTTGATTCCCCCAAGAACCAGTTTTATTATTAATGAATGCAAAGTTAATATCCTCACTGAGGTTCTGCTATCCAAATCAATCTAGATTCACAATATTTAGTAATATTTAATGTGTCCAAATGCTAGACAGATCTCGTGGAAAGAATGGGAAATAGTGTAACTGACAATATATAATTCATCAGTACATTTTAATGTTATAACATATACTAATACAGTCCAGGCCCAAACCCTCAGATCAGATATTATAAAAAATTGTATGTCAGTGATTGGACGCCTATTTTGCTAATCGGTTTCCCAGCCCAGGACTAGGCATTTTAATGGGATTATAATGTAGTTTTGCGGTCTTAGTGGAATTATGATGGCACTTAAAATTCTAGTGCAAGAGGCCTTCCCTCCGTTTGAAGGGACTCTCTCATCTTTGGGCCTAGACTGAACACTATATTACACAGGAATAAACCGCTGAGCTTTCAATTGTTAAATTATAGGCTCGTGATGACTAGTTATAATTGATAATAAAACCATTATATGTGAAAGCTCTTCCTTGTGTTAATCGCTCAATGTTCGATAGTTAGTTGTAGGCTCCTGCTGATGTATTTGGACGAGAGAAGTAAATCAATAGGCGGTCAATACCTGAACATGCAGGAGCTTCAACTCCCACCAATAAAACCAAAACAATGCCAGGGAAATCCCCTCAGTCAAAGCCTGCAGTCAAAGCCAGGGACTTAAAGGCTCGCAAGACGCTTGGGAAAACCCGGGTTTAAAATACTACCTGTGATACGTGATGTAATTCTACAAACAAGGGTCGGGTAAACAGAGCATGTACCATCACATCCACCACTAGTCATTATTGACCCTAGGTAAAGAAAACGAATCTTCTGAGTTCAACAGCTCAACGATCTGACATATATGTCAATCTAGCTGGGATTTGTTTACATTTATGGATTAAAACAGGGTCAGTTGATATGGGAATGCAGAGGTTAATCAAAACATAAATTGCTTCGTTAATCAAATCAATTTGGTTTGGCCAGAAAGAGCGACTGGTGAGGTATCGATCAAGAAGACAGATTGGAAGCTCCATACACTCGATCTAGGTCCCAGGTCTCAGATCAGATAAGAATGGTATGTCAGCCTACCTCACTAATCGGTTTCTTGTCCTAGAACTCGGCGTTTTAATGGGAATATGATGACATGTTGCGGTCTTAATGGAATTATAATGACTCTTAACGGTTTGAGGCGAGAGGCTTTCCCCTTTCTTTGAAGGGACTCTCCCAAGTTTGGGCCTAGACTGCATATGAGTCAGGTTTTAAAGCACATCATACTTTGTAATTTTCAGAGCCCAAGGTTCAAGGCTAGTTAGGGGCCTATTAAAATGTGACTCACCGCTGAATTGGAAGGGCAGACAATGAGTATGTGTCACCTGGGGAAATGCATCGATAAGTCAGGTGAGAGTTCAGTGGTGAAGTCTGTGGTGAGCAGCATTTCAATGGGACAAAAATATATATAGCCTACCTGGGGCCGGACAATGCAAACATGAATTCCATTGAATGGTTGTACTTTTTGTTTATGATTTTATTTATCCGGGGAAGTGATTCAAAATAGTATTGCTCAGGTATAAAGCTACCTGCCTTTTACCCTGCCCTATTATGATATTCGAATAATTTACAAATTCTAAGAGCCTGGCACATAGGCATTTAATAGTGTAATAAAGAAATATTAAAATCCAATCCCAGGGATGAATACAAAGTTATTATGAGATTTGGGATGACTTTACGGTACTCTAGCCACGGATATAACTATGTTGGAGTCCGTATATTATACCCACAAAAAACAAATTGGGTGAGTTGTGTAGAGGATCTAAACGGGCAATTCGTAAACAAAAATAAGGGAGAATGCGTATAGATAGGACTATAAATCGAAATTAACCTTCAAAGTTTTCCCCATACAAATATAACCACACAGATATTTCCCAATATTACAGGGATACACAGCATCTCTGGAAACCACAACTATTGCATATGCCCACGGCCCAACAGACACATTTATTATTCATTTTACAATGCTCATAAACTACTAATCATCTAGCGCGGCAGACAGTCAGTTCGACCATTAATATTATCTCAATAGTAAAAATGGGTGCATTTAAAGTTAATAACTAAACACCCTCTTTATGGAGCAGGGCTAAAGGTGGGCCCATTAGCCCTTTACTCTTTAGCCCCCTTTCGCTTTTCACATATGGGTCAAATCGCCAACAAACGTACAATTGGCCTTCACCAATCTGCTCAATTAATCCAAATTTAAGAAGAAACTTAGGTTCAAAATACAGTTCAACATAACCAGACAGATTTATTGAATGAATACAATACAGAATATAATCAGATACACCTAGTATTTATCATTTTTCACTCTAATTTAGCAGAATTTGATGGATGTGTAGAACTGTAGATTGTACATTTTCTCAAAATCTGACCCATACAACCTTTATCGGAAGTTGTCATTGGATTGTATGCAAACATAATAGATTTGAGAACCATGTCAATGATGGTCAAGGTTGGTGTCATAAATAGGGCGAAGAGTGAACTGGGTAACCTGGTAAATGCTTGCTGGGTGTAGCACATGTATTTCAATAACTAACCCAATTTTATTGTACATTGTATCCCAGATATTCCATTCATATGAAGCTGTTTCCATTGAGTATTATAGTATTGTTCAGTAGTAATACATGTCACATTATACAATACACATCCATCCCCCTCACCAAAAGCGTATGAAAGGCAGCAGATATATAGCTTAATTGGCATTGAAAAAATCTAGTACTTTCGTCAAGCACACAAATTAATCTATTTTCACGGGTCAACATCTATCTTGATCCCCAGGTCTAGTTGGTAATCGCCAAGTTTAGATTGAGAAGGTGATATGAATAACAAACGAGGTCTCTAACCCACGTGTTGACCATTACAAGTTTAGCTAAGGCCTACACACATATGCTTCAGTAGGCTACATGTGTTGTAACCACCTCACGTAAATATTTATGGTAATTATATGCACACCAACACGTGGATCACAATTTCATGGATTTTTTTTATGGCTCAGCCTTTTGTTATTTGTGAATCTATTACCTATACGGTATATGATAGGCTATACCGTAGAACGGGGATACTTGAGACAGTTTTTATTGTTTTTTCTTCTTAGTTTTAATTGTGTCACTTTCACATCCCTAAATTTATATATATCTTAAAATTATACCTATTTCTTATCCTTCTGATTGGATTGGGTTAATTATAATTTTATTTTTCATTTGAATATGGTCATTTTATATCCGTCTCAAATTACCCCAGATCTGGGGTTATTTGAGACGGTAATTTGAGACGGATAGTGTGAAATTTCAAAATTTCAGAAAAAACTTTCAATTTTTCAAATAATTCAATATACTTATATAATGTATCATTAATACCCATGACAATAACATTGTTTCTCTTTGTTACATGGGTCACATTTATTTAATTTATTCCATTTACGCAGACGGCAAGTGAGTCCCGCTAGCGTTGCAATGGGTAGGCATCAATTTTAGATCAATCATGCCGCCTTTCCAGAAAAATGTGATGATCCCTTCGAGGAGGGCAGCGATCCTTTATTTTTAGATATAAAAACAATCTAAAGGCGTTCAGATCTGGTGAAATATAGCCAATTTACTTCCCAGAAATAAATATCACTTGCTGCAGTTACTTTTTGGATCGGTGTGGACAGTCCGAGTGTCTGTAGACATGCGAGGAAGATGGATGGTCAGGAGGAGGCTCCTGTTGGTCTCTAGTGCTGGACAGGGGCACCACCAATCACTCAGTGTCATTCAATGAGATGGAATTATTAAAGCCGAAACACCATTGGTATCTATGTATACATTTTCTAAGCAGGTAAATCATATGTAACAATTCTGCATATGTATTTTAAGTAATACTCATCTGATAAGGAAGAAGAGAGCTATTTTACATGGACTTTAATCATAGCAGACACCTTGCATGGTCAGCGCCATTGCTATAAGTCACGTGACTGGGAGTGACGTCACATACCCACAACATAAACAATAGCCTGCAGCGCCTGAATGGACACTCTCCTATCTTTCCTCAATTGATTTGAGCCATATTCATAAGTAAATGAATGATGCACTATATACAGTGAGAAGTATATATGTATGCAGTATAAAAAGATTATAAGTATACCCTCTCTCCCCTGCTACCCTGAAACTGAATAATTGCGCCGACCCCTATAATCATATATGGCGTCGGCGACGGCAATTGTTTTTACAATTCCACTCCATGTCTTGACCCACAGTAGTTTTAACACCTTTCCCTGCATTTGTCAATGGCATATATTTTCCCAGCCTAATATATATTCTATATTTATGTATATATCAATGCCTGAAATGAACTGTTGTACAAAGATCAATGTTTGTTTACATGTGACAATCCTGCATATGTATTCAGACAGAGAGGGACAGTGACGTCATCAATAGTTGTAATTTACCACCAGTGGCGCTGTTGTTCACCAATATGTCTGCCTCCTTGTAAGAGAGGAGGTGACTTCTTTTCTTATGGTTTTGCTGGTAAATAATGATAACGATCACTAAAATATGCTGCACATGTACTCCTATGACTATGATGTTTCTATAATTTGCAAAAAAAAATATTTGGATTCCTATATTGTGTTTCGGCTTTAAGATTAGTAATTCCTGCCCACTTTTTTACTATGTTTTTAGCAAAATTTTGTGTCTTATGATTGATTTTCTGCGGAAAACAAACACAATACTTTTATTGGGGTAATTTGAGACACTGTCTCAAATTACCCCCAAACTGTCTCAAATTACCCCCAAACTGTCTCAATTTACCCCCAAAGTGTCTCAAATTACCCCAAAAATGTCTCAAATTACCCCAAACTTACCTTTTTAGCACATTAAAGTGGCTGATGAAATAATTATCAAATAAAGTAAATAAAAAAGGACCAAATTCACAAAAGAATGTATTTTGGCCATATAAACAGACACTAACATACACATTCGTATGATAATCTAGTTTGTGGATCCAAAGTTTTCAGATATGTAACTTTTTCTGAATTTTCCTTCTTTGACTTTGAAATCATATTGCAGTAACAACCTATAATATTTTCGTTGATAGATTGGCAAAAAAAAATCACAAATATTGTTTATTTCAATTAAATATAACAAAAACCATCCAAAAATTTACATTGAAACTCAGGGAAAATTATTTTGTATAGTGATACCTCAACTGTCTCAAATTGCCCCGCTGTCTCAAATATCCCCGTTCTACGGTATATATAAAGCTAGGAAAGGAGAAATGATGGGTTATGACTGATAGCTGTAGAACTTAATACGTCAAATGAGATCTTCGAGTCCCATCTCTTCAGAAATTGTGTAAATCCACAGTTGAGTTTATTACTAATACTAGAAATATATTTTACAGAAATTATTTTTTTTTATTAAAATTGTTAAAACCCAAGCCAAGATTTGACAAAAGTTATTTTAAACAATTATAGTTTATCAATCTAAAGTAACTTTAGTTCCTGAAGGTAACATTTAGAAACAGCTTGACTCCCTTGTTATGAAATTGTATTTCGACCACTATGTCCATAATACTTCACACGTCTGTTGATCTACACCGAATTAAATTTGTGATTTAGCTGCCATAATTTTGGCATAAATTAAGCTGCCTACATAAATTATCTTTCACAAGTAAAACTATAGGAACTATAAGACATGAGTATTACACCCCAGAATATGTGATTTACTACCAAAGAGTCAATCAAGAGTACCAGCATCAGCCACCATATGATGGCATGTCCATTCCAAGATCCTCTGACACCATAATAACTTCACCACTAAGATCACAAGGTACCGTACAGTACGCACCCCTTGTACCATTGGCATCAATCTACAGAAGCTATAAACTTACCTTCAGTTCGAGCGCTGTCATCCATCTTAAACACCCAGTAAGAATCCGAAAAGTTAATAGCTACAGACTTCTGAACATGGCTCCCGTTGTCAGTGAACTACAAAAGTATATGAAGAAGCGTAAGCAGTGTTTTTAGATCCCTTTCTACTGGAGAGAAAGTAGGGCCGCCTACCACAAACTTTAGACTATGTTTGTGTACTTCCGGATGACGTCACAGGTCCTGGTGGGGATTGCCTTTTGGTTGTTCACATCGTCCACAGAGTGCGCCACCTTCCAGTCCATTTGTGGTTTTACTCTTGTTGTTAAAGATAAAACCGTGGAATTTTTACACTGAAACCTCTATAATAAATTCTATCTGGTGGACGAATGATATTGTAAACATTTAATATGCCCTCTTTTGTTGTAACTTTTAGCTCCTTTTCTCAGGCTCCCTCTTGCGTCAACTGAGTGACATTTCCAATATGGCCGCGCCCTTGAAGTGAAGCATGAGAAGTTCTTAGGCTGATATTCGGATACAATTTCGATCGAATTGCTTATCTGTGACCATGTTTGCACAACTAATACATTCAAGGCAGTTGGCAGCCTCATCCTCGTCCCTTATAAATCGAGCTTTATCAACATCAGCTTGTCTTTGCGGGAAGAAATCACGAACACCTTATGACCGGAGATTCCCTATGACACCGAAGGATGTAAATGAATGGAAGGAGGGTGGGAGCAAGAAAGTTAGAAAGGAGCTAGGAAAAAGTAAGCACTGTGGAATTTATTCATTATAGTTATACATTTTCACCGTTGACGGTACCTTCCAAATCCCACCGTTTTTAAGAATAAATTAAATAGTGGAAAGGGCGCACATACAGGCAGTATTTCCATGAGTAGCTATGAAACTGAAGCCACTGAAGGGCCTAGCCCCAGGGCCGGGCAGGGCCATCATTGCATCAATGATCAAGGTCCTCATTAGACCTTTTGGGGTTCCCCGCGTCATGAAGCCGCTTTGACCGTTCGCCGGTATGAACGTATGACTCGTAGGGCCTAAGTAATCATCAAAATTCGGATTTGTTTAAAATTAATGAAATAAATTTAATATTAATTACGGCAACTCAATTGGCATAGCCGCCATAGCCATAGGGCCTATCTCAAACTTTCAATCTCCTCTTTAATTTAATAAATATTAAAATCACTGCCTGGTGGGTTTTTGTGTTTTTGTACACAAATCTCTTATTACCACAAAATCACGTTGGTTCTATTTGTTTTTCTATCATAGTACCTACGACTTATGAGAATAGTGTACTCGTTACATAATGTTGAATGCTGAATAAAAATATTAAAATACAAATACATCAACATACTGCAGTACGGTACTAGTAGTAGGCCTACCGGTACCTGGGCCTTATGTGAATATGATCCAAAACTACACATTCTGACGGATTACCTTTTATTTTTAGATTCTCCTTTCCAACAAATGCGTCCCCAACCACCCGGTTATTATGATAAGGATGACAAGTTTATATTTGTACCCGAAATGGTTCCAGAATTCATCGTACCAGATCTGACAGACTTCAAGGTAAGCAATAGGGGAGGTGCATGTGCCACTGTGCATGTCTGTTACAGTGCATGTTGGGATAGATTCTGATGAAATCGGAGATCAAATATTTAGCAACATTTTTATCGAAAATTGCAAAAATGTTTTCACCAATATCAGAGCTTGTATAGATGTCCATGTTAACCAAATGCATGATGGGAAAGATGGGGACTTGTGTCATGGGAACATGTAAAACATATGGATATTGACATTAGAGCATTGATAAATACATTTACACTTTACACTGTACCATTAGTCCCCTAATTCCATGCGAATCAAGATTCAAAATGGCGGCTATGCAAATGCCTTATTAGGGAAGGGTGTACCGGGGGTATCTATACTTTTTATCTAAAGAAAATGTTAATTATGGATTTTGAAATTATTAATCCTTGTACAACAACATAATCAAGCCCCTTTCCAGATTTAACGGTTTATTAAGAAGCTCCTTAGTTATAATATTGATAGTTGCACGTTTTTCAGAACTTATAGAACAAATTCTTCATTGATTCCTGAAATTTGAGTGGGAACTATTACTCAATGTATTATTTGTCTATTGCAGTTGAAGCCTTACGTATCGTATAAAGTGACGGACATTAACCAGACAGAATTTGAAGCCAAAGATCTCTTTGACGCATTGTACAGCAAGAAAGTTATCGATGACTGGCAGGAGGGAAAATTGGATGAAAATGATCCAGAAAATACATACCTAAAGACACCATCTAATAGCTGATCCTGATTTGTATCCGATGCATTATTAGATTGTGATTTCTATTTGTTTGAAATGTATATATATATTCTATGGTCATGGAATAAAGTTTAATCAACCAGTCAAACCATATCCACCATATGTTTCTGTATTCAATCATGTCTAACCTTCTTCAGGGTGCCCCATGCACCATTAAAAGCCATAAAAAAAGGAAAATAAATTTGTAAGACCCTTGAAAGTCCATACATTTACTTTTGAGTCATTATAAATTGTAGTGACCTGATAATTTCCTCATCGGCTTCATAATTCAGTTCAATGCACCAAAAGGCATCATTTATCAAGTAGTTTCAAAATGTTATTGGGCGCCTCCCCCCCCCCCCGCCCCCCCCCCCCCCACACACACACACACACCATCATGCTGCTTCACTTTTATATTGGAGTTAAAAAAAAGTCATAACTGCTGCTTCAGTTACTATAATAGCCTGCTTTAGTTTGTTTTTATTTCCCCTAAAGGTCTCAGGTTGTCATGCTAAGTAAATTAAATATAACTAGAGAAAAAAAAATTACTAGAGGCTATTATAACAGCTTCCATTTATAGAAGTCTTTCCTATATATATGCGCTCTTAAAATCAGCACTATCTCTGAGTGTCTTCAGGCTAAATTTTAATTCCCTTGTTAACAAAGGTTAAAAAGTAAACAAGTTTGCAGTCTTTAATATTTTTTATTCAGAAAACGGTCAGCAATTTAAACTAAAAGATGATTTTTTTTATATTTTTTTATTCAATTTATTCTGAAAACACTAGGAGGTCTGGATCCTTTTTTCAGGTCTTCAGATTTACTCATAATAACAGTTACATAAACTCACATAGGTTGGGGGATTGATGAAGGGGATGAGATGGTAAATGAGCATATAATGGGAAAATGTACAAATAATCACAACTATATTGGAGTCAATAGAATTATAAACATAGGTTTCATATCAATTTGAGGTTAATATATCAATACAATCTTCTAGTCACAAGTGGTCGTGTTTGCTCCATCATCTGAAAGATTGAAAATCAGCTAACTCTCGGACATGGGCAGGTAACTGGTTCCATATTCAGGCTGTCTTAAATTCAATCATTGGTCTGACAAATGAGCGAGATTGAATGGGCTTTTTGTGAAATTGGTGTTAATCGCCCAAATGACAATATCCACTCCTCTGGTATCTCACCCATCTGTATACATTTATTTATGAGTCTGGTGAAGAAAAAAAACATTTTCGTTACGCACCAATATTAATCCAGGTGTTTACGTGTGATGGTTACCACATATTGGGTTACATTTTAAAAAAAATCTTTAGTATTATTTGTATACAGCAAGTCTTCAACTTAATTACGTGGCTCCGGTCACTGGGTTGTGTTTGTTAGAATTGTGTTGGGACTGTAGACATTATTATCCAAAATGCAAATCAACTTTCTTGGCCTTCATTGATCCATTAAATGGACTGTGAGCGTTCATTCATATTCACCTAAGAATATTTGTTTAAATGGAGTTTCAATAATCATGAAATGTTGACTATGATAAATCGTTTAGATTATTGTTGGATTAAAAACTTCTAATATAGTTGTTTTTAACCAATAATCTATTATGCCCTTATTGCAAATGTCATATAGGCCTACTACTCCTCTTGAGCACTTTTCCTTGCGTTTTGGAAGATTTTGTTTGCAAAAAGAGCTGAGTCTAAAGACCCAGGTCCAACTTTTCTCCTCACTGCCGGTTTAGGTTTGACCTGGGAAGCAGTTTTAGATGAGGAACCTGCAGATTGTTGTTGGGGGATGGCAGGTGGCTTCATTGGTAGGGTGGGCTTAAAGTTAAATTTCAAAGCACTAACATTTGGGGCAGGGGACGCCCGTGATCTCACTGAAAATGTACGATTCGTTGCTGATAAGTTTGAAGTCCCTGCACTGTTGGCATCAGTAGAAGAGGCTTGTGCCGAGGGTGTAATATCATGCATCAAACTATCAACAGGTGTCTGATTTTGATTTGAGGCGTCTGCAGGAACTGGTGGTGCATCACCAGATAGGGAATCAGGAGGAGCTGGAGCGGCATCATTTGCAGGAGATTCGGGAGCTGGAGGGGCAGTGGGTGTGAGAGGGGAAATAGGCAGAATAGGATAAAGGGAACCAGACAGAACCAATGGTTCGGGTGCAGCAGGGCGGTTCAGCATTGTTGAAGTAGAAGTAGTAGAAACAGTTTGGGATGAAGCATCTTGAGGGAGAAGGGAGGTTTGGGATGAATTGGTAGCAACTCCGCCTGTTGGACATTCTGATGTGGATGCAGCAGGGATCGTCCCATGCCCCAACTGAATGATCCTGGAAGGATGCCCATTTGGAACTGTCACAGTTGTCCTTGTTTGCCTAGCAACAAATGTTTGTCTGTGTCTGTTAACGCTGTTTTGCTGGAAAGGTTGAGCGGCACCACTTATTTGATTGTCATTTGTTGAACCATCTGATTCAAAGGAAAGATTTGTCTCGTTTAGCCTTCCGAAAACACTGGCGACATCAAATTCATTTGACTCAGGGACAAGTGTCAATGTTTGGAAGGATTTTGGAATATCAGGCACAACAGCAGTCGCCGCTAGCGTTAGATATGTTAAAAATGTGTCCTGTACATCTGGTGAAATTTCAGAAAAGTTTCCCATTGACATAACCTCTTGTACACATGTCCCTAATATTTGTAAAGTTGATGTATCCACAGAGGCATCGATCGCGTCCAAGACTCTTTTAAAATCGTGCTCCTTTTTCTTCACCTTTTCAATGCATGTGTCCATGAATTTGTTTATTTCAGACTTGAGTCTATCTGCGTTCTCCTGTATTTTTGTTACCTCTCTTTCAGTCTTTTCAGTACATTTTACTCTGATATCTTTCATGGACTTTTCAAAGAACTCAAATTCAGATATCTTTCCGTATATCAAAACAATTCCTTCATCAAATTGCTCTTTTTGCAAACGGCCCATAGTCGCACGACCCATGGCTTTTCTTGTGGCGGAGGGTTTGGATAATGTTGGATCAGATTCCGTCTGCTGCTCCTCCTTGTGAACATCCTCTGTAGACCCGGAGTTTGAGATTTGTAATATTTCTATTACTTGGATTGCCCTGAAATCTGTGGGTAAATCTGCAACGCCATTTGCAGAGAGATTGCAAACACGTTTGCAGAGTGGGCAGGTAATTGCCCTTGATTGGGAAACCATTGGAACAAGGCATTCGCAACAGAATGAATGAAGACATGGTAGAGATTTGGGTTGGTTTAATGTATCCAAACAGATCACACACCGAGTGAGTTCTTCCAATGCATTTTGAGTCTGGTCCTGTTGTGTAGCCATAGCTGAAAAAAGGAAAGAAATAATATGACTCAAGAAGCAAGGCATGCAACATTTGTTAATTCATCAATGATTCAGTAACACATTACAAGTAACCAACTTGCTTATACATATATGTTTTATTTATTTTTATATTGGAACAATATTACATTGTCACATTGAAGCTTTTGTTTAACGGACATTCCAGAAAATAGGTAAACTTCAAAAAGTTTCCATAAACCGTTGTCCCGACATAACAGAATTGTCATGCATCTATCTAGCTGTTCACCTTTCACGGTAATGATTTTATCAGATTTGATGATATGGTAAGTTAAAGCTGTAATAATATAATTTGAAGTAAAACTCATAATTATTTTGGGGAACATCGATAATCATGTGTGCATGGAGCAATATACTTATTACGCCACCTCCTAGTCCTACCTAGGGAAAAGTGGGGGATTTTTGACTTCTATTTATGACAAGGACCTGTCAACCCTTTACCCAGCAAATCGCTCATTGCAATCAACCATGGGGAAACAGGACCAGTATAACCAGCTCTTCCTTCCATCTAAGCAAAACAACAGCTGCTGCACATGGAACAGAGGCAGCGCAATACAATGCAGCTGTACATTTGCCCTTGGTCAGTCACAAACGGCCATGGTCAGTCGCAAACAGCGATTCAGGGGGCAAAGGTTTGAAGTAAAAAACTCCACCCCTTTTCCCTCCCCTTAAAGGGCTAAGGAATCACGTGTCAACCACTTTTCAGACAGACTATAGCCATGAAAAGACTTGAAGTATTATTGTGTTTTTTTTAACAAATTTTATTGGATCCATTCTCATACAATGATAATTCCATGGTAGTCCAGAAAACATATAATGTTATCTCATAATAAATAAAATATTTTAATTATTTAAGTTGAGTCATTAATACATTAAGGGTTTCAAAATACCTTGTTGTTATAGGTTACAAGTTTCATTTGGTGAATACATCGGGTACCTCTACTGAGGAAAATACATACCTACAATAGACACATAGATTTTGTTGTTGTTTTTTCTCCTCAAAATTATAACATAGTCCGCCACATGACAGATAAAAGACACGTCGCATGCAAGATATTATATACATTTGATTTGATTTGCTCAAGCAAATGATAGAGACATGTTTTAGAATCAACCATACCAATCATCAGTTGATTTAAGATGACTTTTTATGTTATCCCAGGATTTCAAACGAATAATAGACGGAAGACTATTCCATAAGGTTGGTCCAATATAGTGAGGGGATCGCACTACTTTCTCTAGTTTTGGTACCATGACCTTCATCACCGGTCCTTCGTTTAATCTAGTAATCACTGGTATATCACTTAGGTTTTTCTTATCCAGTCGTTTTCTATACATTATTTGCATAAGTGCAATCTTTGAACGTTTTTCTAGAGAATCGATCCGACATTCATTACACACTCGTTTGGCAAGGCATTGTAACGTTAAGGGAATCTAAATTAGAACTTAATATTTGCAAAACATTTCAATAGATCACCAAGGTGTGTGTGTTGGGGGGGGGGCGGTCGGTTGCTTAACGCCTTAATTGTTGTGACACCATATTTTCGTATATAATATTTGGTCCTATCAGGGAGAGAGAGGAAACATGTTAACGGGATGCGACACCCTGCTCTTTTCACTAAGTTCATGGGCTGTAGTAACATATTTTGATAAGCCTTCAGGCTTCAGTGATTTTTTTCTATGTATAATATGTGAATTTACCTACCTGTATATGACATGGAGGTGTAATATGTAGGTGTTTCGTCCTCAATACGTCCTATGTATAGGTACAGTATAGATAAGCTGTTGGTGATCATATAATATAACAAGCTTTAGTTTTCACATCATATCAGCCACATAGGCCTACAGTAACTGGTGCATCTAATATAGTCGCCTATTGCTTTAACATTGATACATGCCTAGCACCTGCACGACTATATTTGCAAGCTTTTTGGAAAGGTAGATGTATCTATATTCTGTAAGGAAGACATGGAAAGCCCCAGCTACGCTTGGGAGCACAGCTTTAAATAGCTCGCCAATAAGCAAAGCGTGTGGTTAGTATTAGTATATTCGGGTCACTGCTCGGAGAATTGCGTTTTATTTAAAATACACACGTTGCTGTATGTGGTTTTACTGGAAAGTTACAGGGTCTTTCCAAAATAACTAAGAATCCTCCTGCCTAACTAATATAGAGCAATCTCACTCACGTCGCATATTTTCCCAAAGTTTAGTCAGAACATAAATCAACATTGCATGCACCATATTTTGACGTCGACCAGACTTTGCTAGCATGCATGGGTGGGTCTGGGATGTATGCTTCACTGATGTACATGCGTCAGATTTTCAGAAAATGTACAATTCACCTTCACCAATCCTCTCAAATAACCCACATTTAAGACAAAAATGTGCTTCAAAATGCAGTTTAACATAACAGAACCGATACTTTAAATCAATGCGATACCAAATATACTCAGATATACCCAGTATTCATCATTTTTCATGCTAATTTAGCAGAATTTCCTAAATGTGTAGAGCTGCCAACTGTACATTTTCTGAAAATCTGACCCACGTGCGTGACAAGGGGGTAGAATTACTTAAAGCTGCATTCTCAGCTAATTTCCGTCAACAAATGCAAGTTTTTATCATTTTCTTTATTTTAATCATCTCAATTCCATTCTACAATAATCAGGATAAAGGAAAGAAAGAAACCGAAAAAATATTTTTGGTCGCTTTAGCTGGGAATACTGCTTTAAAACATTGTACATGTCTATGCCTCAGACTTGACGTAGCATATCGTATAAATCAAATAAAACATACCAGTGAATAAAATCCATTTTAAAAGCGTTGAAATGTTTGGTATTGTCCCTGATGTGAACTAGATAAAGTGTAATGATCCTAGTAGTAACCTACGAAAAATGTGTCACAACTTCAATACTTTATGATCAGCATAAACAAAAACAGGAGAAGAGCAAATGTATTTTTCGATGGTAAATTGCTCTGGTGAGAGTAGAGATTTTGTTGATAGATTGAATAAAGATGGTTTCGTAAAAAAAAATAGATAAATAAAATCCATTTGGATATTTACAGGTAAATATATAAGTCATTTTAGGGCGATTACTACATTTTCTTTCTTTAATAATTTTCTAAATCGTCGATAGCTAGAAGTATGCACAAGAATGCAGGATAAGAGGCAATGATGAACATAAAACCAATATTTGTAGCCATCATTGATTCAGTTTGTTTACAATAGCAAAGGTATAGATGTTCTCAAGTTATACAGTCTAGCTCCAACATCCTCTAGGACTATGCTTTCTAATGGGATTTGGATGGGAATTATAACGGCACTTCGCGGTTAGCAGTTTGAGGCGAGATCTCGAGGCTTTCGATCACTCCATTTGAAGGGACTCTCGCATCTTTGGGCCTAGACTGTATATATTTTACTTCTTTCATATAATTTGACCCACGTTTTAAATCTGCTCTATTTATTATATCCCTGTCCCATCCAAGCCATGCAGGTACTCACATAAATATCCATAAAGGATTATTTATACATGCATTAAGGTTCATGATTTTCCTTTTAAAAAAATCAGTGTAAGAAGTAGTCCAAGAGTTTCTAGATAACTTATAGCTCACTACAAGCAACTGGAAGTAGAGGAAAGCAGGTGAAGCTAGGTGACTCGTGATTTAACAGGCAATTCTCACCACAGTGACGTCACACTAGTACCTGGGCGGTACACGGGAATCAATGACTGTACTGGGTAAGCAAAATTCGAGCGAAATTGAAGGACCGGAGACGGGTGCCTCCCTCTTCGGTGGGAGACAGAACTTTTTGTGTTCCAGGAAAATGATTCACAAGTAGCAAAATAGATATTTTCCAAAGTGATTAATTCACTAGATCTCTTTGTTTGAATGTTATAATCTTTGGGAGGGGGGAGGGGGGAGGGTGTTAAGTCATATAAATACATGTACCAAATTTCAAGACAGTGTACTAAATGTATCCTTGCGTTTTGAAGGTCATCCAATATGGTGAATATTTAGTTACTTTACTAGTAATTGCCCACCCAGAAATATTGCAAAGAAGAGGGAGAGGGAAAAGAGGGTAGGGAGAGGATGTAGGTGACGAGGGAGAGGGGAAGGAGAGAAAGCAGGGAGGGGGAGCATGAGGAAGAGAGGAGGGAGAGGAGGAGAATTAGTAGAATCTACTAACCTTACTCTGTTCGGTGCAGTAGATTCATGATTATTGGAGGAGACAGCCGCTGGTGGAGGAGGACCTGAGATGGGATGCACACACTCAGGCAGTCTTTTAACTGGGGAGCTAGCACAGAGGGAATTGCCCAATGCTCTCAGAAGTTCTAGAAGAAATGATGAGGCCAGATTATGGAGATCAACGAGAGACAGCCGCCCTAAACAATTAAGGGAGGGTGGGAAGGGCAGGTCCTCCTCCACCAGCGGCTGTCTCCTCCAATAATCATGAATCTACTGCACCGAACAGAGTAAGGTTAGTAGATTCTACTAATTATTGTGCGTCGCCACCTCGCTAGGTGGCAGAGCACCCGAGAGCTTTAAAGAGGGCAATTCCCCACACAGTCACAAGGACGAAGAAGGCTAGGCGCTCACTGTACTGAAGATCTGGGCGAGAAGACGAAGATCTTGGAGAGAAGAACTAGCAGCTACATGGATACACACTGAAGACTAAATACGTATCTAGGAGCATACATGGGTACGGATGAATAAGTCACTAGGTATATATGGGTACGGATGAATGAGACTAAGTCCTACCCAGTGGAGAAGGGCACAAATACAGAGGCCTAACTCCACAGAAATATACAAGTCCTGAAGAGAAGAGGGGACTATTTCTTCCTCTTTCTCGTCTGTTCCCTCTGAGTAGAATGGTCAGAGAGAAGAGCCCTGGAGACAGAGTTGGTGATGTTGATGGGCTTCTGGTAAAAACGACGAAAGGTGTTTTCATCCCTCCAGATAGCATGGTCCATAATTTGCTTAATAGGGACGTGCATAGCAGCTAACTTGGAGGTAGTCGCCGAGCGAACACTATGGGCCTTGAATGTAGAAGGATCCAAACCACTAGCTGCCATGATGCAGCGAATATACTTTGCAATGGTTTGATTGCCGACAGGCTTATAAGGAGCCGCATGACTAATAAACAAAGGGCCTGTGATGTTGTCAGCCTCATCTAAAGGACGGAGACCCCTGGTCCGGAAAAGGTAGTGGCGAAGACAGGTGAGAATACAGATGGCCGAATTCTCCGGATAGGCTTCCAATGAAATAGTCCCTAGCGCTTTCCCCACAGAGCTGGTCTTAATCATTTCAGAGAGAAGAATCGAAGCCTTGTACTTAGTGGAGAAGATGATGTCCTCACACTTGAGGGTTCGTAGGGTTTGAACCCTCTGACTGGTGACTAGCATGAGAAGAGTTGCCGTCTTCTGCGTGAGCTGAGCCAAGTTCAGGTGGTGAAGTGGATGTAAAGATTGCAGATAGTCCAGGACCACATTGGGGTCCCAAGTCTCAGAGTAACGAGTCTTTGGAGGGCGAGAAGCAAAAATGCCCTTCATCAATCTGCATACCACCGGATGAGCCCCGAAAGGCTTTCCATCAATATATAACATGATGTTGGAGAGAGATGACCTAGCAGAATTAATGGCTGTATAAGAGAGTTGGTCATCGTACAAGTCACAAAGGAACTCTATACCGTGGTTGAGGTCGGTAGTCATGGTGGCAATATCGCGTTCTTGACAATAGCGACGCCACTTATTGAAGTAAATCCCATAAGATTTTCTGGTGTTGGTAGCCCAGCCCTTAAGGTAAAGGGATCTAGCCCTGGAAGACAGAGCCTCTGCCTCAGGAGTTCTAGCTAAAAGAGAGAGAGGAGCAGGCTCGTGCTCCCTACCCTCAGATCCTGATGTTTTGACTTGTGAGGGACGAGATTGCCTGCTTTCTTTGGAATTATGATGGTCTGACGGGCCGTCTCCATGAGTTGAGAGATCCAGGGTTGGCTGTGCCACCGGGGGGCAACTAGAATGGCCCTCGCCCCCTCGTTCTGAATCTTCTGGAGACACTTTCCTACAAGCCTGAAAGGAGGAAAAACATAGGGCCTGTTAAAGGAATTCCAAGAAAGAGTGAAGGCGTCGACATAAGAGGAGAGGGGATCAGGGAACCAACTAGCAAAAGGGGTGAGTTGGTAGTTATGCCTGGAGGCAAAGAGATCCACATCAGGGGAACCAAAAGAAGAGACAAGGTGGGAGAATATCTCCGGGTTAAGCTGCCATTCAGTGTCGTCAGACAGATGCCTACTGGCCAGGTCAGCTTTAACATTCTCCACACCAGGGATATGGGAAGCAGACAACCAGTTGTCACGTGCCTCCGCCCAATCCCAAATTTCCTGAGCGATGAAATTACAGTTGTCTGACTTGGTGCCACCAAATTTGTTGAGATAAGCCACTGTGGTGGTGTTATCAGAGCGCACCAGGATGTGCATGTGACGTACATCTTTCAGGAGAGAAAAGATACCATATTTAACTGCTAGAATTTCCTTAGCATTAATATGGTAGCCCTCCTCATAATCATCCCAGACTCCATTGACTGTCTGATCCTCCAAGACAGCACCCCAGCCCTCGTCACACGCATCAGTGTAGAGGGTGAGGGTGGGAGCAAATGTGCGGATTTTCCTAACTCTCCAAGGCAGGTTGTCCTGCCACCAAAGCAAATCTTGAACAGAAGGCGGAGAGATCCACATGAGGCCTTCCATATTGCCCTTGCAAGCAGCTAAGGCACGTATCTTATCACGTTCAATATTCTTGTAATGGGCGAGGCCGTAGTCTAAGCCCCTGCACAGGTCGACCAAAGTACCCACCACCGAAGAGATGAAGCGAATCTTGAAGAGGGAGTGCCGACGCTGCAAAACTGAAGAAACCTTCTCCAAGGCTGCAGCACGCTTGTCTTCGGTGGGGTAAACTTCCATGGTACTAGAGTCCAAGATAAATCCCAAGAACTTCATCGTTTGTGAAGGAATAAGGGAAGACTTGGTAGGGTGAATATAAAACCCCAGGTCATAAAACAGTGAGAGGGCAGTGAGGACAGAATAAGCACATTGATCCTTGGTCTGTCCCCATAGGAAGGAGTCATCTATATAGCAGAAGCCATGACCCCCTCTCTCACGCAACGATGAAAAAACTGGCTTCATTATTTTGGTGAAAATAAAGGGAGCAGTAGTTAGGCCGAAAGGAACACAATTGAATTGGAATAGACGGCCCTCCCAGGGGAAGGTGACGAAAGAAGTGAAGTCATGATGCAGAGGCAAGGAGAAATAGGCCTCCTGGAGATCCAGGGAACACATATATGAGTGAGGCCTGAGCATCTCAATAGCAGTTTGAAGGCTATCCATTTTGAAATGAACTTTCTCAATGCACAAATTCAGATCGGTGAGGTCGATGATAAGTCTCCATTTGTCATCAGGCTTGGGCACAACAAACACATTAGATAGGAAGGAAATATCGTCCCAGGAGGTTTCTGAGACAACACCTTTGGAGATAAGCTTTTGTACTTCAGACTGAACGGCCTGCTTCCGTTTAGGGCCAAAAACATATTGATGTGGTCTGAATGGCTGTACCGGAGGTTCCCTGAATAACAGAGGGACCCCGGAGACATAAGAGAGAATGGAAACATCTGAAGTGATTCTCCTCCAGGCAGACAGATGATTAGCAAGATTACCCGGGTTGAAAAACATAGGTATAGGGCCCGCAGGGGATAAGGTAAAATTCCCCTGAGAAGGAAGATTGGAGATCAAGGACTCTACCTTTAATAACGACGAGAGCGACCCCTGCCCTCTCGGGAGTCCCTGCGATCGTAGTCGTGGTAATCCTTCTTGGATTGGGACCCCTGTCGCTGTTGAGACTGCCCCTTCTTTTGCGAAGGGGCACTGTAGTTTTTTGACTTCTGGTTGTTGTAGCCACCGCCCTTCTTGGCGTTGTTACCGGAATTCTTGTTGTTGTTATTATTATTAGAAGAATTACCAGAAGTATTGCCGGAGCCTTTAGCATGTGAAACAGAAGATTCTACAATGGTAGAAATTTTCTTAGTGGCTTCCAGTGACTTGATGCTGGCCTCCAAGTCGTCACCCAAAAGATTAGTGGCCGATGGTGGGAATCTAGTGGGGTTAGAGGCCATTTCTTTGTATTGTTCCTTCAGATTGGAAGCAATACCATCCCTGCGCTTCTTGTTAATGGCATGTACGTTGTAAAAGGCAGACAAGGCAATAGAATCCCTGATATCACACAAAGAAGAGTCAATAAGATCCAGGGCATCCTTGGTAGTGGTCATTTCACGTAACTTAAGAAGAGAACAGGCTGCAGTAGAAGTACACGAGGTGGAGGCAAGAAGAACTTTCTGAAACTTTTGGGCATATGTATCATTCTTCTGTGCACCTGGAGCCATCGCACCCCAAATAGGCCCCGGAATGAACGGAACCTGAAGACATTCAACATTGGCTGGACGCTTATGTTTGGCCTTGAGATCCTCCAGGACTTTACCCTTGGGTGGAGTAGTGAAGACAGAAGTAACATACTCAGAAACTTCATCAAAAGGAATAGCAGAACCCACCTCAGTCTTCTCTGAGATCTCCGAAACAAGGGAGGCGAAAATTCCGGAAGCGACCTGTTTCGGCTTCTCTGGGTCAGGCTTGCCCTTGTTGACGTCAGTTCCGGAAGTCCCAGGCGGGGATTCCTTAGAAGAGGAAGCCTTCGGGGGAACCCCTGTTGCCGAGGAGACAGACGCCTGAGGGGTGGGGGCAGCTGAACCCACCCCAGACACATCCTGTCTGGGTGCTGGAGACGGTGACCTGGTTGACAAACCGTCTGGAGGACAAGGGAAGGCTGAAAAATGGCTGGAGGCCACTGAAGGACTCCTAGATGAAGCCCTTGAGCGAGACCTGCGGGGAGATCGCGATCTGAACCTGGAGCGTGACCTGTCCCTAGAATGGCGGAAATAATCCCGCCGATGACGATATGGAGAATAATCCCTATCATAATCCCGATCTGAGTGCCTCTGGCCGAATTCCTTGTAAATCTGATCCACCCTGCACGAGGTACAGTCCCTATCAGTCACGTGCGAGGGGTGGCCATGAGGGAAGGTAGCTAACGAGCCCGACGGAGGAGGCAAGTCTTGCTCCAACTTATCTATACGAGCAGAGAAAGCAGTGAAACTATTTTCCATTTTCTCTGACATATCTTGAAGTACTTCCATGAAAGAATCCAAGGAACGTGGAGGCATGGGATGTTGGCCGTCACCCGTGCCATCCTCCTTCCCTTCATTAACGATCCCGTCACCATGCTCTGCCATCGTGCCAGACACGATAGAACAACTAAAACAATCACTCAAACGAGCCTCAAAGGGGAGATTGAATAGGTGAGCAACAAAGGTGAGAGCAGCAAAAACGAGGAGAATCTAGTAGAGGGCGAACGAAGCTGAAGAAAACTGAAGATAGTGAGCTCTCCCCAGAAGTGCGACCAGCCTGCTGGGCGTGATCCGTAAAAGTGCCTGAGTGTGTGCATCCCATCTCGGGTGCTCTGCCACCTAGCGAGGTGGCGACGCACAATAATTGGAGATGGGGTTGTATAGCCGAACCATCGACCCTATACCGTGCTACTGTGTATGCGTGAATATAGGGGAAAACAGATATGAAAGGCAGAGAAGAGGGGGAGGAAAAAGAGGGAGAGGGGGAAGTGTGGGGAGAGAGGGTGACCGTCCGGAAGACGGGTACTTTTCTAGTGCAATATATTTGAAGGGATGCGATCAAGGGGATTTCAATGATAGTAAACAGCAGGACAAGCTAATAAGTATTTCTATATTTTAAGTTTGATATTTCTTTTTTGAAAAGAAAGGTTTGCAATGTTTCTGGATGGGTAATTAATCACTGTAAAATAAAACGCCTTATTCATCCCATCTCATCTCACTAGCCCCTATACTGCCGTGAGTATATATGACTCCACTTGGATGTTGTCATGGCATTCAGCAACCATCACTCACTCACTCTAATAAGTACTTCTATATTTTACGTTTGCAATATTTCTGGGTGGACAAAATCTTACCGGTAAAGTAACCAAATATACTCTATAAGATGACCTTAGAAATGCAAGAATATACAGTCTTGGAGTTTGGTAAATGCATTCATACGACTTCAAAGAGTAAAAACCTCAAAAACGAAAAAAAAACTGCGAAGAGATCTTGTGAATAAAACACATTAAAAGATAACAATAGGTAACTATAGCTTAACTGTAGCTTAATTGAGCAGAATTTGTTGATGATGTTATAGCCAGGAATGTATGGGCTTTTTATTCAGATTTTGTTGTTATGATATGCTGTAATATGCTATGACATGTCCTAACAACAATGAGAATATCAGAAATGGATTCCCCTCTGCATTACTATCATTTTGAGGTATCACATGTCCATATATGTGTTTTTTATGATTTCTGTCAAAAAATGAGTGAAAAACACATACTATGTGTGGATATTTGGTTGTCATGGTAACCACATTACTGTGACATCCTGGTAAGTTGGTAAAATGGATTGTCCTCTCAATTTCCATCATTTTGAGGTATCCCATGACTATATATGTGTGTTTTATGATTTTTCTAAAAACTGAATGGCAGCCATTTTTGTTTTTGAATTTTGACAGGGAAGGAGTCAGATTTCAGCTTGCCAACAGTGATTTTCGTGTTCAGCACACCCAAATTAGCCAGAAAAGTGCTGATGAACCTTTGTACTCAAAAATGCCCCTAGGATTGAGAATTTCTCATCTGTTGCCCAGTCTATTGACCCCACCTGTATGTACAAGCAAGGACAGTATTGGGTATTCATATCTGTCCCTTTATAAACTCCCCCTCACTCAGTTAACTAGATGTTACCCTTCAACCTCCACCTATGACGGGATCAGATTCAAGTGGTGTTTATGATTCAGTCCTGGCTTCAGCGCCACATCAGTGATATCGGAGTCAGATTTTCAGAAAATGTACAATTCAACTTCGCCAATTCTCTCAAATAACCCAAATTTCAGACGAAAATAAAGTTCAAAATACCGTTCAACCTAACCCAACAGATTGCTAGAATCAATGCAATTCCAAATTTTCCCGAATTTACCTAGTATTGACTAAATTGCAGCCCAATTTAGCTGAATTTACTAAATGTGTACAGCAGCCAATTGTACATTTTCTGAAAACGGACCCACCGATCTCCATTCTCCCTGTATATGAATTAATCTTCACTTCACCACAAATTGCTATAAGGTTTCAGAGAACAGGGCTCTAGAAGCTAAACTGTACATGGGTTTTTTGTTATTTTGGTGTGTGTGTGAGGGCTTAGATTGGCTAGACTATACATCGTTGGAGGCCTCACTGATGCCACACCTAGTTGTGGTTAGGTCCGTCGGTCCACTCGGTCATGGGCTACTGAAATCGGCCGAAATCGACTTCAGACCCTGGACTGGATTTGAGTGTTTTCTATGTTGAGATTGAAGCGCTAATTTGTACTGCAGATGTAGTATTCTATCTGTCTCATACGTCTACAGTCTATAGGCAGATAAGATAAGAATGGAATTGTAGAATTTCCAAGTAAAGTTCGTAATTTATTTTGCACAAACTGGGCCATCAATTGCATTCCACACCCACCCCCACCCCCAGGGGTATCGGGGAATGGTGAGGGAGGGGGGGTTTCCCTTATATATATTATTATTAGTTTACTACAATACCCTGTGTTTGTGTGTGTGTGTGTGTGGGAGGGGGGGGGGGGGGGTTGTCCATCAGGTTTTATATCTTTTTATGATTTTTATTGCAATAATAATGTGAAATGTGCTCCATAGGGGTCGGGGAATTTACACAAACTTCTTGCCCTGGGTGGGGAGGGGGGTCGGGGATTTCATTATATTTCCCATTCTCCCTTTAAGGATGGGGGGGGGGGTGCAATTGAAAAGTGCATTAATTATACCCACAGGGTGTTAAAAGTTTGAATGAGAAATGATCAAAGCAGAACGATCTGGTCACCTGCTGTCGCAACGGTGCCATAACAAGGGCGCGCGCGAGGAGTTGATAAGCTGGGTGACCTAGATTCGCGCGGTGAGAAAGTATGATGGCTGCCGTGGTGAGTGCAATCTCGGCGCCTCCAAAACCACGGATCTAATCGTCGTTCAGCTTTAATGATCGCGCGATACCTTGTGCCTATGTTAAAATATAGAGAAAAAGAATGTCTAGTGTTCAAGGTATGTTTTGGATCTCTAGGGATTGTGGGAAAAGGCCTAAAATGATTGAAAATTATGTAATATTACGTAAAGAAGTAATAGAATATGTTCACTAGACATCGATATCGATACTCCATCTGATTAGGGGGAGGGGGGAAAACCAAGTTTCTGCCGACCTAATATTCACGGGTTTTTACCCTTGTACATAACACGAGAATACAGGAATAAAACATCAAAAAGAGATTGCAGAGCTATCCTAATCGAATAAAATACCTTTCGGCAATACAAAAATACAAATAATACAAGAAAATAAAAATCAGACCAAATAGAAATTGGGGGAGATAGCATCTAGGGAGTGTACAGGTCAAAGTGACCCGAAAGGAGATGTCTAAAGGTAAAGTAAGATGGTCAAAAGGTATATTTGGGGGAGTTTCGTCACACCAAGAAGCACAAAGGATTGTGTATTCCTTTAACCTGCCTGAGCGAACTTTCGCACTTCTTTGAAGTTGGGGAGAGGGCCATCCCACAAAGGGTTGTGTATTCCTTTAGCCTGCCTGAGCGAACGTTCGCGCTTGTTTGATGTTGGGGAGAAGACCATCCCTTCCTCTTTCATGTCGGCCACATGAGCAGATCAGTTCACTGCCATAGACATATAAATACCAGGCCACTTGGAGAGTCTGGCATACTGCTCGCTGCACTCGAGACTGACCACAACAACTGACCACAGATACATCAACCATGCAACAGAACAAGAGCAAGTCTAAAAGCCTTGACCTCCTGCTTCACAAGGGCTACGTGTACAAGAAGCAACGCAGCCTGGTCGACGCTGTTGCCTATGAATGTCGTCACTTCCGCTGCGGGGGCTGTCGGGGCCGCATCTTTGTCAGAAGGGACCAAGTCATCGTCAAAAACCGCCACACCCACCCGCCATTGCTGGGATCCACCCAGGCAGTCCAAGCAAAACAGGCGACGAGGAAAGGACTGGCTGCTTCCACACAAGAACCAACCCAGGTGATGTCTGGTTCCCTCAGTGAAAGATCGACCCAGTCAGTCCAAGCCAAACAGGCCAGGGAAGGAGGGGCTACTTCCACACAAGAACCAACCCAGGTGATGTCTAGTTCCCTCAGACTCAGACTGCTTGACCTAGGTGCGTCGGAAAAGCTGCTGAAAGAGATCGAGTTCCTGAGAAGGAACAAACGCCGACAACTGTTCCTCCCTGTTCCTGCAACAAGCGATGACCTTGACCTTCCTCCTCCAGTGCCCAGTCCAGAGCAGATCTTAAGCGACCAGACCCAGTACCTCCTCTACGACAGCTCAGGCTATACCAACCGTATCTTGATCTTTGGGACGAACGCTGGACTCCACCTACTGGCAGCGTCTGAACACTGGCTGCTGCAGCACCCCCTGGATGACGTCACTGTACAGACTGACCCGCCACTCAGCGGCGGCTATAGGCAGCAGCTCCAGACGATCTGCTGTGTGGCGGAGGGACATGTCGTCCCAGTCCTCTACTGCTTTCTACCCGACAAGTTCAGGGAGTCGTACCGCAGGTTGCTGAGCGCAATCATTGGGCTAAACATCGACTTGGCACCTACACCTAGGACTGTGATGATGGACTTTGATCAGTTTGCAATGGTGTGTGTAACTCATAAATGATGGTCCTTTTATATAATCATATTATATCATAATTATAGTAAAATGTAAAGATATAGACTGAAATTAAAATGGACACCATACCATGTAACCTTGCGTAATAATTACGCGATTAAGAATCCCATGTAATCAATGAGGAATTATTATATACCCTGTATAGGGAACTTTTCAAAATTGTATATCACATTAGTTGTTAAATGACATGGAATCTCTCTCAACTATTCTATTCTAATGAATGATTATACTTCTAATGAATCATTATCTTGTATTTTTCAGCAAGCAGTGACTGAGTTCTTTCCCAACGCAGAAATCTCTGGGTGTTATTTTGACTTTTGCGATGCCATCTACCACCGCTTCAAGGAGGAAGAGGACAGACTAGTGACTGACCATGATCAGGACCAAGACTTCGCTCTAGCTGCTAGGATGCTTGCTTCTCTAGCCTTCGTCCCTCCTCGCCACGTGGCCAACGCCTTTGCACAGCTGGTAGACACCCTTCCCGATGAATTCCTGTTCCTTGCTGACTATGTGGAAGACGCATTCATCGGCAGAGAGAGGAGAGGTCGCTATTCGCCGCCCCAGTTCCCCACTGAGATGTGGTCCGTTTACAACAGAGTTAACGAGTTCCTGCCAACAACAACCAAGAACGGCGCGGTGGAATTAGGAAGGCGTTCTAGCCTTGGGGGTAGTGCTGGAGGACACCATGTGGACTTCTGGTGGTACATCGATGCCTTCAGGGCGGAGGAGAGGCAGGTGAAGCTGAGACAGTGGCAGCTGGATGAGGATAGGCTTGTCCACCTCGTGCAGATGTTTGATGAGCAACATATCTTGGAATATTTGAGGGCGATTGCTATGACCTTCACTTGGTAATTCAGAAATTCAATCATGGGGATAAAGAATATACAACATATGGGTCACCAGATCAACATGTCCTTTTCATGTATATGTATCATGAATAAAAGTTGTATGATAATAACAATAAGTTAAAAGGGACAGCTGACCCTCGGCCTCAGCGCCTATATCTCCATAGAAACTGTACATGGAGACAGTGCTTCTGCCGTTCTGCTGACGTCAGAGGCCCAGCCGTCAGCGAACTGGTCGCCTTGAAATGTTGTCCTTACCATTTCTTATGTATGTTTGTTTTTCCTCTCTATATTTATTATGCTATTTATGTTCATGTGTATGGAGGAATACACTACCAGGGTTTATTAGCCCAAACCTCCAGACCAGGTTTCTAGTTCATGCACCGGTTGGATGGTGTATCTATTTATGTTTCAATTATGTTGCTTTTGTGCTTATTTGTTGTACATATGTTATGAGGTTAGTTAATAAAGACGTGAATAAATTATCCGTGTGCCTTCTATCCAGTTCTGCTTCCTCTAAACCTACTAAGAATGAGTGTGAGTGTTTCCATTGTTTAATTGAATTTTTAGATTTTTTTTCATGCTATATTTCATATCTCCGCTTGCTGCTCTAGCATCTGCCTGGATCGGTGACGTTTCTCTTATATTTTATTAACGATGACCAAATTTACTCATGATTTATGGTGTCAGGACATCTCCCCGCCGGACATCTCCCCGCCGACTTTTACCAGCTCGACATTTACCATCCTAGGACATTTACCATCCTAGGACATTCACCAGCCTTATGAAGTCTTATGAAGTTTTAAGGGAATTTTGGTACATAGCTGCATAGATAAAAGAGTGGATAAATATCCTAAAATGTCCTGAATGTCCTAGGATGGTAGATGTCCTGGATGGTAGGCCTAGATGTCCTAGCGGGGTAATGTCCATGATGGTAATTGTCCAGCTGGTAAAAGTCGGCGGGGAGATGTCCGGCGGGTATAGCTGTCCTAGAACCATGATTTATAAGACTGAATTAATAATTATTCTGCTACTTGAAGTAAAGACAGTGTGGCGAAAACGCCGCCGGTGAGCGATAATAAGTGAAGTCACCATAAGAAAGGATTCGGGCAATCAGCTGCTCTCACCTCGGCAGCCATCATACTTTTGCCGCGCGGGAGCCTGAGCGCCTTACCGTAGCGTTGCCACTTTAGATGCTTCCGTTTCTCATTCTGTAGGCCTATTACTGTTATTTGGAATAAAAGATCTTATACACCCGCCATTTTATTATAATGTTATGTCTGTATTCTTTTCGTTGGGCCATGTCAAATATAATACCTTATAGGCCTACTAACCTCGCAGCGTTTCCACTTCACTGGTTTTAGTTTGCTTGAAACAATTCCTAAGGAGTTGCACTATAGTGAGTCAGAAAAAATATACCACAACGGTGATATGATCAGGCTGCTTAAAGCTACATTCTCAGTTATTCACAAAACTATTCTTATCAATTTTACTCAAATTATGACGTATATGATGAATCCTATATTTATAAGGCTTCTTTTTGCAGAATTTGAAGGAATGTTAATTTGGATTTTACAGCTGAATCATATATTATTTCTGTCAATAAGGGGGAGAATGGTATATTTTTATACTTGGCTACTTAAGTCTTGGTTCAACCTGCTCCTAAGATGTTTGACTGGCCACCTTAGCTTTTATAAATGATCTATGAAAACCAAATGCATGATGGGCAAAATGGAGACTTGTGTTATTGAAACATGTATAACACATGGATATTGACATTAGAGCATTGATAAATATCCCATGTTGAACATGGCATGTTTTCTAAAGATTTTATACTGTACCATTAGTCCCATAATCCAATGCAAATCTAGATTCAAAATGGCGGCCCTTATTTCGAGTCAATCTAGAATACTTAAAAAAATTCTTATACTTTTGTAAGCCTTACGCCAACTCATAATTGGCAGTACTGCAAGGCTAACTAGCCCCCATCATGTTGATGGAAACTACTTAAATTATTTCATTCTATTATTTTATTCTATCGTTTTTATGTGTTAACATATTTACGGGACCATCTACATCTAATAAATATTAGATGGTCCCGTCCGAAGAACTGTCTATGACAGAGACGAGAGTCCTATTGTCATATATAATAAAGGGAAAATAAAGTTCGAATATATATTATATATAGATAGATATGTTAAGATAGGCTTTATTGTATATGCAGGTAAATACCCATACATCGTCAGATACATTATGAATGGAAGTTATGTACATTCGGATGGTGTGAATAGGCTTGTAAATATCACAAGTTACATCAATATTCTCTTTGGCTTAAATCATCCATTCCACCAGGGAAGTATACTGTATGTACACCACATATTATATATATGACAACAACAAAAATAGGTGTGTTTCCTATCCCCACCCCTACCTAGACACACTTACCCCACCTACAAGTTTTTGAACTTCCCTAAAAAAAATTAATGATTTTTTTTTGACAAAAAAGGTAATTGAAGAATGAAAACAAGTCTTCCTAACCAGAAAACTCTTAAAATGTACATTTCTTATGTTTAAAACAACTACTATGAAATAGAGAGAAAATAGATTTTTCAGTTCCTGAATGGTGGTTCCCTACAAACAAAATTTAAAGAAGATATACCTCCCCCTACTTAGTTTGTAGCTAGATAAATCGGAAACACACCTATTTTTTTGGCCTATTCAAATATAATAGTCATGCGTAGTCCTGGTTACAGTGAAATATACACAAAGTTGCTGCACAATGTAGCTAGCTCTCTTTGACCTTTTCGCAGCCACCTTTATGTGGACTTGTCAGTTTCAAATGCAAGTCTCTGCTCCCTTTCGCAGACGCTTTGCCTTTTGTAGGACTTTCTTGAGTCGTCCCTGGTCCGATCCTACTCCCTTTGGCAGACAAATTACTAGCTTCTAACTTTATAAATGCTTGTTTCGTACTATCACATGTCATCAGTAGGTTGTGTGTGGAGGTGGACGCCACCATCCGGCCTCCATCTGCATTATTCCCTCTAAATCCAGATGGAACGCGACTATCCGTCGACTCCCCAACTATGGACATATTTGGTGAGGAATTATTGTCATTGAACGAAGGACATGAAATGTTCTTTCTCATAGAGACGCCGATTCTTGGTGGTGCAACCCTCCTTGAGAACTCAGGTGTGTTAGAAGATTCAATTATTTTCGGAGGTAATATGTTTGAATTATTATTATTGTTATTATTACTATTTGTAATAAATGTGGGACTGGGGCTAGGAGTCATTTTGAAACTAGCGCCTTTGATAGCAAATTTAGGATTGTTTGTAACAGGGGCTGATGAACTTGAATCGTTATCAGTTTGACCTTCAGAATCAGTCCTTATTTTGGCGGCTGATGAAGCATTGCTTCTGATGAGGCTCCCACTGCTTGAGCTGGCTCTGGAACCAGCACTGCTCGGGTAATCATCAAAACCTAACATATTCATGGGCCCCCCTACAACCACCTTGGTCGGGTTCAACTGCAGTCGACTTAGTTCCTTCTGCTGAGATTGATCCGGGCTGTCTCCATCAATACTAGAATTCCTGCCCCCAGTGTCAGTATAGCTAGTGTCACCATCATAACACGATTCATCGTCACATATGACAGTTGGCAGGGTGACT
Organism: Sthenelais limicola; assembly: GCA_942159475.1. Lineage (NCBI taxonomy): Eukaryota > Metazoa > Annelida > Polychaeta > Phyllodocida > Sigalionidae > Sthenelais > Sthenelais limicola. Next base: position 96,595,847 of record OW804099.1, read on the forward strand.
AATATTCGCCTACCTTTATCATTAGCTGAGTCATTACTATTGTCTAACGTTACACCTCGGGGTGGGAGGTGTTTAGCAGCTGGAGGTTCATGACTGGACGCTTTGGTGATAATAACCGGACTACTTTGTGCTGCCTGTGTCGTTATGACGCGACTCTGTCCAGCGTCCATTGGGGCAGCAGAGACTAACGGTCTGAGCAAGATTGGGAACATCTCGGGTTGACGGACCTTTAGTAGTGGTTTGGTTGTGTCATAACACTTGTACATCTGTCCAAATTTAGTTTTCCTTCTTGGTCGTGTGTCCGCCGCTACTAAATGTCCAATTTTCATACCTCCTTTAACCTCCTGCTTTGACTCACTGGAGGCTGAAGGTAAGTTACTCATATCAGACCTGCTATTATACTCCCCCGTGATGTGATTGTCTAGGTTGTCATAAAACTTGTGTGCATCGTATGATGAGTATTTATCACTCCTGTCAGAATCGTCATTACTGGGATATTTATACCTGGATGTCACTAGACCACTGGTGATGTCGTCTTTATCAGCAATGCCTTTCAACCGTTCTGCAAGAGACTCCTCAACTGTTTTTGTTTTTGAGGCATGAGATGATTGTGAAAACTCCTCGGAAAATGGCGAGTTATGTTTTTCCACAGATAAAATCGCAAACATTTCAACATCAGTTGTCGGTACTTCAACATCTCCGTAATTTATTTTGTAAAGTGGTGGAGCGTTTACAGGTTTTCCAGTGACTGATTGTTCATGGAAGTCCTTTTGCTCGCTTTCCCTTCGAAGCTGACGGTTTCTCATATGTTTCTTTAGCTCACTCTGCCCAGTAGTCACTACAGACATTGAAACTGCAGTATTTGCAAGCAAAGCCTCTTCTATGGGTTGGCTGGATAAAGTCTTATTAGCTTTGTATTGATTAGAGATTGGGTTTGTACCTGTGATCGGTTTGCCTTTGCCAACGCTTGGTTTAAATGGTTTCTTCTGTGCTTTGGTTGTTGTAATATTGTTATCTTTATTCTGCACTATGTAGTAGCTGCCTTTGTTTTCAGGGTCCGAGTTCCATTTTTCCACACTGCTGATGTGCCATCCATAGTTGGATGGGTCGTTTAAATCAAAATCTTTTGCCGGAGGAGGGCCCCCGTCTGCTGGTAATTTGGGTGACTCTTTCACTGGGGAGGAGTCTCGAGGGGACAGGAATTGATCCGCATCAATTGGTGGAAGAATCTGAAATCTAGAGCAGAGTTTATTAAAAACCTGTTAACAAATAGCTCTATAAGAGCCTTAAAAGATTGTAGTCATTATACCCCTGCCAATGATAGGGAATTTAAGCTGTGGGAGGGCTTTTACAATGAGTTGTAAACTTTATTGCGCTTGTTGTCTTTTGTTTACATGATTTCCACCTTTTTATATACAATTTACAGGATCAACAACAACAATATGTAATAATGTCTGTAAGGTTTTATTCTAGTCCGCTATAGAAAAATACTCGAATTAATACGTTCACACTCTTATCTCATGATATTTGAAACAGAAGCGCCATAAAAATTGTTATCGCTTCTCACTGTTAATCCTGTCTACCTCAGAAATAAAGACCCGGTGTAGGGGGAAAAAACCTGTTAACCTGCAGTACACAAAACCAGAAAGAAATAAGAATTTCTGGAGAATGGTGGCGTGTATTGTAAGATGTCCTATCTGTCTTCTTAAAAGAAAAATTGAATTTAGGTTTGTTAAAATGAGCAGGTCTTGTTTAGGTGCTCTGAGAAAGTTAAATGTTAAATTTAAAGAAGTGTAGGGAGAGAAAATCCGAAAACCCCCCAAAACCCATAAAAATAGGGTCAACGTAATAAATGTCTTAGCATTGTATGAGCCCAGATGGCAGGTATGTTGGAATAAACCCCTTTAAAAAAAAGAATTTCTGGAGAAGGTTATTGATTGTGATCTAATGAATTAGTCGAGTGGTTTGATTGTCTGAGACACGAGAGGTACCGGTCTGAGGTTTATTTCTTTTACTCCACACCAAACAACGCAGATTTGATGCTTCTCTATAACATGTGATGTGTTACAAACAAATGAGTCACAAGTCGCACAAAATGGATTTTGAGATATCATCGCATTTGAAAATGAAAGGATGAGATCAACTCTGATGATGTTAAACATCGGGACAGCTATTAGTTATTTCCATATTTTAAGTTTGATATTTTTATTTTGGGAAAAAGATTTTGCTAGGTGGATAACTACCAGTAAATATACTCTATAGGATGACCTTTGAAACACAAGGATTATTTAATGTACTGTTATGGGATTTGGGAGATAAATTCATATGACACAAAGCACTAAACTCCCCAAAAGTGAAAACATTCAACACAGATTTCTTGTGAATAAATCACTTTGAAAAATATCATTTTTGAGACTTGTGAATCATTTTCCTGCGACACATCACATACTTATGAGCCTTACGAAGATGTAGAACGATATAATAGTAGAAGATACGCGGGAAAAATATTATTGAGTCTACATAAATTCTTCCACACAGTAAAAGGAGGTGCAACACTTCTTAATTAATTAAGGGCCTAGTCCACTAAGCTGATTCTCATACGATTTTGTGCCGCAGAGGCCTCTTTTGCACTAACCTCTGTCAGAATTGCATGAGTAGCGGCTTAGTGGACAAGGCCCTTTAGGTAAGTGGAACTAGAACCTTTCTTAAGGGACATTTTCCTGTTTATGTTTACATACTTCCTATCCTTACATCAAAATTACTAAATGGAATATAGTAAAATAATAGCACATATATCTCCGTATATGTACTTATACAGCTGTTATCACTGGTAACTTGGACTTGCAAGGGTATATGGGCCAGATTTTCAGAAAATATACAATTGGCAGCTGTATACATTTAGCAAATTAAGCTAAATTAAGCTGAAATTTGGTCAATACTAAGTACATTCGAGTATATTTGGCATTGCATTGATTCTAGCAATCTGTTTGGTTAGCTTGAACTGTATTTTCAACTTTATTTTCGTCTGAAAATTGAGTTATTTGATAGGATTGGTGAAGGCCAATTGTACATTTTCTGAAAATCTGACCCATATAACAGTCAGATAATCGTTGTGTATTTATTAAACCCAGAGCAATTTCAATGAGGCACTGAGTCCTGTGTCTATTGTTAAATACTAACTAAACTGCAGACAACACCGCTCCTATACCCACCACCAGAACACCACCACACTCTGTAAGAGATCGATATATTCGCCCTATACGCCTGATTACCCTAAAGCAGAGAGATACATCCTCCACTAAAGGTTTCTGTATTGCACCCATTTTATACGTCTATAACTGAGCGAGTAATCCCACCGTTTCATATGGGTCAGATTTTCAGAAAATG